>PVKS010000006.1:0-311247 GCA_004027875.1 Aplodontia rufa
TCCCCCCCCCCCATCCCCCTCCCTACACCTCCAAGTATCCTAGGGAACCATCCCCCTATTACTCTGAGAGTCATACAATTTGAAGTATTGTTAGGTTAGCCAT
The DNA here is from genome assembly GCA_004027875.1 of Aplodontia rufa. Classification (NCBI taxonomy): domain Eukaryota; kingdom Metazoa; phylum Chordata; class Mammalia; order Rodentia; family Aplodontiidae; genus Aplodontia; species Aplodontia rufa. The sequence goes on from PVKS010000006.1 coordinate 104, forward strand.
CTACCCTACTGCTTCCCCATGTATTCTAGCTTCCACAGATGAGAGAAACCATACGGCCCTTTAGTCTCTGAGATTGGGATACTTCACTTAGCATAATTCTTTCCATCTCCATCCATTTGATATCAAAAGCCATAATACTGTCTTCTCTAATGGCTGAGTAGTATTCCATTGTATATATGTACCAAAGTTTTTGTATCCACTCATCGAGTGAAGGGCATCTGGGTTGGTTCCATAGTCTAGCTAGAGTAAATTGAGCTGCTATAAACATTGAGGAAGCCACATCACAATAATACGCTGATTCTAACTCTTTTGGGAAAATACCCAGGAGTGGGATATCTGGGTCATAAGGTGGTTCCATCCTTAATTTTTTGAGGATTCTCCACACTGCTTTCCATAGTGGCTGAACCAGTTTGCAGTCCCACCAGCAGTGTAACAGTGTTCCTCTTTTCCCACAGCCCCTCTAGCATCTGTCCTTGTTTGTATTCTTCATTTTTGCCACTCTAACAGGAGTGAGGTGGTATCTCATTGAAGTTTTGATTTGCATTTCTCTTATAGCTAATGATGTAGAGCATTTTTTCATATATTTATGGGCTTTCTGGACTTCCACTGGAGAGAAGTTCCTTTTGAGTTCTTTAGCCCATTTATTGATTGGATTATTTGTGAGTTTGGAGTTTAGTTTCTTTAGCTCCCTGTATATTATGGATATTAGTCCTCTGTCTGAGGTGTAGCAGGCAAAAGTTTTCTCCCATTCTGTAGTTTCTCTCTTGATGCTCTTGACTAGATCTTTGGCTGTGCAGAAACTTTTTAGTGTAATTGCATCCCATTCATTTATTCTTGACTTTACTACTTGAGCCATGGGAGTTTTGTTAAGGAAGTAGCTGCCGACTCCTATATGCTGTAGTGATGACCCTACTTCTTTTTCTAGTAAGTTTAAAGTTGTTGGCTTAATATCCAGGTCTTTGATCCATTTGAACACAAGGTCATTTAACCACTCAGCCACATCCCCAAACCTTTTTAATTTTAAGTGTTTTATTTTGAGACAGGGTCTCACTAAGTTGCTGAGGACCTTGCTAAGTTACTGAGGCTGGCTTTAAATTTGCAATCCTCCTGCCTCAGCCTCCTGAGCCATTAAGATTACAAGCATGTGCCACAATGCCTAGCTAAAATTATTTTTTAAATTATCTGAATCACATAATGAAATGCCTAATTATAGCTTGATATAAAAATTAGTGCTCCATGAACATCCCTTCCCTTCCTCTCTCCCTTTCAGCTCAGGTCATTACTTTTATTCTAGACACAACATCATGAACAGTGTATATTAGGAAGTACAAAAGTACAGAAGGTTATCAGGCTAAATTAATCTTACACCCAGTTGTCAGATTAATCCAGCTAAAATGAAGCTATATTATTTCCTTGCCTATAACCATGAATGTCTTTTAACTATCTGCAAAATAAAACTCAAATATTTGGCCTGTCCCTCTTGTTTCTCCAATGTAGAATTACTTTCCCCCAAACCCCCTTCCACCGTTTCCCTTTTGTTCACTTATTCCATGCTCTTGCCAAACATAACTAGGCCCTACTTCCTCTACGAAGCCTGCCCTTTTCAATCTCTGCGCCTCTTCATCCACAATCATCTCCACCAAGAGTTCCTTTTTTATTATGATTAAGTTTCAAGGTGGCTTTGCTCAGTGTGTCCGTGTGGAAATGCTTCCCTGACTGTTCCTATGCGCATGCTTCATCTGCACTTCCTTTATGGCACTAGTTATCATTATTTACTTCTTATTCCAGTTATCCATATGCCTACACTAAGACCTCCATCATACCATAGCTTCTTGGGGGTCATGTTTTTTTAATTAACCATACACTGAACCTTAAGGCAAATTTAAATAAATTTCTATAGCACACAAACTATATAGACTGTGTTCTCATATTATAACGAAATAATGGTGGATACCAATTACAAAAAGCTGAGAAAATCACCAACTGTCTCAAAAACTAAAAAATACACTTATGTGTGTCAAAGAAAAACTTAGAATGGAAATTAGGAAATATTTCAAACTAAATGATCATGAAAATGCTGAGCATCAAAGCTTACAGAGTGCAACTAAAACAAGATCACTCCATGAGAAATTTACAGCATTGAATAAATATATTTCAAAAGAACCCCAAAGAATGAGTACCAAAACCTCAAGCCCCCCTCAGATAAAGATGATCAGCATAAAACCAAATAAACAGAACTAAGAAAACAACAAAAATAAGAGTACATCAATGAAATAGGAAACATAGATGCAATAAAAACAAAAAAGTACAAAGTTTGGTGATTTCATAAGACTATTAAAACTGACGAATATTTTATACAAGGCTAATCACAAAAAAGGCATAAGTAACCATATTGTGGAATACAGTCATATTATAAATAAAAATCATATCAGGAATAAGGAAGCAGAACTTCAATCCTATAGATATAAAAAATATAAAGAGGATATAAACAATTTTATCTCACTAAATTTGAAAATTAAATGAGCAAATTACTGGAAACATGTAACTTACCAACAACGCCCTATATGAAGAAATAGAAAACCTGAATGGTGTTAGAATCATCAAATAAATGACTAAATTAGATGAATATCATCCCAAATAGGGTACAGAAGTGAGTCCAAATACTCAAAAAGAAACAATTCTAATCTTAACAAAATTATTCCAGAAAATAAAAATTGGGTATACTTCGTAGTCGTTTTATAACGCTAGTATAAACTTTGTAATAAAATTCTCAAGGACAGTACAACAAATGAAATTATAAAACAAGCTCATTCATGAACACAGATATAAAAATCCTATATATAGGAACATTGACCCAGCAATGTACTCAACAATAATACCTCACAAACAAGAATAGAAGGAAAATATGCACATTGTAAAATCTGTGTGCTTCAGCAGGTAACAAACACAGTAGCACAAAAAAATTACACACTCAGTTCCATAGATGCAGAAAAAGCACTTAAATGTCCACAGCAATATATGGGGGGAAATCTTGGCAAACTAGCAATAAAAACAAAATTCCTTAATCTCACAAGGGTTCTTTTTTAAATGATGACAATAGACATTATATATATCAAGATGAAAAGTTGGAGACAATAAACATTATATACCGAGATGAAAAGTTGAAAGTCTTCCCTTTGCAATCAGCAAGATGTCCACATTAACCCCTGCATTCAATACTGCAGCGGAGGGTCTCACCTCCCCCAGGAAGGCAACGAAAGGAAGCACGAGTGTCAGGTTTGAAGAGGAGAAAATAGAACCACCATTATCTGTAAATATTGTGTTTGTAGAAGACCCAAAACAATCTGCAAATATATAGAGTTATACGTGATATATATTAGAAATACATATAGAATTATATAATACATAAGAAATATATAGACATATAGAGAATTAATGTGGACTCTTAATAAGGTGGTGGTGATTGTTAAAGGATGGGTATCAGACATCTGAGGTGCTGGAACTTTTCTTTGTTAGTACTCATTATATAATATCAAATATGTACCTTTTCTGTATGTGTTGTATTTCATAAATTTATAAAGCTTTTAAAAAAAATAAGTGGTACATGCCATAAGAGAATAGGCATTAACTCAGCGTAGTCATCTTCCCACTCACATTTATCTCAAGGAAGACAGAAGAGGAGCAGAGTTAGGGAAAAGCCGCCTGCCTTGGCAGGGGAGGGGGCCAGAAGAGAGAGGAAGACAACACTGGTTTATTAAATGTCTTGCTGCATTCCAGGCACTATGCATTTTTACATTTATTAATTTTACAATTTTTCCCTCTTCCCCTCCCTTCCTCCCACCCTGTGTTTTTATATATATACATGACAATAGGATACACGATGACATACTCAGGAAGCTTGGAGTGTACCTTGTTTTAACCTCGTTCCCAGTATCTCCTCCTCCCCTCCCTTCCCACCACCCTCTGTTTTTCAGGTATTCTTGACAAAGCGTAAACACTGACATTTTTATAAAAGCATTCGTTGTGACTTATTCTAATCCAGTCCCCAGTATTTCCCCTCCCTCCCACCCCACTTCTCTTCGCTCTACTCTACTGGTCTTTCCATTTTACTAATAGTTTTTTTTTAATTTAGTGTCCAGTCTATATATATGTTGATGAGATTCACTACGCTATGTTCATATATGAATATGAGAAAATTAAGTCTGATTCCTTCCACTGCGCTCTCTTACATTTATTAGCTAATGCTTTATGTAAACGTCAAACCTATGAGCAAGATGTGTTATCTAGTTCTACAGATGAGGAAACCAAGACTGAGAGAGTAAGGCAGTAAGTAAGAAGTCAGGGGACAGGACTTCCAGCGCGTCCACCGTGTTGTCTTGCAGAAATTTCTTGTGATGCACCTAGTGTTTTCACTACATTCATATAGTCTATTCTTCATGATGGTTCTTACCATGGCTTTATTGTTTTTTTGTTCCTTTCTTCCCAACTGAGTAAATTCCCTATTTTTTTGTCCTAAGTATGCTTACCTATTAACCTAATTCACAAAATAAGAATAAGTCCAAATAAGTGAACCTGGGTTTTTATGGCATTAATACATCCTGTGGGAATACAAATATATGATAGAGAAGTCACTTTGAGTTAATATGGAATGAAAATAAACCAGGGGAGTTGTAAAGCCTCAGGGTTTTTCTTTCTTTTTTTCTTTCTTTCTTTGTTTTGTTTTCTTCTGTTTTTCTTGAAAATAGCTGGTACAGAGTTTTCCTCAAGCAACTTTTGCCACCTGGTGGTCAAACCACATAAACCAGCGTTCTGGAAAGTAGATGGTAATAGTAACTTCCTAGATTCTCAGGGCTAAAAATACCATAGTGGATAGTGTATTCTAGAGTCTGAGAAAAATCGAGAGCAGATCCTCCAATGGTAAGAGCTTCTACCTGGTGAATGCTGACCTACACCCAGGAGCCCTGGGAGGAGGGCAGCTGGCCTTGGTGCACACTTTTTGGCTGTCCTGTGTAGAGGGATGTCATTGCTGATCTTGCGTTGTCCCCCTCGCTCTGAATCATACTTCAAAAGCAGGCACTTTCTCTTTAAACAGAGCAGAAATCATTCGTGTATTTCCTGCACAACCATCTTAGCATCAAATACACTTATGTGTCTGTTCATGGACATGAAGGGCTGAATATTTGTGCTTTCCTTAACCAAACCCTGGATTTCCATCTGAGACTGTTTTTGAACTTGACAGGGCCTATTGGATATTTATGAAAAACCTGGGAGTTGATAACCATGAGGCTATAGGTTTAGATGTGCCCTTTATGCTTGTTGGGTGTTTTTTTAATAAAGTAACTGCTTTGCAGAGGGATCTTGTTATCTCTAAAGTAAAACAGATTAGGAAAGCTGTTTTTCAAAGGGATAAGAAAGCATCCATTTCCAGATGTGTCAAAAACTACTGAATCACACTGTCAAAGGATTATGCAGTTGAAGGCAGAAATCAGGCAGAAAAAAATCATTTTTATTCTATTATTGAATAAAGAGTTCAGATTAGTATTAAATTGTTCTTTCTTTGACAAAATAACTGGCGCATAATTTTTTAGAACATATTTTCAGAACTAGAGATTTTTGTCTTTTGGGTCCTTAGACACAAGAGGGAATATCAAATCTCCCGGAAATCTGGCAGACCACAGAATAGAATAATTTTTATTCCACAGATTTCATATCAATTGCTTCAAGGACACAGGGGACATCATGGTCTATTTAGAGTTATGGTTGGCCTGAATTTTTTCTTGAATGGATATATTTGTATAAATACTGAGCTGATTTGGCTTTATAGTTTTCCTCTACATCAAAACGGAGCATTCATGCCGTCACCTTCACCAGTCCAAAGCAAGATGGAGCGAGTAGCAAAAATGTTCAGTAGCAGGGCTCCTAAAAGAAGGAAAAGCATTGGCTTCTCCATGGTAGGCAATATTCACTATTCCCTCTAGAAACCTAAATATGCTTCTCTGATGTAGAACAAAATGGTAAATTTTTTGCTTATGTCAAAATAAGCCTTTATTACAAGTTTTCTTCTCTCTTTAGGGATTAACATTCATTTTTAGCTTTAATATGTGATGCAGATTCCCCTCTTTCAGTCAAAAGAAAAAAAATTTTTGCTGAGTTCCTACCATGAGCTGAGTGTTAAGGAACACAAGCTAAAGTTCCTATTCTCTGGGAGTCTACATTCAAAGCCAAGAGACCATAAACAAATAGTATCACACACCAATAAAAGTTGTGGTCAAGGGGCTGGAGCAGTGGCTCGGTGGTTACCGCGCTTGCTCGGCATGTGCAAGTACACGGGTTCGAACTCCAGCACCACGTACACAACTAAGTGTCAGAGCAACGAAAGCCATGTGAAAAACTCAATAAAAATAGATTGTCTCTGTCTCTCCCTCTCTCTCTCTCTCACTGTCCTCTCTTAAAAAAAAAAAAAGTTGTGGCCAATAATAAAGCAGAGTAAGAGGCAGAAGGCTCTTGAGGTGAGAAGAGTTTGAAACAAGTGAATATCTAAGAGGTAAGCATGAGAGATATAAGGGAACAAGTGCAAATTCCGGAAGACACAGCAACCTGGCCAGTCTGCAGTGCAGAGAATAAAAGAGACACATTTAGAGAGTCAGGTGTCAGCAATTTATGTGCAGCTTTCTAGGATATCATTTGTAATTACTCCAAAGGTGATAAGAAGTCAGGTTGGCTCAGTTGTTCAGCAGCAAGATCCACCCTGCCACAATACATTTTCTTTGGTCAAATTTGGAAAAATGCTACAGTATATACTTTTTCTGTTTCTCCATTGGAGATTCACAATCATAACAGCAAATAGAAAGTTCTGAGAAATCCACAGTAACGATGTCTGCTTATCTATGTTAAAATTATCACAGAACACATTTTTGATGGCGATGCAGAAATCAACAGCACGAATCCATTGCCTTCTAGTTCATTCAAATGGCTGTTTCAGAGCCAAGGATCCCTGTCAGTATACTCTTCAGTCACAAGGAAAGCTTACGTCCATGACTCATATTAGTCCATGATGTGGTGCTGTGGAGTTGACCTACCCATTCATTAACTAATTTTTGTTAAATTCCATCTGTAACTTTGTACATGCTCATTAACTAGTTTTTAGATTAATAAATGATGACTGGAAGAAGAGCTCTGTAAAACAGTATAGCTTTCCAATACGAGGTGCATTTATCCTGTAGGTCTCTTGTCCACGCATCCCTTGCCCTTGCTCCCATTTGTCCAGGTTAAGACCTGCAGAAATTTCAGAAGGCTTTGTGATGGTCACCAGCACGAGACAAACAGCTGTCGATTTAGTGTAATGAGTTATTTGAAATTTGTAAAGGAGAAGGTATGGTGTTGGAAGTGAGTGATATATAGCCTCAAATCAGAGTATCTCAGATAATTTAGTATATGTCATTAAAAAACACACCTCCTCTCAAAGAGTCTAATATAACTTCTCTAGGTAGGCATTGATTTAGAATTATTGACACAAACATTTTTGGAAGCACGAAACACGCCTTTCAGGAATTACCTTTTCAGCACAGAAACATAGATCATATAGGCAACAAAAAGGCACATCACTGACCAAAGGCAAGAACAAAGCCCCCCAAACAACTGGATCTTGGTGTCTTTGATTTACAGAGCAGACCACGAACAATGAGATCAAAGATGAAGCAGTCACAAAGGCTGATTCTCTTGAAAAGGTAAGGAATTATTTTCCTAACAGTATAGATGACAAGTTAGATGATCTGAGAAAACTGTGACCCAGATTGAGAAACATTTGAAAAAGAAGAGAGAGACTTAAAAGGAAAGTATGGGTGTCAGAGGAGAAGGGTTACTCCAACGACGTCCTCAGAGCAGCTGCAGCTGGAGAGAAAGGAGTTAACTTTGCTAGCCCCTCTAAGCAAAACTTCCCAGCTCCTTTCCTTGCTCCTCTCCAGACAGTGTGGCTTGGCAACTTCACAAACACCTGCTGACCATACAGCCCTGTAGAACTAACGATGTCTTGAAGTGAGTTCAGAAAACCTGCCTGTAATTGCTAACAGGACTCAGAAGAGTATAACCTAACAATAAAAATATTTAGATTATGTTGCCCATTAAAAAAAAAAAAGGCTGAAGGCATACTCTTTCTGGCAGCAGCTGTAGTAAAATGCTGCCATATGGATTTATATATATGCAGATTTCCCAATTAGATGGAGTGCACGCTGGTTAGTTGACAGAGTCCAAGAGGGCTCTGTTTGGACTTAAACAAATTATAGCTGAAATTGTGTTCCTATAATTTTTTAGAAACCCAAGAAGATGATGGTGGAAGCAGACTTAGAGGACATAAAGAAAACGCAGCAGCGCAGTCTAATGGACTGGAGTTTTACTGAACATTTTAAACCGAAAGTACTGCTTCAGGTATTTATGGGCTGTGATTCTCCAGGAGATGCTCGGATAGGTCTGGGGAATCAGGCTGTGATTTAGAACAGTTCACTTCTGGGTCACTCAGATCTAGTTCCGATCAATAGTCTCATTTACTTCAGCTATAAAATGAGTTTGTTCCCAGATTAAGCTATGCATTCCCAGGAAGTCTCCAAAACAGTTTTAAATATGCTTTGCGGAGTGATGTTTTTATAAAATCTTTTTTTTTTTTTAAGAAAGAGGAAGACAGTGAGAGAGACAGAATCAATTTTATTGAGTTTTTCATGTGGCTTTCGTTGCTCCAAAACTTCGTGGTGCTGGGACTGGATGCCAGGCAAGCACTGTAACCACTGAGACCACCACTCCAGACTTAAAAAAAATCTTTTAAGAAAAAAGAAAATGTATAATACTTCCACACATTTTCTAAAAAAAAAAAAAAAAGAAAAGACAAGGCTTTACTGGGAAACAGCCCTATTGTGCCATGTTAGCTTCCATTCTGTTTACTTTTCACTACATTTCACAGTATTTTCTCTTTTGATTAATATGTCAATAGAAACCATTGAGACAATTTAGGACAGATAGTAAAATGACTAGGTAGTCAGGACCAAGGGTCCCCATTCAACCATACCTAGAAGCTGCCCCAAAGAGAGCTATAAAGGTTATGCTCAGGGCCTTCACATACAAGTGACCATGAGGCTCCCCTGTGGGAGCAATTCCTATGCCCAAGAGGCTGGGGGTGGGGGTACTAAGAAGTGGGGGTGGACACAGATGTGAACTTGGAAAGAATTGCTACCTGTTTTGCATAGATTGTAACCGATGACTTTGACGCTTAGTTTAAAGGCCTGTTTTGCATAGAGTTTAACCAATGATGTTGCTGTTTTTCTCAATGCCTGCTTTACATGAATCTTAATTAAGGCTCTTACCCAAACCAATATAAACCCTGGCCTAACATCCATCATAGAGTGTCCTGTTTCCAGATCACCCCTCCACCTTGCGGAGGAGTCTCTGCTCTCCTGTCTTAAATAAATTCTACTCCTTTTACTCCTCCTTCCATGGTTGTCTGTGGATTTTATTCTTCAGATTCCCGAGACAAGAACCCAGAAGATTGGTGCCGAATTCCTGGGGTGAATTTCCACACCGAGAGCTGCAACACCCAGCTTTTAGGTGGAGAGCTGCTAACACTATTTCAGCTGCAGAAACCTGCAGCCAGCCCAAATTCCCAATTTTAACCAGGAATAGCTGCAAACACTAGAAGCAGGCTCTTTTGGCTGCTGGAATCTGTAGTGGGCCCAGACTCCATTTGCCAGCAGGAGCAGAGAATCTGACCTCATCTCAAAAACCCCACATCACCATGATAGCTAACATTTACTGAGCGCTTACTGTGTGCTAGGTAATTGAAGCGGGAAGTTTTAAGATGATGAGTGGAGTCCCCTGGCAAATGAGATCTGGGCTGACTGCAGATCTCAGCAGTCAAAACAGTTTTAATGTTAGCTAGCAGTTATACCCAGTAACTTGGCTCCAATTTTCTTCTGGGTTCTTGTCTCCATGAATTTTGAAAAATAAAATCTACGGACAATCACGAAAGGGAAAAATAAAAAGAGTAGAATTTATTGTGGGAAAGAAGAAACAGAACCTTGGGCAGCAGAGAGGGACATGAAAGCAGGATCCCTGAGAGCAGGAGCCCCTCATGCAGGATTCTCCAATACAGGATTCCCTCTGGTGCACTAGCCCAAGGTTTATAATGGTCCTGGGAGTGAGCATCAATTATGCAAAACAGGTTTTGAAAGTGAGCACTAGATCCTTCCCATTTGTGTTTACCCCCCAACCTACCTCCAAGAATAAGGAGTTGGTTCCCTAGGTGAGCCCTTAGTCTTGTTTTTTGTTTGTTTGTTTTTCAGAGTAACAGGAATGAGTTCATTGAATGGATAAGAAAAGGGAAGGGGGACACTCTCAAGGAAAAGTGTGGGTCCTAAAAAAGAGGAGAGGGCCATGTGCCTCTCCTGAACTCCAGTTTTACTGGGGACCCTAGAACTGTTTCCAGAGAGTTCCAGTTTCACCTCTTGACTTTTGACTGACAGCAAGGTGACATCAGACTTTCAAGTCCTCACTGACATGGCAACTCCAGGTCACCTTGGTCCATGCTGACCAGTTCTGATTGGATTATTTTTCTTCAAAGAGTGAGAAGGACAATGAGAGAGAGAGAGAAAAAAAAGAGAGAATGGATTTTATTTAGTTTTTCATGCAACTTTTGTTGCTCTGACACTTCATTGTATATATGGTGCTGAGGTTTGAACCCGAATCCTTGTGCATACCAGGCAGCGCCATAACCACTGAGCCACCACTCCAGCCCAGCCTTTTTCTTTGAGGAGTGTGTTGTTGTACAACCATAAATGCATGTGTAGTAACAACATAATACTCCCCTGATCCTGATCCAGAATCACCCCCACATTGCCCACACCGCAGTCTCTTGACTCTTCTTTATTTCGCCCTAGTAACAGACATAAATGTCCATACACACACACACACACACACACACACACACACACACACACATGATTGTACATTTTCCAGAATTAAATGATTGAATAAGCATAATTTGGTGAACAAAGAGTAAGCTAATTTGGTGATTCCTCCCCCAGGTCCATCCCTATTTTTCCTCCCTCTCCCCTCCCTCTCACCTTCCCCCTCACCACCCAGGTATCTATGGTTCTCCTAGATTATGTGTTGCTTCAACTTTGGTAAGACTAGTACATGAACTTGACTACCTTTCACCCAAAACTGGGTTTTGCTCTAGGCTCCACAAATGAGACGAACATTTGACCCTTGAGTCTCTGGGTTTGGCTAATTTTGCTCAGCATAATTTCTTCCAATGCCATCCTCTTAACTTCAAAGACTATAATATCATTGTTTCTAATAGCTGAGTAGAACTCCATAGTGTGTAGTGTGTCTGTGTATGTATGTATGTGTATGTATGTGTGTATATGTTTATGTATCAGACTTTTGAATCCATTCATCTAGGGAGGGGCATCTGGATTGATTCCACAATTTAGCTATTGTAAAGTGAACTACTATGAATGTTGATTTTGCTGAGTATTGTGCTGATTCTAGCTCTTCTAGGGAAATAGCCAGTAGAGGGATAGCAGGGTCATACTATGGTTCCATCCCTAATTTTTTGAGGATTCATACTCTTGTTTTTAAAACCTTTGAAAATTCTCATTAATCTTTTTCTGCTAGTTAAACTTTCAGATGGGGCCCAGTGCTATTTACTTTGTTATCTGTTCTCATTCATAAGGACTGGTTTTTATTATTTAATTCATTTATTCTTCACAGTAACCATATGATATAGAAACTATTTAAATATTAAAAACCAAGGCACTTTGACCAATAGTGACTCTTGCCCAAGGTTACATGGCTAATAAGTGAGAAGTAGGATATAAACTCAGGAAATCTGGGCCCAAAACTTGTGCTTTTAACCACCATGCAAAATAAGAAGTAAACCTAAAATCAACTCTTTTTGTTATTTTATATCGTAGACAAAAAAGTTGTACTTTTGGTTTTATCTGTTTAATTTGTATTTTATTTTTTATCTAAATTTTACATCCACATATCTTCAAATCCAGAAAGTTTTAGAGTCTTATCATGAAAAACAGCAGGCTCCTACCCCCGCCCCCACCATACTTCAATTCCCAGAGGTCAAAATCTTCAATGAATTCACCCATTTCTTTTGATACTTAACTCTGTTAGGTCTTAAAACAAACAGATTAAAAAAACAAAAAAACAAGATTAGATAAGTTTAGATTAGATTAGTTTTAATTTGGGGCCATCACACACACTCTTACATTCACAACAGAACTGTGCATTATTCTATGGTGATATTTCCCTTTATTTTCCCTGGGGTTAATAATTACCTTTTCCCATTGTTAAATTTACTCTGCATTTTTCATTAAATCAACCCTACATTTTCTACCGTAGAGTAATACATCCAAGCATAAAAGGTATTCTATCAGTTTTATTGTCTTAGTGATATCTCACCTATATACTCAAGCTTGCTACACAGAGCAATGGCCCTGGGATCTCTCTTTACCATCATCCTGGCCACACCCATTGCCTCTCTCTTTCCAGTTAGATAACTAACTCTTTGTCCTTCATCTCCAGTCTTCTTGTCTCTTGTGCTCTCTATTTTTGGTAGAGGATCACCTCTTCCACCAGCTTCCTTAGTTAAAACACGTGGCTGGCAGAGTTTTGAGGCACTGGATATTTGAAAACAACTTAATTCTACCCTTAGAGCGACTGACAGTTTGTAACAGTTTGGCTTTATATAAAATGCACAGTCGAAAGAATTTTCCCTTCATCCTCACCCAGGAATGCCAAAAAATAAAAAAGAAAATAATAATAATAATAATGAAAAAAAAACACAGAATTTTCTTTTAAAAATTTAAAGGCATTCCTCAACAGTCTTGTGGCTTTCCTGGATTGTTCAAAAGAGAAGCAAAATGATTTCTCCATATTCTCAATCAGTTGTTTGACTATATATTTTTTTTCTCTCTGGAAGGTTTTAAGATATTCTCTTGATTCGAATGTTCTGGATTTCCTGTTATTTGTCATGGTGTGGTTCTATGTGGTGTTTTGGTGAGCCCAGTGCAATCTAGAAACTCCTGTGTTTAACTCCTGGGAAATTGTACAGTCTTTGACTACCACATGTTCATTGACAATCCCCCCTATTTCCATTTTCTTCTGTTCTCTCTTCCCATATTTCCTATTATTCTGGTGTTGGACCTATAGGAACAAGCTTCCAATTCCTTTATCTTTTCTTTCCTCATTTTCAACATTTCCTTTTTGTCTTTTGGTTCTGGAAATATTGCTCATCTTCCATCTAATCCCTACATTAAGCCCTGTTTCTGCATCATAATTTTAAATATCTGAAGTTCTCTACATGATTCAAAGTTACCTTTTCACAGGATAGTTTTCACATTCCTGATTCATTATCTTCTCTTATCTCTCTATTGTAATTCTTTGAAGTTGCTTTCTCCCTGAATTACCTCTTTTTTTCCTCCAAGTTCTTTTGCTTCCTCCTTCCTTCCTTCCTACTTACCTACCTACAAACCTACTTTTGTTGGTGGTGGGGGGAGAGGCTTTCATTTTTTAACTCCATTTTTCATGCTACAGATAATATTTAATGTTTTCCTCTCTGTTCATATTAATAATCAAACACTAAAATATGAAATATGTACATATAAGTACTCTATGAGGGGTGTCCGTACCTTGCCTTCATTGTTGGGTTATTTGGGTGAGTGGTTTCCTTGGTGTTCCTGAAGAGGCAAAGTTTCAAACTAGACTCCAGGAAGCAGAGAATTTATTTAGGCCAGTGAACCAAGTGAGATCACTCTGAAAGCCTGGGTCCCTAACTCAGGCAGGATAGGATTTACATGGGTGTATTTAAGGGGGAGAGAGTGAGCTAGCCAACCACTCTCAGTCCTGTGTCAGAGGAGACAATGTGGCGGTTACAATAAGCAAGCAGAAAGCTCCTGTCACATTTATCAGAAGATTCCTATAGCCTATTCTAGAAAGTCAGCCCAACATACACAATTATACATATACAATTTTTCCTAAATTTCCCTCACATTGGGAGATCTATTAGTGCTAGTATATCAGGTCTATTTTCTCTGGCTGTTTAGATTGTCTAGGAAGAATAAATCGAATCTGCTCAAAAGACATAGAACTTTCCTGGCAGTTTTGGAAGAGGAGTAGTAAAGGAAAGAAGTTAGGCTTCTTACCTTCAGTATTATAGACCTGCATATCCAATAAGTTAGCCACCAGGCAGTTGTAGTTTCAGAAAACTTGAAATATGATCAGTCCAAAACTTTTGCTATACACTATATAAATATAGCTATAGAAGTTATATACACTAGATTTCAAGGACTTAGTACAAAAAAGTGATTTAACTCGGTTGTTCTTATATTGACTGTATGTTGAAATGATAACTTTATATATATTGAGCTAAATAAAATATACCATTAATATTTAATACTATCAGTTTCTTTTCCCTTTTTTAAAATGTAGCAAATATAAAATTTAGAATTGCACATGTGGCTCACATTTATGGGTCACTTATGTCACTGTTGAACAAAGCTGATCTAGACTTTTCCACAGCTTCCTTTTTTCCTGGAATGTGCTTCACCCTCGGTAGTGTCCAGGGTCCCCTACACTTAGAACCTCTTGTTCAACTTCTATGGATAAGCACCCTCCCTTCTGCTGGAGGCAGAGCTGGACTGCAGCCTGGCTCTCTCTAAAGGAGACCTGAGGGGGTCTCTCCACTTCTTACAAAGACTGTAAATCTATCTTCGTCTTTCCACTACTTTCATCTGACTGCCGTCCTCTCCTTCTACTGAAATACCCTCCCTGTTGCCAGTCGGCTTCTTTTCCTGCCCTCTTCCAGGCCATTCATACACAGCAGGTGTTTCATCAGTTTATCTGAACTCCAGAATGTTCTATAAAAATCGTAGTGAAATTTAAAAGGAAATTTTTATCTATCTTATTCGTGTTTCCCAATGCACAATGCCTGGCACATAATAGGTACTATATAACAAGACCAGCAATATAGATGAAAGGGGAAAAGCCAATTAGTGAAAAGAAGAAGATACGAACACTTTTCAAACATTGAGAACAAACACAGCTCTGAGTTTCCCTAGCCACCAAAACAATATGAAAACACAACGTTTGCAGAGCTCCTATTTAACAGAAGGAAGGCTATATGTTCATCATAAATAAACACATTTATTTTCTGAGTTTGATGGTCTTAGAGGAATTTGACTTTCATAAAAAGTCAATAAGTAATGGATAGTACCCTGCATAGCATTTTTATTTTTATTTTTTAGTTTCAAAGGTATTCACCACATGTATGTTTCTGGTGTTGGTTCTCAGAGAACAGATGTAAAAGTTTAAGTGCCACTCTATAAAGGCATTGAATATAGGCGACTAAACTGAGGATGGAAACATATTATTCTGGTTATGCTAACAGTATAGAAATGAAAGCAAAAGCAGAAGAGCCCTCTCATACCTCAACATGCAATCCCATGCCTTCAGATCATTCAGATGGTAGAGAACCAAAAGCCACCTACACTAGACTGATATTGAAAACAAAAACAAAAGCCCATGGTTGTTGGGGGCTGGAGAGGTTGCTCAGCGGAGGAGTGCCTGCCTGGCGTGCACAAGAACCCAGGTTCAAAGCCCAGCACCACATACACAACTAAGTGGAGGGAAAACAAGAACCTGATGAAGAAATAAATAAAATTGACTCTTTCTTAAAAAAAATAATAATAAGGCCACAGTTGCTTAATTCATTTGTCTTTGGACAATTTCCTTATTGTTGCTACACAGAACAAGCAGCTGCCCACCGTGTCCTGAAATGGCTGCCACTGCAGTGCATGCTGAAGGTGACATAGTTTAAGAAAGATCAGAGTAGGAGGGCAAGTAGAAACAGGAAGCATCAGAACGACCGCTCACCTAACTTCAGTACAATACAGCATGATACAACAGAGAGTACTCTTTAGAATGTGGAATGGTTAAACTGTCGAAAGACTGTTCTTATGCCTTGGCATAAGAATTCACAAACTCTGTGTTCTTAGACAAGTCTTGTGTTCTCTCTCAGCCCCCAATTTATGATGAAAATTGAGAGTTCTGATATTTTGAAATAGGAAAAAAATAATCTTAGCTACTGCCTTAGTCTTCTCAGACTGCCGTAGAAACATACGTCTGAGAGACCAGGATCAGGAGGCGATATGGCTGGGTTCTGATGAGGACTACTGGCTGGCTTGCGGGTGGCCCCTTCTCACCAGTTTTCATATGGCAAAGAGAAAGGGATGGCGAGGTTGGGAGGGAGAGAGTGAGACAACTCTTTCTAGTGCCTCTTTTTTTTTTCATTAAAAAATTTATTTGCTGAACAATCAAACAAGCTTCTAATGAAATAATATATATATATATATATATATAAATTCTGAAAATTAGATTTACCCCCATGAGCCCCTCCAATTACCCACCTTTATCCCTCCCCTCTGCTCTTCCCAATACATCTCTACGAATGCCTTAGGTTGTGTGACATTACACCGTATCCAGATTTAAAACATGATACTAGACCTCCTTTCTCAATGGCCAGGCTCTATTTCCAGCCTCCACAGATTCGTGAAGACATTCGACCCTTGGTTCTCTGCATTATGCCTCCTCTTAAAAGGGCACTTAGCCCAATCATGGGATTCATGATATCATCTAAATCTAATCACTTCCCCAAAGCCGGCCCCTCCAAATGCCATCACACTAGAGCTTAGAGCTTCAACGTAGACATTTGGATGGGGTGCTCACAACTCAGACCATAGCACCTATTTATTTGGAGTTTTTAATGATGATAAAAGCAGGTGATTTTTATGAAGGTGAAGAAAATACTAGATAAATGACTGCTTGACTTGACTTAATTATCATCTACTAACTTAGCAAATGTCTCTATGCCTGGAGACTTCTACCTGTGTTCTATGAGAGTTGCTGAAATGCCTCACAAAATATATACCTTTGATGCTCTCACTTTAAAAAGTTAGGAAAGAAGCCACTGGTGATCCCAGTTTGACTGAAAATATGGAAATTAGGGAAGGGAGAAAGCGGGGAAAGGTATGCCCTCACAGGAGAAGCTGTTCTTGAGGAAAAGACTGAACAAAGCGATTATTTTGATTTTCAGGTTCTGCAAGAAGCCCATCAGCAGTATCGGTGTGTTGATTCTTACTACCACACCCAAGACAACTCTTTACTGTTAGTTTTCCATAATCCAATGAATGCAGAGCGTCTGCACTGTGAAGACTGGCACATTGCTCTTCACTCCAACGTTGGATTCAGGTAAACAGTGTAGATGGTTCAGTTCATCAGTTAACTGGGCTGAATGAGCCTATGGCTATTTATTACTTAAATTTTAGTTCCTTAGCCTACAGTAGGTAGTTCAACTCAAGGAAAACATTGATGTTGTACCACACACTGAATCCAGCTCCTTGAATTGCATATCTCCCTCACATCACCTCTGGGACACAGCACTCAGGAAGATGGGCATCATTCTTCCTGTCATAGAGACTTGCTGGGGATGCTGTCAAATCACACTGGGTTCCTTTAGACTCCCGTATGACTGCCCTGGAAAGGTCTCAGGCCCTGACTAACCTACATGACATTCCAATTACCGCTGTGGGTAACCCCATTGAACAGGAGACAACTGAGTGTCCACCAAAGCCAGGAGTCAGGCTTCCTGCAAACAGCACTCTAGGATCCAGTGAATCTCTTCTTAATTCCCAGTTTGTAGTTATTTCTTTGCTCTCTTAAAACTATCGCAGTATAACAACTTGAACTATTTTTTTGTTTTACTTTGTTTTGTTTTTCTTGCTGACAATTGTACTTCTCATTTCTTTTTCTGGTCTGACTTAACAACTAGAACTTCCAATATAATTATGAGAGAGCACTCTTATCTTGTTCCAGATGTTAAAGGGAGCATTCTGAATATTCAACAACTAAAGATTTGTGTAAATATTTCTTATCAAGTTAAAAAGCCTTGCTAATTTTCTATGAGTTCTTAATCATTTGTGATTGTTAAATGATAGCAAATAAATTATTTTTCTGTATCAATTTAGGTATTAATATTTTTCTTTTAATCTGTGAAATTGCTAAATTTCATTAAGAAATATTCTAATATTGAATAAAATTTGCCTTCTCTGTGGTGAACCAAATCTGGCTGTTACGTTATCTTCTTTATAAATTGCTGAATTGCCCCGAATTTGTTTAGGACATCCGCATCTATATTCACGGATAACATCCAGCTGTGGTTTTCCCTTCTCTAAATGTTCTTGTCTAGTTTTACTACTGAGATTATAGGCTGCTCATAAATTAATTGGGGTATGTTCTCCCTTTTTATTTCTACTTTTAATTTTCTAAAAGAGTTTGTGGAAGATTAAGATATATTTTCCTTTGGTGTTTGGTAAATAGTTAAATTAATAATTCACGGTTGAAGTCTCCAAGAAAACAGTTACCAAGATATTTTCAAGATTGGAAGGGACATCACAATCAATATATGGTTAATTGATAATAATTTACCTATCAATAATCATTTTAATTGTAAATGGATTTAATTATCCAATTAAAAGATGTAGAGTGAATGGATTGATATTAGTACAAGCTCTAACTATATTCTGCCTCCAGGAGACACATTTTTACACAGGGCACACATAGGTTGATGTGAAAGGATGGAAATAGATATTCCATTAAAATGATAGCTGGAGAGAGAATTGTCAGCACTTTTATTGACAAAATAGACTTTAAGTCAAAAACTTTTACAAGAGACAAACAATGGTAGTGTATTGCTATGTTGATTCTTATTACTGTACCCAAGACAACTCTTTACTATTAGTTTTTCATAATCCAATGAATGTACAGCGTCTGCACTGTGAAGACTGGCACATTGCTCTTCATTCCAATGTTGGATTCAATAGCCAATGCTGAATATATACAAAGGGGTCAGCTCACCAAGAGGATATAGCAATTGTAAGTTGTTAATTGTTATATTGGGGCTCACAAATATCAACAGATTGGAAAACAAAATTTCCTAATATTAGGAGAGTAATATTTTAACAGTGGGTTGAAATATTGATGTTCCAGGCAGAAAATCAATAGAGAAACAGCAAAGTCAAACAGCACTACAGGCCATATGTGCCCAACAGATATATAAAGAACATTCCATCTGATGGCAACAGAATTCATGCTTTTTGCTCAAGTGTACATGGAATGTTTGTTAGACCACAAAACAAGTCTTAACAAATTCAGGAAGATTAAAATCATATCAAGCATCATTTCCAACCATCATGATAAGTAACTAAAAATAAGAGGAAAGTTAGAAAAATCCACACTTTGTAAATTAAAACAACATGCTCCTGAACAACCAAAGATTCAAAGATGAAATTTAAAAGTAACAAGAACAAAACTGGGAACACAACCTACCAAATCCTGTGGGATATGTTGCAACAGTTCTAAGAAGGAAATTCATAGCAATAAGCATCTATGAAAAGAAGAAAAAAAACCTCCAATAAGGACCCTAGCTTTATTCTTCAAGGAACTCAAGAAAGAAAAAACTAAGCCTAAAGGCAGAAAAAGAGGGAATAATAAAGATTAAAGCAGAAATAATTGAAATAAAAAATAATATTAAAAAGGAAGAAAAATCAACAAAATTAAGAATTTTTTTTAAATGATAAAATTGGGAAATGTTTAGCTAGATAAGAAAAAAGAATGTTCAAACAAATTACAAATGAAAGAGAAGACATTAAAACTGATACAACAGGGGCTAGAGCAGTGGCTCCATGGTTACGGCGCTTGCCTGGCATACACAGGTACATGAGTTCAAATACCAGCACCATGTACACATCGAAGTGTCCGAGGAATGAAAGTCACGTGAAAAACTAAATAAAAATTGCTTATCTCTTTCTCTCTCTCTCTTTCTTTCTGTCCCCTCTGTCTTTAAAAAAAAAAATTGATACTCCAGAAATACAAAAGATCGTAAGAGACTGTTAACAATTATGTGCCAACAAATTGAATCATCTAAGAGAAATGAATATAAACCTAAAACCCAACAAAACTGAGTCATAAAGAAACTTAAAATATAAACAGGTCAGTAACAAGTAAGGAGATTGAATCAATAATCACAAACCTTCCAAGAAATAAGGACCAGGACCCACGGCTTCATTGGTAGTGAATTCTTCCAAACATGTAATGAATTAACACCGAAACATCAATCCTTCTCAAACTCTCAAAAATACCTAAAGAATAGGATGGAAAAAGAAATACTTCCAAACTCATTTTACAAGGCCAGCATTACCTGATACCAAAGCCAGAAAATGAAACTTCAAGAAAAGAACATGACAGGCCATTATTCATGGTAAATAAATGCAAAAATCCTCAACAAAATTCTAGCAAACAGCACATTAAAAGGATCATTCACTATGATCAAGTGAGATTTATCCCTGGAGTACAACAATGGTTCACAAGACAAAAATCAATAAATATGATATACTGTATTACACATTGAAGGATAAAAACCATATGGTCATTTCAATAAATGTTGAAAAGGCATATGACAAAAATTCAGCATCCTTTCATGATAGGCACTGTCAAACATTAGGTACATAAGGAATTTAAGTTAACCTAACAAAGTCCATACATAACAAACCCACAGCTAACATCATATTAAGTGGTGAAAAATCAAAAGTTTTTCTTTTAAGATCAGGAACTAGACAAGGATGTCTACTCTCAGTACTTCTATTCAACATAGTACTAGAAGTCTTGCCCAGAGCAAGTAGGCAAAAGAAAGGAACAAAAGGCGCCCAAATCAGACAGCAGGAAGTTTTTTTTTTTTACAGTTGACATAAACTTACATGTAGAAAACCCTAAAGACTCCACTGAAAAACTGTTAGAACGCATAATGAATTCAGCAACATTGCAAGACACAAAATCAACATGGAAAAATTAGTGGTATTTCTACATGCTGGCAAAGAGTACCCAAAAAAGAATGTAAGAAAGGAAACTCATTTCCAACAGCATTAACAAGAATAAAATACTTAAATAAATTTAACAAAGATGTATACAATGAAAACTATAAAATATTGATGGAAGAAATTAAAGAAGATGCATATAAATAGAAATGTATTCCATGGTCATTGATTAGAATAATTAACATTGTTATGATGGGGATACTACCCAAAGATATCTGGAGATTTATTTCAATTCCTATCAAAATTAAATGTCATTTTTTCACAAATTAGAAAGACAGTCCTAAAATTTGTATGGAACAAAAAAAAAAGACCCCAAATAGTTAAAGACATTTGAGAAATAAGAACAAAGCTAGAGGTACTACATTCATGATTTCAAAATATATTATAAAGCTACAATAATTAAAACAGTGTGATTCTGGAATATAGACAGATGAATAGACCAGTGGAATAGAATCAAGAGCCCACAACTAAATCCATGTATATACAGTCAAATAACCTTTGACAAGAGTGCAAAGAATATAATATGGTAGAAAGATAATCTCTTTAAAAATTGATACTGAGAAATCTGAATATCCAGGTACAGTAGAAAAAAATTAAATTCCTCATTTTAAGCATCTTACCACAAAAAATGCTAAATATGTGAGATAATGCATACACTATTTAGCTGAATTTAGCCATTCCATAATGTGTACGTATTTCAAAACAATGTTATACATGATAAATATAAATAATTGTCAATTTAAAACATAAAATTTAAAAAGCAAACAAGAATCCTATCTTATAGTATGTATAAAAATCAATTCAAAATGGATTAAAGACTTAAACATAAGACCTTAACATTGGTAGTTTAACAGCTTCTTGGATTTGAGGCCAGAAGCACAGGAAACAAAACCAAAAATAGACAAGTATGCATTTATAAATTAACAAATTCTAAAGTCGATGTCTTTACCTTCCACCTAAAAAGTATAAGTACCAGCAAATGCTTTAATTTCATATATAGTATCCCTATTCCAATTTTATATTGCTGTAGTCTAGGACTTCAGTTCTACCTTGATATTTTTCCCTCACAAATTTAGGGAGTTGTTTTTGTTATGTTTTTTATAATCAATCTTTGCAAAATTAACATATTTACCATTTTATTTCC
This sequence comes from Aplodontia rufa, assembly GCA_004027875.1. Classification (NCBI taxonomy): domain Eukaryota; kingdom Metazoa; phylum Chordata; class Mammalia; order Rodentia; family Aplodontiidae; genus Aplodontia; species Aplodontia rufa. The sequence continues at coordinate 22,232 of PVKS010000006.1, forward strand.
CCTTCTTCCTAAAGTAAGGCTTTTAAAATTTCTACAGTAAAGATTTTTGATGATAAAATCAGTTTTATTTAATAAAAATGTCTGCATTTTGACCTTATTTATGAAAGATGATTTTTTTCAGTATATAGTTATTGATTGACAAGAGAAGTTCTTCTTAGCACATTGAATTATCCCAGTGCTTTCTGAATGCCTTTGAGACTAAGAGGTAAACATCATTCTGCACAAGAAGTGTAGGTGTGCTTTGTAAAATCAGAAACAAGACAGAGATGACCACCATCAACTATTCTAAACAACGTTTCATGGAAGTCTAAATCAGCACAGCAAACTAATGAAAGTAATTCGGAAGCATAAGAATTGAAAAAGAAGAGATGAAAAGTGATTTTTGACAATTGAAATGATTATCTACCCAGGAAAACCCCAGAGACATCTAGAGAAAAATGATGAAACAGTGGAAGAAATTGCCTTGGATCATATTTCTTAATTTTTGTGCTTCACAAGAAATTGTTAGAAAATGTAATGTTTGAAAAAAGAAAAGATAGAATTACAATAGAAATACAAACTACAGGTACACAGAAAGCCAAACCCTAGGGTTTACATTTTTTTCCATGTTTTTTATTGGTGTCTTATAGTTGTACATAGTGGTAGAACTTGCCGTAACATGTTTGACTTGCACACAATTTGGGCAATATTACTCCCCAGAACTTCCCAGCTCCCTTCTTTGCTCCCAGCCCCTGATCCCTTTAACTCTATTCCACTGACCTCCCTTTGATTTTCCTGAGAGTCACCCTCTAACCACTGCCACCCTTCTTTTCCTTTTGCTCTGTAGCTTCCACGTATGCAGGAAAATACACGATGCTTGACCTCCTGTATTTGGCTTATTTCACTTAACATAATGTTCTCAAGTTTCGTCCATTTTCTTGCAGATGACATGATTTCATTTTTCTTAATGACTGAACTACATTGTGTGTACCACCTTTTCTTTATTCATCCATTGGTGGACATCTAGGCTGGTTCTGGAGTTTGGCGATTGTGACTCATGCTGTTATAGATAGGGGCATGTAGCACGACTTTAATTCTTTAGCATAAACACTGAGGAGTGGAATAGCTGGCTCATATGGCGGCTCCATTCCTAGTCTTTTGTAAAACCTCCTTACCAAATTCCATAGTGGTTGTATTAATTTACAATCCCACAAAATTGTAAAAGTATTTTTCTCCACATCCTCTCCAGCCATTCTTATTTTTTGGATTCTTGATGACTGCCATTCTGACTGGTATGAGATGAAATCTCCGTGTAGTTTTTATTTGCATTTCCCCAGGTTTAAATTTGCACATGCACACACTTTCACCAAAGGAAGAGTGTAAAAACTTTAGCTACATCTTGCTTTGGATAATCATAAATTAAGTAATAAATTATCTATATTTCATAACTTACATAAATTACTTACATCTATAAAATTTTCATCTTTCAATAGTTTATTTTATAAGATGTGTTTCATAAATTTAACTCTCGGTGTTTTTCATAATATTCTGAACAACATTCTTCCAAATACCACTTGGAGTTACATCAGTGCTATGGTGCACTTGTGAAATAAGTTGGTAATTCTTTATGGTTTTTTATGAACTTTTTTTTTTGTGTGTGTGAACAAATACAATTTCACAACAAGCCTCTCACAATGCAATAACCTTTAATCTAATCCTGTATTTACTTAGCTTTATAAAAGAATACAAAGCAGGAAATAGGGCAGAATCACATCTCATCTCACCAGCAGGTCAGCACGTACCTGCACATACCTTCTTTCTCCCACGCTGGGAGATGAGTGCAAAGGTACTGTCTGGGCCCTTCCACAGAGGTGAGCCGCAGCCTCAGTTTCCCACCAAGACATGAACACCACTCAGCTCTCGGATGCCTTACCAAGGTGCCAGCCCACCGATCTGGAATTTCACAGACCACAAGGCAGTTAAAATACACCAAATTTATCTTAACTCCATAGTTAAAAAACAAAACAAAACAAAACAAAAACAAAAACAATAATAGGAGCTGGAGCGGTTGCTCGGTGGTTATGACACTTGCCTGGGATGCACAAGGAATCCTGGCACCACATACACAATGAAGTGTCAGAGCAACAAAAGCCACATGAAAAACTAAATAAAATTGATTTTCTCTTTCTCACTCTCTCTCCATCACTGTCCCTCTCTCTTCATTAGAAAAAAATAATAATACTGTCAGAAGTTACACTACAAGACTGTTTTCCAAGACACCGCCACACCACTGCCAACTCTTCACAAGATAAGCCCAGACCTGTTGCTTCTTATTTGCACACATGATACATTATAGAGCATAGCACATTATTTGTTCTGAGAAGGATGATAACACTCCACATGGAAAACCAGTTACATGTTGTGACTGGCTTCCTAGGGCTGAATGGCCCAGCTCAGTAGTAGAAGGAATGGCCTAAAACCTTTTCGGTTCTTCTAGAGATCATCATCTTTCTATTCAGGTTTTCTCATTCTTCAATCGATTTGGGTAATTTCTATTTTTTTTTTTTGAGAATTATGCATAACATCTATTTTTTCCAGTCTATTAAAATAAAATTAAACATGCTCATGCTAAATGTCCTTTTTCTGAGAAGGATGTATTAATATCTTTCTTGGAAATTATAGTTTGATCTATTCTCCTTTCTTTTGGCTCCGCACACCATGCATCGTGAGTATGAGTGAGTGTGTGTGGGTGGGGGTATGTGTGTGAATTTATTTTTGAATCTGTATTCTTAGAAACCTCTTTCTTAATGGATTGTGACTTTTAGCAACATGGTGAAACATCCCTCTGTTTTCTCCTTAATGTTTTTCACTTTTCATTTAAGCATGTTTGATATTAATATTATTGGGCTCTCTCTCTTTATGTAAGAATTTGCTGGTATAAGTTTCCCAATAACAAAGGGATTATTTTTCTCCTGTACGAAGAAGCGTGCTTCAGAAATGGTAGATAGTTGCTCAAAAGAAGAGACCCAGGCTTCTGTTTCTTAGTCATCTGACACTTGCATCTTTCTGCATCTGCATCATTTTATTTTCCATGGGTGCATCTCTTTCAAAGAGCATCTTGGATTATTAATCATTCTGACAGCCTTTCTTTTAAAGGATATTAATACTCATTAAAAAAATTTTTAAATCTTTGAATTTTAAAACATCTCATCCATTCAATTTTTTCTTATTGATAATATGTTTGGGTTTTTCTGGTCATTTTTTAATTTTATTTATTTTTAAAGAGAGAGGGACAGTGAGAGAGAGAAAGAGAGAATCAACTTTGTCTAGTCTTTCATGTGGCTTTCGTTGCTCCAAGACTTTGAGACTTCATTGTGTACGTGGTGCTGGGGTTTGAATTCGTATACTCACACATGCCGGGCAAGCACCTCTGAGCCACCGCTCCAGCCCCTCATTTAATTTTATAAATGTTTGCATTTTAGTATTAATCCCTTTCCTTTTATGAGATCAAATTTTCTTTATTTATTTTTAGTGTTGCTTTTTAAAGTCATGCATTCTATTTATATCCTTCTAGTAATTATACTTACTCTTTCAAATCACATATTTAAATACTTTATATCATCAATCTGGAGTTAGCAAGTATTAATATTATTTCACAAAAAGGTTAAAAATTTTAACATACAGTACTGTTCACCTCCAACAAACCCCCTTCCTCCCAATTTGAAATTATCTAGACATTTTGTTTCCAATTGTAAAGTAATGGTTCTGAAATACAAATCAATAGCATGGTTATTTATATTTTATTGTAAATTTCACTGCTTTATTTCTTGATCCTTTTACTTACATCCAATATTTTCTTTCTCTTTTTTTTTAATGCAGCTGGAATACATTTGTGAGTAATTCATTTAGAAAGTATCTGTGAGTGATAAGCTTCCTGAAGGATTGCATGCCTATTATTTATTTTACTTTCTTATTTAAATACTAGGGTGACTGTATTCTTGAGTCTATGTTCCCTCATCATAGATCACTTGCAAGAATTCTGGTTTTTGTTTATAATATACATTGCAAGATTCTGAGCATAAGAAAGACATGATATGACTTAAGAATTTAAGTCACTCTATTTCCTAACTTGAGAATAAATTTCAAGGGCCCAGTGCATGAATAGGGAGACTATTGCGGCAGCAATCCTACCACAGGATACTACACTAGATCAGGCCAATGGTAAAGAAGGTGGGAAGTGATCAGATTTTAAATCTATTATAAATAGCTGTTTCCAAAGATGATGTTTAAATAACTATTTTAAATGGTTTTAAATTATTTTGATTTCCTAAACAGATTGGAAAAGGAGTTAAGAAAATAAAAAGCTTTAGGGTTGATTTTAGGGCATTTGACCTACTAAACTGCAAGTATAGACTTTCCATCAGACAAAATGCCTATGAAGCTTGATGTGGGGATTTGTAGTAGAATATCAGGAGTTTATGTGGGGACATGTGAGCTTCAGAAAAGCATTACCTTCCAAGTGGAGATGTTGTGTACCCATAAACCACAGTCTATGATTTTTAATTTCCTTCTTTCAAAAGGAGCAAGATTTAAAGAAAATTGTGACATGACCTTTATATTTTCAAAACTCTAGTTTTCACTAAAGATTACAGCTAATCTTTATCTTCATACCTAAACCTTTCCACATATTTCCTCAGAAACAACTCTCTTTGGCCATTCACGTTAAAAGTGTACATGGTATTTAATTTAAAAATGACTACACTGAAGAAAGGGACTGGGGGTGGGAGTACTTGAGGGGGGAGGAAGTGCTGGGGAGGGATATTGGCCAAATTATATTGTTATATTTTGTGCATGTATGAATATGTATTAACAAATCCAATCATTACATACAACTATAATGCACCAATAAAATGTGGAAAAATGTTTAAAAATAAAATGACTACGCTGATCAACACAAATAGTATGAATGGATTTGGGAACAAAAGCTGCTGACTCTGGGTACGCAATGCCTGGCTGATGGGAGCTTAAACGTATGGCAGCTTAGGGTACAGCACTTACCAGGTGGATGCTCCCAAGGCCAGGACTAAAGCATTTTAGTTTACCTGGTGAGTTGACTAGCTGGTGGTCAATTTAAAGTTGCTAATGTGCTCACGAATTTTCATAAGAAAGCATTGTGCTATATTACTTGCCAACAAACAGTGTTGAGGGAGATAGCTTCTCCAAATTGTCATCCATACTTGGTGTTATCAAAGTCTAATCCCTGAGTGGAAAGACTTCATTTTTACATGTACACGTCTTTGTGAATGAAGTTGGATATTTTTCATATGCTCACTGGATATTTGTATTTGACCACTTTGGAGAAAATACATCTTGAGTTTGTCCAACTGCACTGTATCGGAAATGGACAGTTTAGTATGAGTTCATTTTTGAATACAGTCAGTACCTGCACAGTTCATCTACACAGTCAGTACCTTAAGCATTGACTTTACTAATAACTCACTTGCCATCTGCTCTTCTTTGTCTTGCTTAGGAATTACTTGGAACTTGTTGCAAAATCTATTCAAGATTGGGTCACAAAAGAAGAAGTTATCTATCAGGAACTTAAAATGGCTGAGGAAATCAATAGGACCAAGGCTGACCTAGAATTGAAAACTTCTACTGCCAAAACTTCTTCTAGCAAACTATTTTCCCTCAAAAAATCTAAAAGTAAGTAACCAGTTATTTATACCTAGAATAAAGTCCAAAGACTTTCTTCTATGTCATAATTTAATCAAGACTGAATATTTCAAGATTACAAAGTTGCCCTCAAAATTCCTGTGACTCTTCCTATCTCTAAATAAGTAGAATAGCTGCATTCCAAATATGATGAGATATTGGAATATTTGTCTCCTGAGTGAGATAATGGAACATTTGTCTTATATTGACTTTACTTCCTGTCAAATCTGGAAGATTAAACTCTTTTAATCAAATCTGTTGTACAGATCAAATGTTACATATTAGGGAAATGCCAAATGTCTTTATTGGTAAGAGCGGGGATTAAGTGATCTGAAATATGTTGAGAATATAGGAACTAAATTCAGAGTCAGTGCGTCTCCATTAGAATAATCACAGATTCCAATAGAGGGATGGCATCAAAACAGAAGATCACCAATACTATCTGGGAGCAGAAACTCAGCATCAAGAGAAAGGGAGTTGGAGGTTTATGAAAGCACTTAACAGAATCTCAGGTCAATATGTGTCTTTGTCTTTGTTTCTGTTAATTTCCATAATGGACGAAGAAGAAAGGGATTAAGGAGTGAGGTACAATTTCAGAAAGTCAGTAAATGAAAGAAGCAACACAGTAAGGCCGTTCATCTGAAAAATGTGCAAAAAATGGACTTTTTGTTCATATTATTTATGATAGCCAATGTTGAGAATGATTTCTCATAAAGAAGCAAAGCTACATGATTTTTAAAAATGTTGCAACCTCTTTTAACCCTATCACCCAAATGTTTCTGTGCCACTTCAGACGTCCACCCTGGAGATGGCAAAAAGTAATATAGAGATTAATGGATGGGGAATTGAACTTGGTAGCATCTGAGATCCTCTCCAACCCAGAGACTTGGTTCTTTTACGATTTTTTTAAGGGGTTTGCTAAAACGTCTACTTTTTCTCTGATTGTAGGCAACAAAATAGTCAGCAAAACAGAGGTAACAGAGCAAGAAAAAGAAAAAGAAAAAGAGAAGGAAAAAATGCCTTTCATTTTAGAAGGCTCTCTCAAGGTAATCAAAAGGAAAGATAAGTGACATTTAATTAATCACCAATCCAAAATTGTGTTATAGTGGAGAGTTAGTGTGGAATAAAACAAAATGATCTCTTTTGCTAAACCCTCAAGAATAATTGGAACTGCAATGAAAGGATTGTCTCTCCACTGCTGTCTCCTCCAACAGATGATGATCATTTAAGAGACTCTGTGTCATACTTATAACCACAATCCAGGGCAGTGGCTTGATTAGAGTTGGTACGCTCTATTTTTTGTTGAAGGCACTTTTGTTTTCATATTTTTAATTTGAATTTTTGATTATAAAAATAATGTATGTTTTTGTATTAATTCAAATGTATCCCAGGCTTACTTCTTAAGCCTCTGAGATTAAAAAGAAAAGAAGAAGTTTTTGTGTGTTCTGTGCTCTTGAAAGCACATTTGTGCAAATACACAGAGGATGTTTGTTTGTTTGTTTATAGTTTGGGTTTGGTTGGGGCTGTGACCCTGCGGAGCTGTAGTGTGTCACCCTCTTGGAATGGGAACATATTCACCAACCCAGAAGACCCCCAAGCCCTGTGGTTTAGGGATTTTTGTAGAAGTTTCCTTATGTAGGAATGATCAATTATTAACTCAATCTTCAGCCTCTCTCTCTTCCCTGAAGGTCCAAAGTGGGACTCTGAAAGTTCCAAGCTTTTAATCAGGGTTTGATCTTTCTGGTGATCAGCTCCTACCTGATCCTGAAACTATCTAAGAGTTCACCAAGTGTTGCGTGATTCGAACAAAAGATGCTCCTGTCACTCACAGCATTCCAAGGGATTTGAGAGCTCCATGCCAAGATCCAGGAATGAAGAACAAATATCTGTTTCTTATTATATCATAATATCAGATTTTCTATTAAACTCAGCTTTTACGTATCTGGGAAAAAATGGCTTTATTTTGGCCTTATTCATTAAATGTAGTTTTCATTTATAAAAATCTTGGTTCACTTTCTTTTTTCAAGATGTTGTTAATACTTTCAAGATATTGTTCCACATTTTCCTTGCTGACTTTGTGGCTGTTAATAAACTGATTTCCAATCTAATTTGACATTCTTTTGTAGACAGTTCATCCTTTCTCTGTAGCTGCTTTGAAAACATTCAGTGGTATGCTGGTAAATCTTTAACAGTCACTTTCTAGAAAAATAAAAGTGTGCATATATACATACATACATAAGTTTATTATAAATGTTTCTGTTATGTAGCATATAAAGCACACAATTCACAATAATAAATCATTTCATACTCTTTATTGTAAATTCCACGCTGCCAGTTGATTTTTCTAGAACACTTCATTGATTTTTGTTAAATTCTTGTATCCTTAGCTAGCCTATGGTTACACTTGTCAAACAAGTATACCAGTATGAATGTTGATTAGTATCTCCAATTAGGTTAAGAAGACTTCAGTGAAATAACAAAGGGGCATGTCTCACTAATTCGTCAATAACAGGACATGAGCAACTTCTTGACTGAATCAATTAATAGCTTTTGAATAATGGAAGAATTTTTTTTTCAAATTTTTGTGCTAGTTACAGTAGAATAGCTGTAGGTACAGCCCACTTTTAAGTTTAATCTACATTAATATTCTCCCCATCATTTTCTTCAAGATAGATAGTCAATAATCAATCAATTCTTAATGTGTAGCATTTGCTGACATCTATAGTGTAAATGCTCCCACAGGGACTGAATTCAAGCTACCAATGTGGCTTCACCGAATGCTGAGTTGAGTGCAGTAGCACACCATGCACGGTGTAGTTTTCTCGTGATGCAGGTGCCATTGACATAAATAACCACAATGGCTCAGATAATAGTGAGATGTAAATATATATATATGAAGAAGTGAGTTTTGAGTATTGATTATCTTTGCTTTTAAGTTAATTGTGCATTAATATAATTTATTTTTTCATGATGGCTAAGGTTGACAGATGGCTCACAAAATTCCTAAAAATAACAAAAAAGTCTTTCAAGTCAATGTGGTTGAGCACACCACTGTTATTTCCTGATTTTGATTCATTAACCTTTCTGAATGGCAGGATTAACATCTTTCATCTACTCTGAAGTATCTCAGCCACAATCTTTTCAAAGACCGCCTTCTCAAAAGCTCTGCTACATTTCTAAGAAGACTGTCACACTCACCTTGCCATTTTTCATACTCCCTTCTTTCTTACTTTACTTCTGATGCTTCCTGTTGTTCAGTTAAGCACATGAAAAGCTTATTTTATTTCCCTTATTTCATAATTCCTGTGTGTGCAGTCTTGGTGGATATGCCTTCTCAGCTTGTTTCTTCAGACTCGTCAGACTCAAAATAACTTCCTCATGTTTTGTGATTTTCATTTGTGAGCTCATATCAACTCACAACTTTTTAAAAATAAAATGCTATGGTAATATGCACTTTGGCCACAAATCTGTGAGGATAGGCTTGAGGCTAGGAGTTCTCTGAGAAAACAGACCCCCACCAGACCCCTGCTTAACCCTAGGCCCCAGAAAACAGGCTAGAATTCTCACAGTCTTCCTCTATGAAAAAAAAGATAATTTTTCTAGTTCACCCAATAACGATGACTTTTTTTTTAATAATATGCCAGCTTTATCCAGAAATTTCTGATCTCATCTTCCATGTGTTGTCTCTAGTCCCTGTGATCCAAGTTCTAGGTTGTTAGGGATGAAAGACTTGTCTTTGGTGCTCACCTCACTGGATCAGTGCTTTCTCAGGTCCTTCACTTCTCTGCCACCCTTGTTACGCATTACAATGAGTTTTTCATTGTTGAATGAATTTTTTGGGGGGAATATTGTACGCCAGGAGTGTTTGTCTGAACATTTAGTCTGCCGTATTGCTGAGAAACCATCTTCAGAATCTAAATGAGGGATTTGGTCTCATGTGGAAAAAGAGAGGAGATGGGAAGACCAGCTGAGTTTACTGCAGCAGTCCAGGCTAAAGATAATAGAAACTTCAACTCAGGAAATTATGACAGAGGGTCAGAGAAGAAGGTGAAGGGAGGAGAGATCTCTGAGGAGAACTGACAGCATTTAGTATACAGAAGTTAAGTGAAAATATATATAAAATCAAGGATAACTCCAAGCTCAGTGTTTTGATTTGTCAGAGACATGACTTATAAAATTCATGTTAAGTTTTCTCCTTGATGTGACCCATATGTAATTTGTCTCAAAAATCCCTGTTACATTTTTTTAAAATGTATTTTCAGGCATGGAAAGAAGAACAAGAACGACTAGCAGAAGAGGAACGCTTAAAGGAAGAAAAGAAAGCAGAAAAGAAGAATAAAGAAGCCGGTAAAAAGAAAGGCAAGGAAAAAGTAGAGAAAGACGATAGTATTAAGTCTCTTAAGAAGAAAACGTCTCTCAGGGATAAAATAAAAGAAGAACAATCAAAGATCCCACAAGAAACAGAGGAGCTCCCCCAGCAACCAGAACCTGAGCGAGTTTACCCGGTAAAAATAAATTCTTTCTCTCTTTCTCTCTTTTCAATCCTGGGGATTGAACTGGAGGGCACTCTTATCACTGAGCTGCACCCCTGATCTTTTTATTTTTATTTATTAAGTTTTGAGACAAGGTCTCACTAAATTGCTGGGACTGGCCTTGAACTTGCAATCTGTATCCCAGATAGCAAGGATCATAGGTGTGCACCATTGGCAAGATCAATTCTCTACCAAGTCTGTTTGGACTGTTTCTAATTGTTTTAGGAAAACAGTGTTTATTTGTTTGTTTGTTTGTTTTTCATATATATGAGCTTAAACCTGTATTTCACCTTCTCATATCTAGAACCTTCTTTGCAGTCAGTTACCGAGATGGGAACACCTGAGGCCAATTTGTTTTTCTTGAGTATCATGAAGTTAGATTAATAAGGGCAATAACGGTGCAAATGGGACACGGAGTGTTCATCTAGGTTTATGTAAATAAAGCAACTAAGATGGGACACCCCGAAGGTTCGCTTTGTCTCAGATGATGGTCCTTGCTGAGCTCATTTGGTTGCCTCTCTGAGACACTCATATTTTAGGATTGTACTTATTGGTGAAGCTTTCTCTTTACTAATTCTCCTTCAGGTGGCTACTTCTGAGGAAACCTAGTGAGAAAAAAAAAAGTACAGAAATGTAACAGCCTCTGTCCTTTGTTGCTTTTACTCTAAACCAATTATTCTCGAATTTTAGCATACACCAGAATCACCTGGAGCTTTAGTGACAACATTTAGTTGAAAAAGGTCTTTTACATCTGACGTCCTAAATTGGTAAATGGTAGTAGTTCTCAGAATGTCAGTTCGCTTTAAATAGAAAATGAGCCAGTGAGTGAGGACTTAATTTCTTCGCAGTAGTAAAGGGATTTGACCTGGACTAGGTTAACAGGAACCTCTCAGGGACACGGATTAAAAACCATAGGCCTCCTTAAATCCGCCTGTCATTATAACACCACACAGGTTTCTAAAGACTATATGGCCACCCTCCACATAAAGTGACAGACAAATTACCTGGCCAAAATTAAGCCTGTGGCAACTTCAGTTGAATCATACTAATAAGTTGATTGTTGTCAGTTGCAGCTGTACACTCAAACCGTGATGTTTTCTTTTCTAGTTTCGAGGATACAACATGGGGGATGTACCTGTCCAAATCTCAGGGACAAATTACTATCTATACCCTTCTGATGGAGGGCAGATTGAAGTAGAAAAGACAACGTTTAAAAAAGGTACATTTTGAAGGCAGATGGTTAACGGCTTGAGAGAGATTGATTCATTTCATACAGCCTGGGCTTGCACCCCTGAGTGTGACAGGGGAAGTGTTGACCTATCTGCTGTAGCTCACGAGTGCCCCACATTCCCCATTTTCAGATGTTACGTTCTTCTATTTTAATTGCTTCTGCAAGGCCTAGGCCAGTGGAGATTTTGGCTCAGATACATTGAAAAGACCATTCCTGGTTGCTAGAATATTACAATACTTCCACATTATTAGTAAACAGCATATGAATCACTGTAATAAGCAAATAATAACTAATAATATTAATTACTGCCCACTTTTATGTCAGAAACCAAGCATGTACTGCAAATTTATGGCCTTTTCTCTGGACTGGGCTCTGGAACACAGAGTGTGGGGGTCTAATATTGATGCTTTAGCTCATTAAAATTTGAATATTCATCAATGTATATTAATACCAGATGGTTCAGAGTAAATATAATATTTTCATCCTAATCCTATCAAATTTGAGAGATGGCTCAAAGTTGAAAATAAAAACCTGGATTACAAAAAGAAATAAACAGAGATGTAGAAAAATGAATCCAAACACTAAAAGAAAGAATGGTTGGTTGGGGGATTCTTATAACTACTGTAATAACAACTATAGCTAACACTCATAATTTTTACAAGTTACAAAACCATTTCATATTAATTACCTCATTTGATGAATCATAAATTACAGGCATGCTTTGCCTCAGCTAAATTATTCTTTTCTTCTGTAATTTGGTTGGAGACGTGACTAGAAGACTGGCAAATACTTCCTTGCCCGTCTCCTTTAGGCATCTTACGGATGCTGACCTCCTCCCTGCGTGTTTCTGCTCCCTGGTCTAAGCTCTGCTGCACTGTGTGAACCTCTTGTCCAGGAGCTTCATGCGGCATCCTAAACCAGCCCATTCTGTCCCTTGGTGTTTTCTCAGGCCCAACTTTTGTCAAAGTGAAAGTGAAAAAGGACCAGCACAATTTTATAATCCATTTAAAAGACCCAAAGGAAATCGTGAAAAAGCCAAAGCAAGCGGAGGATCATTCTTCAGAAGAAGAGACAGAAGCAACAGACGAGGAACAAAATTTTGAAACCAGTAAGCAGAGGCAACTGTGTGAAAGCGCAGGTTCATACTTAAGCCATGTGCCAAACCTTCCCCCACCCCGCCCCACCGAAACACACCACACTTCCAAATAATGCCTAAGGTATTTGGTCATTCTGTTCGCATATATTTTTCCCTAATGAAATGTGTATATATGTCACGTACGCAGCCTGTCTACACCGGGCTTCTTACTAGGTTCCGCTGCCTCTGGGAAGCCAGCCCCCGATCCAGTCCTCCTGCAGCCTCTACCTAGACTGGCTGACGTTGACTGTGTGCTGCCCACTCCGCCCTTCACTCTGGTTTGGGTTCTTCTATCAGGTGCAGTCTCTAGGACTCAGGTCCTCACCAACTGATTTCTGCTGAAGTTATCTTCTCTCCAGCATTCACTCCAATCGATGGGTTTTTCTTCCTTTTTTCTTTCGCTTAGTTCTCTCTATACTACCAAATTTCTTGGGTTTCAGGACAAGGGAAAAGTCACCTTTGAGATGAGAGGTACAAGTGAATCTCCATTAACTAAACACCATGACACTTCCTGTTTGTACCATTTGATGTCGCCAGGCAGTTCCACTTGGGGAAATTAATCACTTCTTGTCCAAAGTAGTGTGGGTTATACCTGCTAAAGGAGAAGAATTAGATATTGACATGTTTCCAATAGTGTTGGGATCAATGACTAAATCTTGCTTTAAAGTTTTGCTATGATGACATTTTCTAAACCCAAAATAAGAACAAAATGTTTGACAAGTAGGAATGTACCCAAGAACTTAGCACAAAAGTTTAAAGATAATTCTCCTTTGGGGGTTGGGAATTTAGCTCAGTGGTAGAGTGCTTGCCTAGCGCACACAAGGCCCCAAGTTCGGTCCTCAGCCGTGAAAAAAAAAACAAAAATATGATTCTCCTTTGTTTAGCTGATATAAGACTATATTAATCACAAAACTTTTTAGATATAGAAATATTTTAAAAAGGGGAGAGTTGTGTATAATTCTACAACTCCAGTGATAGCCACTATTCATAATATATTTCTCTTATTTTAATCATCATGAGCATTTTCCTATTCACTGAATATTCTTTGAAAACAAGATTCTCTAATGATTTAACAATATTTTCTTGGTGTACATATATAACTTATTTAATCAGTTTCATAATTTTACAGTCAGGTGATTTCTACCAAAATAAATAAATTTATTCATACATATATGTAGAGTTAATCATTTCCTTTTTGGATAGTTAAATAATATCCAATTTTTAGTTCTAACATTAAACATTCCATTCCAAGATTACCTTTTTTTTTTCATTTCAGCTTTAATTTTCTCTAGAGTCTGCAAACTTCAGCCCAGATTTGACCCACAATCTGTTTTTGTGTGGCCTATGAACTAAGAACAGTTTCTACATTAGTAAAATGCTACAACAGAAAACAGATGTGATGGAACATGCCTATAATCCCAGCAGATCAGGAAGCTAAAGTAGGGGAATCACAGGTTCAAAGCCAGCCTCAACAACTCATTGAGGCCCTGAATAACTTAGCAAGATCCTGTCTCAAAATAAAAAATAAAAGTGACTGGGGATATAGCTCAGTGCGTAAGTGCCCCTGAGTTCAATCCCTGGTACCAAAAAGAAAAAAGGGGAAAAAATGAACATACAAAAAAAAATGTATGATAAAGACATTTATGGTCCACAAAACCCAAAATACTTACTGTCTGGCCATTTAAAAAAAAAAAAGTTTATTGCCACCTAACCTAAATGAAATTATCAATCAGGAGGAAGATGGGAGAGAAAAAGAGTAGGGATTATTGCCTTCCACTGCTTGCTTCCTTCTTTTCCAATTTATAAAGTTTCCCATGCTGGTTTATTTATTGTTTGGTTTTATAGTTTCTTCCTCAGTTAAGACACATGAGAGTATACCCTCTGGATGGTTCCCTTCCCCTCACCTATCTATCTATGTGTGTGTGTACACGTGTGTGCTTGTGTGTGTGTGCATGTGTGTGCATCTGTGTATGCATGTATATGTGTATGTGTGTATGCATGTGTGTGCATGTGTGTTCATATGTATGCATGTGTGTGCATGTGTGTATGCATCTGTATGTGCATGTGTGTGCATGTGTGTGTGCATGTGTGTGCTTGTGTGTATATATGTGCATGTGTGTGCTTGTGTGTGCATGTGCGTATGCATGTGTGCATGTGTGCATGTGTGTGTGCACACGTTTGTGTGTCTGGAGATGTCTCGATTGCTTACAAGATCCTGGGATTGTCATCCTTCTCTCCTTATGATTCTTGGTTGCTGTTGTGCTGTCTTATAAGTTATGGATTAGAACTTGATGAGCCCCTGTAATCTGAGACTCAAGCTCCAGCCCCAGGCTGGAGGCTATTTTTCTTTAGCTTTTAATTTAATTGTTCTCTCCTTCACCTGTTCCTATTTTCCTTTTGTAATACATGATTTGCAAAAATTTACCCTCCACAACACTGTGTCTTCTTCATGACATCTTTCTGTTTAAATGCTTGTTCTGGGCTTTGAGGTACTTTTGTCACTAAATTTTCCTAGAAACTCAGTTGAATCTTAAAAGAGACCATCGTTCCCTTCAACTCATCTATCAGATACTGAATGGTTTGATTGGGGAAGCATGTTTTAAATTCCAGAAAGTACTTTTTAAAATATCCTCATGTGCTTAAAACATTCAAATGCTTACCACTTCCATAATTTATATTTGGCTGAGTATGTGTTCTGATTTGGGTTTTTTTTTCCTCTCTGATTAGTATTCCTTTCTCTTTCTGCTCAGGTCCTTTAAATGCTTTGTTTCAAAGTATTTTTCCTCAACTTTCTACCAATACACCTTATTAATACTGCATAATGTGGCCTATTTCTGTGCACCTGATTGACACTAAGCATAATCTTTCTAAATTATACTTTATTTTTTTTTTAGAACAGTTTAAGTTCATAGCAAAACTGAGCAGAAATCTCCCTGGATAATCTGACAGATCAATAATCTGTTTATGGCTGTGCTGTTCATCAGTTTATATTCTCTCTTCCTTTCAACTTAGAGTCCTTAAACAAGAATCTCATGTTCTCATCCTCAAAACCCTGCTTGCCTCTGACATCCTTAGTCCATGGTAGGAGCTACACCAATTATTTTTAAGCTCACTGTGGTAGAATAATTCCTCTATCTCTAACCTTCCCGCTGAATTTTGCCTACATTTCTTTTAAATAAAATGGAAATGTCCTTTATTTGATTTTGTCTTCCAGAAGAATTGCATGAGGAGACCAAAGTTGTCAGCAAGTTTGGATCTTTCTCTGCCACCTTAGAAAATGGGATCTGCCTCTCTATAAGTTACTATGGAGCAAGTGGAATGGCGCCAGGTGAAATCAACATGACAGAAAGGATGTGTATCGTGTGACCAGGGGTCCCTGCCCAGCCTCAGTCTGCACTTTTATCAATAAACCTGCTCTAGTTTAATGCCCCCTCGTAACTTTTCCTGAAAGGTGGAAATATAGGTGTGTGTGCATGTGTATGTTACATATGGTTGTGTAGGTAATATGTGCACATGTGTACACATACAATCTTTCACCTACAGCAAATAACAATGCTTTGTCTTTTAAACCCCATTTATCATTTGTATAATCTTTTATGTAATCACATATAGTTGTAAGTATATGTGTATACACACACACACACACACACACACACACACACATTCCAATTATCTTTGTTAACTAGCCCATGAAAATACTTCTGTTAGTTGGTGCCAAAGAAAGCATGATTTGCCAAGGAATCCTCTTGGTTTCTACAGAATAATATTTTTATGAATTCTGTGCTTGTGGAACTGCTCAGTGTGTTTCAGGACATTAGTCTTAAAGGAGTCATTCATTGGACATCTTGAAGGATTTCTCTACCCCACTTTCAATAAACAAATTCTCCAACTGGAAACTATTTCCTTTCAAACCACAAAATGGCATGTCATTTTACAAGAACCAATTAGGAAATCTCTGGGTTCCCATGCATTTTAAAGGAATATAACCACAGCATATTTTTTGAAAAGCATTACAGAATCAAAAGTTGATCCCTCTTCTACATAGCCTTAAAACTATGTGTTAGGATAGACCTTGGTGCTCCAGTTATCCATCCACCTTACTGTGTAAAGCCTTTTCTGCAGGGACACCATCTCCATGGATCCCTGTAATCTTGTTTCTTGATAGCGTCTGAAATGCCTCTATTACCAAGGGTAGGAGATGTCAAAAAGCAGCTAGAAATATGGACCTGGAGCTGGGAATGAAGATCATGCCTGAGATGTACATTTTAGTTTTGGAGCTGATAGCATATAGATGTCATTTGAAGTGCCAGTAGTGAATAAAATCATCCATATCTACTATATATAAGAAAAGTCCACATCTGTGGCTGTATATCACAATCATATGTAGTATTTCACAAATATAACTGCCTGGGCCTAATTTTTTCTTTCTTTTTTCTTTTCTTTTTCTTCTTTTCTATTTTATTTATTTATTTATTTATTTATTTATTTTTGGTTGTGGGGCTTGAATCCATGGGCACTTAACCACTGAGCCACATCCTTAGTCCTTTTTATTCTTTATTATTATGAGACAAGGTCTCACTAAGTTGCTTACAGCCTTGCTAAACTGCTGAGAATGACTATGAATTTGCAATCCTCCCATCTCAGCCTTCCGTGCCACTGGAATTACAAGCATGCACCACCAAACCAACCCTGGGCCTGAATTTCTGAATGTGAGTCAGTAGGTCAAGGTGGGGTCTTGGCATGTTTTTAAAAAGATCATAAGTAATTAATTATTATGAGCAGCCAGAATTGAACACATACTAAGCCCTAGGACCAAAAAATATTTAATGGATTGACCAAAAAAGAAGAGTCAGTAAAGAGACTGAGGAAAAATTGGCAGAGAGGTGCAAGATCTAGAGAGTGGTGTCCTGCAACCTAGAGAAGAATAGAATTCGGGATGAAAGGGATGCTCTGGAGCTCCCCATACAATTCTTCCTCTCATCAGCTTTCATTGCTGAAGCTCAACAATCTTTTCAAGCACAGAAGAAATTGATTTTCTGCAAGAAAACTACTTTTATCATTTCAGCCAGCAATAATCTCTTTGTTTTCTGGATTTACTTTTTTGTACCATTTATTATATTCCTATTTAGTATGTCCTTATGTTTTGCTCTTTGAGTTCAGATTTGTTACAGTTTGGATCTAGGAATGACCCCCCAAAAGCTCATATTAGGTAATGTAGTAATGTTCAGAGATGCAATGATTAGATCATGAGAGATGTAACCTCATCACTGGATTATCCATTTGATGGATCAATAATTTAAATGGACTACTGGGTGGTGACTAGAGGCAGGTGGGGCATGGTTAGAGGAAGCAAGTTGTGGGGGGCATGGCTTAGGCTGTGTCTGTCCCTAGCCCATTCCTCTCTTTTCCTCTCTGCCTCTTGGTTGCTATGAGATGAGAAGCTTTCCTCAGCCATCACACAACACACACACACACACAAGCACACGCACACGCACGCGCGCACACACACCCTTCAGCCATGATGTTCTGCCTCACCGCAGGCCCAGAGCAATGGTATCAGCCAACCATGGACTGACACCTCTGAAACCATAAGCCCAAAATGAACTTTTCCTCTTTTAAGTTGTTCTTTTCAGGTCTTTTGTTCACAGTGATAAATTCTGACTAACAAGAGCTTAGACTATTTTGACTCCATAGAACTTTTAAATATCTTTATATGCTGCATTTCTCAAATTAAAAAAGGGAAGTTTAGTGCTCTATCATTAAAAATGTTACGATGTAGGAAGCAAGCTTACAATGTAAATGGAAAAGCAAGAATATATGGAAAATGACTCAACCAAGCATTCTAAAATATTGAATTTGTCTAAATTTCCAACTACAATCCTGATTTTCAAATCAACGTTACCTGCATGAAATGCATACAACTGAGAAAACATGGTAAGGTACAAATTGCTGCCAGCTTGCATTTTAGGTGTGTTATTTAACAAGCATATCAACTATGAATGTTTAATTTACTTGGTTTTTGCTTTTCCTGTTTATAGAAGATAAGGATCCCGATTTGGATACAATGTTGAATATCCCTACGGCACTCACTACGACAGTGATTCCTGTTATGGTGACCATTCCCCAGGGCAAAGCAAAAGGGAAGATAAAAGGCAAAGAAAAACTCAGAGACTCAATAAAGGAAGAGGAGCACCCAAAAGAAGAAGAGAAAAAGGTAAAGAAATCTTGGCACAGATTCCCAAATTGTTTTCGCCTCAATGTTAACTCATTTCTAAAGCCTGGCTTACGTCAGTCAGTAGTGTTATCATAGTGTGTTGTGTTGTGGTTTACATATGAGGTGTACCCCAAAGCTCATGTGTGAGACACTGTAGAATTTCCAGGGGTGAAATGGTTAGTTTGAGAGGTGCAACCTAATCAGTGGATGAATCCACCACTGTGGATCAGAGTGGAGCTCTCTCTGCTTCCTGGCTGCCAATATGCTGAGCTGCCTTCCTCTGCCACATCTTTTCACCGCAATGTTCTGTCTCACCTGGGGCCTAAAGCTATGCAGTCAACCATCTGTGTACTGAGACTTTTTTTTTTTAAGAGAGAAGGACAGTGAGGGGGAGGAGAGAGAGAGATGGGTGGGGAGAGGGAAAGAGTACCAAATTTTATTGAGTATTTGACATGGCTTTCGTTGCTCTGACACTTAGTTGTGTATGTGGGTACTGGGATTTGAACCCGTGTACTTGCGCATGCCAAGCATGCACTGTAACCACTGAGTCACCACTCCAGCCCCTGTACTGACTGAGACTTGAAACCATAAACCAAAAGAAATTTTTCCTCTACTACATTGTTCCTGACAGGTCTCTTGGTCATCACAACAATGAAAATGATGACTAAAATACATACACACACACACACACACACACACACACACATGCGCTTTACTCTGCAGACTTGAGGAATTTGCCACAAAAGTTGAATTCTCACTCCAGGGGACATTCTCACACACCAATTGTCCCAGGTCATTCATTCTGATCTCTGAACAACTAGCTCAGTCTTTTCCACACTCCGTGTTTCTTTGCTTTTGGTTGGTTAGATTCTTACTGTTTCCTACATTTATTACTTTACTTAGCTCTATTGAGATAAATAATAATTGGAAGACAAAGATCTATAAATAAACAACAGAAACAATTCCATTTTTTTAGACTTGGACTTAGACACTGATGAACTAAAAATTCAGCAAGACTAAAGGCACAGGTTCTCAAATTATTTTAGCCTCGATGTTAACTCTTTAACACTGTTGGTTAAAGAGTAGCCCACCTTCGACCCTCAATCTTTCATCATAGGACATACACACGCGCGCGTGCACACACACACACACACACACACACACACTCTCTTACTCCCACACACATATTTTGATTTTAAACATTTTCCTAATAGAACACAGATCAAAATCCTCTCAAAAGAGAGTTCTAGGGCTGGAGCGGTGGCTCAGCGGTTTCGGCGCTTGCCTGGCAAGCATGAGGACCCGGGTTCAAACCCCAGCACCACGTACACAACTGAGTGTTGGAGCAACTAAGGCCATGTGAAAAACTAAATAAAGTTGTTTCTCTCTTTCTCTGTCTCTCTCACTGTCCCTCTCTCTTTAAAAAAAAAAAAAAGAGAGAGAGAGTTCTAAAAGGAGGACAAGAAGAAAACTACTGGTAAATCCTGATTCTTAATATTCACCAACAGAAATACAATGTACTATTACTCAACTTATAAAAACATTAAAAATGTGGAAAAAGTGCTCAAGAACTTGGGTATCACAGTCTGACCCTTTAAAAATTATAATCCCAGCAATTTAGGAAGCCAAGGCAGGAGAATAACAAGGTGTATGCCAGCCTCAGCAATTTAGCAAGACTCTAAGAAACTTAGTGAGACCCTGTGTCAAATTAACAACAGATGGTGGTGGGAGGTGGGGATATGACTCAGTGGTTAAGCACACCTGTGTTCAATCCCTGGTACCCCAAAATAAATAAATAAATTAATAGTTATAAGGTTTAAATGTTAATTTGCCTCTGTACCATATTTGCATACCTAAAACAGGTGACTTTTCTTTTTCCAATCCACTTGACCCTTGCTAAATAAAGGGTTCAAGTTTTGAACAGAATAATCCTAGGTAATTCACTTAAAATTAATTTGGCCAAAAAAAAAAAAAAAACCTTGATAGCAAACGTATCAGTTCATCCAATATTTTTAAAATTAATGCTAGTAAGAGGGTAGGGGATGATTAATAATGATTTTGTGTGTGATGATAGATTGAACATGGCAGGTTTATGTCTGATTATTTCCATTCATTCTATAGAATTTCATAAGCCGTTTCTTCTTAATTTTGAGTTTTTAATTCATTTTAGTTAATTATTCATATTTACTTTCCATTAGTGACAAAGAAAAGACAAAATGAAATCCTAAATGATCAACAATAAAGGCTATTTAGTATAAACACTCCAGCAATGAGGTAGTATTTAGAATTATTTAAGTGGTTAACAAAAGAGAACCAACTAGAAAAACTTTAATGATTATCATTAACCAAGAAAGAATTCAGGCATAAGCCAGGCATGGTGGTACATGCCTGTAATCCTATCCACTTGGGAGTTTGAGGTATTTTAAAAACACATATTCCCAGGCTGGGGGCAGTGGCACACACCTATAATCCCAGCAACTCAGGAACTGAGGTGGAAGGATCACAAGTCCAAGGCCAGCCTCAGCAATTCAGCAAGGCTTAAGTAACTTGGTGAGACTCTGTCTCAAAATAAAAAATTAAAAGGCCTGGGGATGTGGCTTAGTCATAAAGCTAACCTAGGTTCAATCCTCAGGACCAAAAAAGAAAAGAAAAGAATTCAGACATAGCCACCCTAGAATCAATTAGAATTTTAAAGTACACACACCCAAACTAACAATAACTTATAAATAACTCTTTATTGTCTTTTTCCCATTTTTGTGCTTTTACTTGCTATAGAAGCAATGCATGTTCATTATAGAAAAATATAATAACATAATAATTCTAGCACCCAAAACTATAAAAATTATACACAAAAAATGCAGAAGGGATATTGGTTTCCCACACACTCTGCCAGTCTTAATCTATTTGAGCTGCTGTTATAAAACTTAGAGAGATTTACAAATAATAGAAATTTATTGCTCAAGTTTTAGAGGCTGGAAAGGCCAAGATCAAAGTGGGGTAAACTTGGTGTCCTTGAGAGACACCTTCTATGTGCCCTCACTTGGCATCAAGGGTAAGGGGTGCTCTGTTCAATCTTTTTTATAAGGACACTAATCCCAATCATGAACCCTGATGACATCATTTCCCAAAAAGCCATAGTGGGCCTGCACTATGGGAACTACATTCCAACAGATGAATTTTTGGAGAGGGAGGGGCGGGGAATGCCAACATTCAGACCATGGCATTGCCCTTTCACCTTACCCCTCCAAATGGAGGCATTATTCAAAACTGTTTCAATCCCCAGTTACTCCATGAATTCCGTTAGCTCTTCATCACCGTCACAAAATACCTGAAAAAAAAAAACTATATAAAGGAAGAAAGATTTATTTTGACTCACATTTTTAAACCTTTTAGTCCATAGTTGGCAACATGGCTTTGGGTCTGAGATGAGGCCAAACATCATGACAGAAGGACATGGAATAAGAAAGTTGCTCAGTTCGTGGCATCCCTGAAGCTGAGAGGGGTAGAACAGGAACAAGATACATCCTTCCAGGGCACACCCTCAGTGACCTGCTTCCTCCAACTGGACCTCACCTTCCACAGGTCCCACACCTCCCAATAGTCCATTCTATTATGAACCCATCAATACATTAATCCATCAGAGCCCTTATGATCCAATCACTTCTCAAAAACCCCACACTTGAACATCGATGCATTGAGTATCAAACCTTCAGCACATGAGCCTTTGGGGAACACTCCAGATTCAAACCATAACAAATCCTTTTCCAATTATTTCTATTATCTTTAATATCTCCCTTTCCTGAGGAAAGATGTACCAGCTATTTGGTGCTATAATATTATTATCTCACCTGTCTATGTGACCATGGTAATGACTCACCATCCTCCCAGGATCCACTGCAAGGATATGTCATAGGCCCTCACCAAGTCCTTTCTTAATAAAATTAAATAATAGCTCATTTGGAGAATGTCAAGCAATTATTCACATGCAAAAATTATTTGCAGGAAGAAGTAGAACCAGAACCTGTTTTACAAGAGACTCCTTATGTTCCCAGCTTCCAAAATCTAAATGTTTCTTGTCCCAATGGGCTTCTGTTGACCATCATTGGGCAAGAATCTACAGGTGAGTGCTAGCTGGGTTGGGGAAAGGAGGTAGGAAGCAAGCATGTGTATAGAAAATACATAATTGAAAATTGTGTATTTCTCTACTACTACTTCTTATTGTTATGAACAATAGGCTATTTTCAAGTAATGAGAAGAATAATAATGATAATAATAATAATTTCAAGTACTCACTACAGCCAGGCTGTATCTGAGATGAGGGGATTGTGTTAAGTTTGAAATTCCATGGATGACTTAGGAAGGGCACGAGTGAGGGACTTGCCTGGGGTTCCAAGCAACCAGGCAACACCATTGTGTACAGTGGTGTGTTTACTGGAAGGAGAAAGAAAAACACCAACAGAGGGGTAAAGGGAACATCTAAGAGGGCAAAACTCTGCTTCCTTCATAATTTTGCCCTAAAGATGTTCTGGGTTTCCGTGCAGAGAACAGTTTGTTCACAGAGAAAGTACCTATCACATGTTTGCAGATGATCTATTCCCTTATTCACTACATTTCAATGCAACAAGGTTATCAAGGCACCAATTTTCTGGGCCATCTGTTATAGCATGGAAACTGCCCTGTTATTCAGATGCAGACAAAAGAATGAATCATGGGGCAAACTATAGAAGAATCAAGAGACTGGGGTGTGGGCAATGTGGGGGTAATTCTGGTTTAAGAACAAATATATATCATGTTGTTACTTTATATGCATTTATCATGGTACAACAACTCAACTCTCAACTCCTTAATAAAAAAAAATTAATCAACAAAGAAGAATGAATCAGTTAAACAAGAAGATAACTCCTAGCCTCTCAGCATGGCCTGGTTCACTGAATAGCTTCACACATTTTTTTTTGAAGGTCACCACACTGTAGATGAGGAGCCCATCTGGAACATCATGGTCCGTCAGAGTTACCCAGAGAAGATGAAGCACTATGAGTTCTATAGAACAGTCATGCCACCGGTGGAGCAGGAGGCATCGAGAGTTATCACCAGTCAAGGCACTGTTGTTAAGTACATGTTAGATGGATCCACACAGGTAAAAAATATATTACATAAACTATTCTCCCCTGCTGCAAAGCCAAAGACAGATGGGCTAAGACCAAGGAAGAGCACTGCAGCAGGGAAGACAACAGACAGAATAGAATGACACCGTGAAACACCAAATGAAGGGTAGAATAGTTAAAGGATAAAATGCTATCTTGCAAAAGAAACTACAAATCAACTGGCCATTTCTGTGCATGATCTAAGATTGCAGACTGAACATAGTGCATATCTCCTCTCCCTCTCAAGTCACCTGAAAGTGATAGAAAAATATGTTTAGCTAATAAAATCACAGAAGTGTTGAAAAGCAACAAAATGTATCAGAATGTTTAGGGAATTCCTAGAAAACGCAAGTCAGATCAGGTACGACAGATGGAGAAACAAGAACAAAGTTTAAAACACGTACAAGAGAAAAACCGTAAAAGTCAAAAAGAGAGTTCTAGCATATATTCCACATCTGGATCCAGAAAAGCAGGCCAGTTCAGCAGGTAACTTAGTACTGTCCAGAGATTGGGATCCAGAAACCAAGGAACTAAGAAGCCATGATCCCTGCCCCTCCCACTCCCAGCAATGGCATGGGAGGAGCTCCTGGAAACAGATGCTACACCACCAGGAACTGAAGGGGATTCCCAGTGAGCACCAAGCCCCTGTGCCCAGGAAACCACACCAACCCAAGTGAAGTATAAAATTCAATGCAATTTTAAAATCAACCTAAAATAAAGATAAATACTTTTTAAAAAATAAGTAATAAAGTCAGAGATTGAGAGGTTCATAATTTCTCAACAAAATAAGAATTTTCAAAGCTCCTATGAAAAAAACAAGAGTGCTTAGAAGTTAAAATAATTATAAAAGATCAAGAAAAAGGGGGTGGATTACGAGCAAGATAAAAGTTAAGAGATATGGAAACTGGATATATATAGTAGAATATCTAAAAGAAAATAAAATGAAGGGGGATCTAATAAAAAAAACATGATAAATTTTCCCAACCCTTAAAAAAATACTTCAGATTAGATAGGTTAATCAAGTGCTTAACGGGATGGGCATTAATTTATCTTTAAAAGACCACATAAATATGTCATTGTGCAATGTTAAGACTACACAGAAAGACAATCCTCAAAACCACCTGAAGGGAACCAGATACCTGTGAAAGAATTAAGAGCCAGGAACACCTTATTCCCTTGTCATGCTCATTAGGAGTCTATAAATACTGATAGTGATAGAAGTATCTGCAGTACCTAGAGATGCCATGCATAGTAAGCAGAAATTAGTAGAAACTTAAATCTTATATTTAAAGATTTAAGTATCTTTAAATATAATCATTTGAAATTTGAGATGGAATAAATAAATTTCCAGTTGCATAGGACAAAGGTGAAGAATGGAAAAAAAATAAAAACTGAAACAAATCCAACAAAAGACAGAAAGTGACAAGAAACAAAACAGAAGATAAATGGGAAATATAATATCATTATGCTGGTTATTAAGCTGTTATCTCTGAGCTCCAAAACTACCTTTTAACCTACTTTGTGGTGCTGAGTCTGGAGGCCTGACATCGATATTTTGAACCTATTTCAGTTGTACATATAGTGTTTATTGTTAACCAACCTCTTTCTGTCTTCTGAGAATCCTGAGCGCTCTTGTTTTCCCTTCAGATTCTCTTTGCGGATGGCACTGTAAGCAGCAGTCCCGATTCAGGTCCTGTTTATCCTTCTTCCGAAATGCCCACCAGCCCTCATGATGGAGAGTTGATGGAGTCAGCTTCGCAGCAAAAATCAGAAATAGCTCCATTTGAGACTAGCATCACAAAGAAAGGTGACATTCGAAGCCGCTCAGTTGATAATGGTTTCAGTTCAGTTCAGGTGTTCAATAAGTGTTCAATCCCATCCTCATAATAGTTCTTAGCTTTGCTAAGAATATATTCAGATACATGCATATACATATGCACATATATATGATTTTTAATTACAATAGCAGAATGATATACAGTTTCAAGAACTTCTTTTTACTCTTAGTAATAACGAACTTTTCCTACGCCACTGTATATTCTTACGCAACGTTAGCTGTCCCATGTGGGCTGCTGTCTTAGGGTTGATTGAGCAGATCAAGGATGTCAAGATTCTGAGTAAGCATCTCTGCAATGCCCAAGGCCTTCTGCTCATCATTGCAAGATGGCACATCAGCGCCAAGCATGAAGTCCTCCTATTATAACTTCCAAACAGAAAAGAAAAAAAAAAAAAACAACTGAGTGAATACATGCACTCACCTCTAGTGTCTCTATTGTAGAGGAAGGTATTTCCAGACCCCTAAACCCTCAATAGACTCCTCCTGGATGTCTTTAACTAGTACTGACTATGAGTCTAGGCTGCAAAAACAAGTATCTGACATTGTTGGCCCTTTTCCCAGGAGAAGAACGTAACTAACAGAGGGGGAAGAAGGCAGACAACAGCAGAGTAAGCAATCAACTCAGTGTGCCACAACTGAAATCACAAAATAGCTGACAAGTATTTCTCATGTATGCCTCTACCACTAGCACAATATGGAAATATCTATTTCCTCATAGCCTTGGCAATGCTAGACACCTTCATTATTCAACTGTATTCAACTTAACAAATAATTAATGCATTTAATTATGATGTTAATTTGCATTTATTTAATACAAAGGTTAAACATTTAGAGATATTTATTGGGTTTTCATTAATTTGGTGAATTTCCGTTATGTACTTAGTATTTTAATAACTCTTTAGTTCTAAGTATTATGTAATTTCCGTTAGAACTTTTCCTTTGACTCTCAAATTATTTAAACTTTTCCCTACATTTCCAAATCTATAATATACTTCTAGTTTGGTTTTATAACTGATTATTAACAATTATTTGAAAGGTGTTGAAATGTGATTTATAAGCTCGTATATGGTCAAGGTTTTTAAGAATTCTGTGCTTGAATATAACAAGTATGCTATAGTTAATTGGTACAGTATTCTCTTTATATTTTTTAGATAAAACTTGTTAGTTGTGTTGTCCAGATCTCTACTGAGTTTAGCTAACTTTTCTGTAAAGGGCAAGATAGTGAATATTTTAGACTTTGTGAGTCATATGGTCCCTATCACAATTACTTAACTTTGCCATTGGAGCATAAATGTAGCCATGAATAATACATAATTAAATAAGCTTTGGCTGAGCTGTGTTCCAGTAAAACTATAGACACTAAAACTTGAAATTCATATCATTTTCATGTGCCATAAAAAATGTTGTTTTAATTTTCTTTTAGCTGCCTGGAATTTGTTTAAAGATAATCTCAAAGGCTATACAAAATAGATGGCTATTTTTAAAAATAAAATAGAACGTTTTTGTCTTTAAAGTTTTTAGTGCATTTATTATACAACTGATAATTTCTGAAGTGTCTCTGTGTTGTCCTCATTCTTGAAAGAATATTCACTGTGTGTAGAAATCTAAATAAACAGGCCTTTTCCCTCAGTACATTGACAATAATCTTCCACACTCCTTACTTCTGGTGGTGGTGTTGAAGAGTTATCTGTCACTCTAATTGCTTTTACTTTAAAGATAATCCACTTTAAAATATTGTGCTTTTATTATAATTTCAGTATGATCTGGCTACGTATGGGTTTCTTTTCATTTATTCAGGGGAAGCCATTAGATTTCTTGAATCTGTAGATTAGTACTTTTCATTGATTTGGTGAACTTCTCAATCATTATCTCTTTGAATACTGTTTTTAATCATTTCTTTCTCTGCTTTTTCTGTAATTTCCATTAAGCACCTGTTAAAAATTTTTTTTCAACATCCTTTTCAGTACTTCTATTGCTTTGGCTCTCTCAGCTTCCTTCTGAATAATTGTTTCAGATCTCTCTCAGCCCTTTTCAAACCTGTTTTATCTCCTGTTTAAAATGCAAGCTAATTTTTTAAAACTTAACTAAAGTTTTTACGTTTTTTTAACATGACTTCTCTTTGCTTTGCTTTCTAATTTACCTTCTCTTTACTTGTTCTTTCTGGCCTCCCATTTACTTCTGGATTCATATCGGGCACACATTTTATATTCCATGTCTATTAATCTAATATCTACAGTGTTGTGGGTCTAATTTACTTCCTAGTGTTTATTCTGGCTCTCATTAGAAGTACATTGCTTCATTGTCTTTTGTACTTTTTGACTGAGATGGCCATTTCTTCTCATTGCTTTGACCTTGAAATCTTCGGATTGGAATGCAGTTGTATTTCTTTAGAACAGGTTTCAGTTTCAGGAAAAATTTTAGCAGACGATAAGGGAGCCAATACTCTTAGATCTTGTTAAAATATTAATTTAAGGGATTTCTTTTTTATTAAGAAATTTAGTTATTGTACAATCAAAAATGCATCCAACAAAACAATATGATATGTATATATTAATTAGATTTACCCCCTAGAGTCCACCCTATTCTCCCACGCTTACACCTCCCTCTGCCCCCTCCCCCCTCCTTCCGGATACATCTCTATGAATGCCCTAGATTATGTGTTACTGCACCTTTTCTGGGTCTAATGCATGAGAGTTGACCATCTTTCACACAGGCCAGAGTCTAGTTCCAGCCTCCACAGATAAGTGAAGACATTCAACCCTTGCCTCTCTGGGTTAGACTAACTTCACTCAACATGATTTCTTCTAACACCATCCATTTACCTTAAAAGGCTGCAATATCATTGTTTCTAATTGCTGAGTAGAACTCCATGGTATATATATGTGATATATATATATATATATATCTCACAGGTTTCAGATCCATTCATCCAATGAGGGGCATCTGGACTGGTTCCATAATTTAGCTATTGTAAATTGAGCTACTATGAAAATAGATTTTGCTGTGTCACTATAATGTGCTGATTCCAACTCCCCTGGAAAAATATCCAGGAAAGGGATAGCTGGATCATATGGCGGGTTCATCCCTGATTTTTTGAGGATTCTCCACACTGCTTTCCAGAGGGTCTGTACCAGTCTGCAGTTCCACCAACAGTGTGCTAGTGTACCTATCTCCTTGCAACCCTCCAGCATCTGTTACTATTTATATTCTTCATCTTTACCAATCTTAATGTAGTTTTCATTTGCATTTCTCTGATTACTAGTGATTTAGAGCACTTTCTAGTGTATCCATTGGCTTTGTTCTATGTGCTCTGTTGAGAAATTTCTATTTAGCTCTTTGGCCAATTTATTGATTGGGTTGTTAGTGTTTTTGAGGTTGAGATTCTAGAGGATTTTGTAGATTCTGGATATAAGTCCCCTGTTGGAAGAATCAATGAAATCTTGGATTTCATTCTTCCATGTCCAATAATTTTCATTGTAGAGGTCTTTGACTTCCCTTGTTAGGTTAATTACCAAGTATTTTATTGAATGGGACTGATTTCCTGATTTCTTCTTCTGCCCTATTATTGTTAGTGTATAAGAAAGCTATTTGATCTTGTAGCCTGCCACTTTGCTAAATCTGTTTATTATAAGTTCAAGAAGTTTTCTGGTGGAGTTTTTTGGATCTTCCAGATACAGGATCATATCATCAGCAAAAAGGAAGAGTTTGACTTCCTCTCTTCCTATTATTATCCCAATTTAAGGGATTTCTGAGTGTGCCACCCAAGCCGTGTGACTTTTTACTTAGAACCTGTATAAGGATCTGCTTGTGAATAGATAACTTCAAACTTGTTTACCTCCTCTGCTCAGTTTGAATACAGGCAACTTTTCTGGCAGCCCTCTGGTGGAGGAGGAGAAGGCAGGAGTTTATTTCTGTTGATAATTTTACAGACTGAGGGTGTAGGCCTGTAGGTCTCAGAGTTTTGGAGGGGTCTCTCTTCCTCCCCAAGTTCTACAACACTAAGGAAGTAAATTATCAAGGTCCTCCATTTTGACAGAATCACAGAGCTAAAGCCCATGTAAGTGCTATTTTTACCTTTCTAGGGTCTCACTTTGACTTAGACCTTGGAACTGTTGAACTTACTGTGGTTACCAGCTCATAGACAGTTTGAATTAAAAGTTGTTTTCTGGTGGTTTAGTTATTTTCAGTGAAATTCTTGATATCCAGTCTCTGATGTTACTGAAAATGGAACCCTGGCCATGTTTTTTTCCTCTTGCTTTTGGTCTGATCTTTGACCATTTTCTGCACTTTATTAATTTCTATTCTTAATAGCGGAATACTAATGGATCGGGATTTCAGAATCTGCATGCAATGCTTGTGTCCTTGTGTTGTCTCATCTCTCATATCCATCCTCATCCCTCCATATCCAACTTTTCCCTCCAGTCAACATCAGTACCAAAATCATACTTGTTTTATCTTTATAATTGTCTATTATTCTCTACTTGTACAAAACCTTTTAAGTGTTCCTCCTGCTTTCATTACTTCTAATTCTCCAAAATCCTGGCAAAACACCTCACTAATCTTTTGACCAAATCACCATCCTTCTTGAAACTCTTTAATTACTAAATGTCATATGAAGGGAAAATTCTGAGACCTTTAACACACTGCAAAACTGCACTTTACCAAATCAGTACCTTCCTCTCCAGTGTCTTTCATCAACCAAAATCTGCTTGAAATTTGTCCTCTGCCAACATTGGGCTGCTAGTACCTGTCTGAACATACCATGCTATTCCCCAACCCATTCCCTTCCTTGAATCACACATGCTGGAATTTTACACAGCTCACTTCTTTTGATAAGAAAATAAGAAGAGGACAAGGCAGAGGACCAGGAGGACCTGGGAGGAAGTAGGAAAAATGACTAATACCTAAAGTATTTGATACCATTTCTGGAGGATCTTCTCTACCTGTTGAGAAAGTGACACCATTTTTACTTGCCAAAAATATTCTAGAAGTATAAATAGGTCAGTTAAATCTTAGAGCAATAAAAGGGGTTAATTTGATGTGTCTGCCTTCTTTGGTTCCCCTCATTTATTGAATCCAAATTAATTAGATGGAGACTCATGCCTGGATGCACAGTTCCTGGACTGAACCTGGAGAATCTTCTGGAACTAAACTTTTACTCTTTTTTTTTTCTTTCTTTTTGGTACCAATGATTGAACCCTGGGGTCCTTAAGCAATGAGCCACATCCCTATCCTTTTTTATATATTTTATTTTGAAACAGGGTCTTGCTAAATTGCTGAGGGCCTAACTTGCTGAGGCTGGCTTTGAACTTGTGATCCTCCATCCTTAGCCTCCCGAGCCCTGGGGATTGCAGGTGTGCACCACTCAGCCCTTTACTCTCTTTGTGTGCAGTTTATTTCTAATTTTGAGCTTACATCATCATTGAGGTTTAATAATACTGTGGAAGCTAAGCTACAAATGATTCATTGTTATTCATGGAAGTGGAATAAATCTACCCTGAGATAGGGATTGATATATTGATATCAGAGTTCCATGAGGATACCTTCAGTTCAGTCTTCCTGTTTCCACTGGATGTTAACTGGGCAGGATGGAAATGGGGGATGCTTATCAGTGTAGTAATTAAACTGTACAAATTCATCTACCCTATTGAGAGATCAAGGATACACCTAGCTGGTGAGGTTCCCCAGAACCAGGTTGAAGAAAGCTGTTTTCTACCTATGATTGACAAAATGACAAAATGTGGGGAATCAAGAGTTAACAATTGGGGGCTGGAGCGGTGGCTCAGTGGTTATGGCGCTTGCCCAGCACGTGCAAGTACACGGGTTCAAACCCCAGCACCCACGTACGCAACTAAGTGTCAGAGCAATGAAAGCCATGTGAAAAACTAAACAAAAATTGATTCTCTTTCTCTCTCTCTCATTGTCCTTCTCTCTTAAAAAAAAAAAAAGTTAACAACTGGTATAGGCTAGGGTTCAGCTTCAAAAGAAGGAATCTTATCTCTCATTTGAGAGATATGCAAGAGAAAAGATAGACTTTAAAATCCAGAGTACAGAACCCAAAATCTGGGATCCAGAGAAATATAAACATGATATAAAAGCTCATGGAAATGAACAGAATAGCTTTTATGCAGCAATGAGCCATTTGTATTTGGGGAAAGATAATCAAGATCCAGCCAAGGCTCATGTGCCAAAATTAAGATATTCATAATCTGGTATTTTTCCTGTTGAGAAATAATTTAGTTGGCAATTAACCTTTAACATGGTCCATGTGCCATTATAGCCGAGGTAGTTTATATGGTTTCAAAACTTATGATGTATACAAATGATGTTATATTGTATTTTATTTTACTCTAACTTCCACAGGAAAAGGTCACAAAAATCAATTATCAATGACACATAAGAGTGAGACTCATGAACCTCAACCAGAAGTAACTCAAACGGTAACTCCTGTGGAGGCTCACATAGGCATCTGGTTTACAACCACACCTGAAGGAAATCGGATCGGCACCAAAGGCTCAGAGAGAATAGAAGGCTTGGCCCCATTTTTATCCTTTCAGGCCACAGATCCTGTCAGTGGAACGGTATGGCAAACAACTTCTTTTTGCAAAATTGTCTAAACCACTGTCCCTGAAACAACATACTGAAGAGTGTCTGGCAAATCATAAATTTTAAATAAATGGGTTTTAGAAGTAGATGGGTAGTTGGATTGATGGATGGATGAATGGATGGATCTGTCTTCCCAAATTTACAATCATTTTATAGTATATTGACAAATATATTGTATCATGAATTGCTAACTTTGCATATGTACATGGGTACAACCAGGTCAGAAAAAATACTAATTTTTGAAGTGAAAGGCAGGTTGTGGATTTTCTGTACCACTTTAAGATATTTATGGTTAATAATGTCATGCTTTCTAATGTTAAAAATGCTTGTATGTATGTCCTATCTTATTGAAATGAGACAGTATATGCCCTGTTCCTACTTTGTGCCCATCATGGTGAGTGGTGGAAATTTGTCCATGATCCTTGATTTCAAAGAACTCATGGTATATTTAAGGATATGACATTCTCATGTTGAATAGCTCAAGATTTCAACTCCAAAGAACAACTATACAAAAGATGTTATTTTTACAATAAGAATAAGTGACGAGCTAGTGGTATGGAAAATAATATTTGTTTATGATATGAAATCAAAACTCTTAAATTAAACCACAGCTTCCATGTGTCAGGCATCCCTTCAGGGGTTATGTACCTTATTTCATTTGGTGCACACCCATCTATATCATCACACAGATGAGGAAACTGAACCTCAGCAAGTTCACTAACGTGGTCAAGGTTGCACACCCAGGAAGAACTGGGGCCAGATTAGGGCTAGTTGTTGGTGATTAAGACCTGGGCTCCTTCTGTTCCTCAGTGAGTCCTCTGACATCTCATGTGGAGCACGGCAGCACCCTATGACTCTAAGAAACATGAAGAATTTCCTAGATGTCTTATCACATGCTGCAGGTGGAAAGCAAAGCAGCTGCTTGCTATTGAGATTAATTAGATCATCTAACCATGCCTTTCCTTTCTTCGTTAGCTTGCTTCTGAAATAATTTAATAATGTCTTACTTTGCTAGTTGTCTGTTTTTGTAAGACTCAAAGTATAGTCATCTCAGGAAGGTGGTTTTTGTTGTTGTTGTTGTTTTAGTTTTGCTATTTATTTATTTATTTGGTTGCTTCAAACAACTCACTTTTAATTCGGCCTTAGGGTAGATCATTTGACTTAACAAATTTGATTAGCATTTCTTAACCAAATTTTTAAATTTTAGTTTCCTCTACTGATCCCTAGCAGAATTATAAAGCATGGACCAACCTTCAAGAGCCTGGATTCAAGCTTGAATTAAACACCAAACATCTGAGAGAGTCATATCATTAACAATAACAGTTACCGAGAACTCGTTATCTACCAGGCCCTACTGTCTGCCCTTTCCACATACTAACTCATTCAATTTTCACAACTATTGTTTCCATTTCACAGACGCGGCAACAAAGCTAGAGAAGTTAAGTAATTTGCCCAAGA
Source organism: Aplodontia rufa (assembly GCA_004027875.1). Classification (NCBI taxonomy): domain Eukaryota; kingdom Metazoa; phylum Chordata; class Mammalia; order Rodentia; family Aplodontiidae; genus Aplodontia; species Aplodontia rufa. The sequence continues at coordinate 56,083 of PVKS010000006.1, forward strand.
TCACACAGCAAATGTTGGAGTCAGAATGTGGACCCCCAAGATTACTTGTCTGACCCCATTCTTCACTATGTATCACAAATGATGCAATCATATGAAGTAAAATTAAAATTAGCAACATGCCATCAGTGGTACAAGGATTTGAACTCTGGCTGCTCAACCTCAGAGCTCATACTCTCAATTACCATGTTATATTTCTCATTACACATTCCTGGTTGGGAGTATCCATCTATGACAAGAATCTAAAATAATGCTCAGCTTGCATTTCTCTCTTAAATGTTGATGTTTGCCTACTATAGAGAGATAAGAAGGCAATAATTGTCTGTTCCCAATAGCCCTAGGAGCAGCTTGGGCTATGTAGAAATGAACAGAGGTGGAGTTTGTGGTGCAGGACATTAGGTACAGCATCTGTGCAGGAAAGCGGGAGAAAGCAGGAAGGGCAGAGGAAGAGGTTGGATAGCCGTGCACACAACAAAACTGCTCGACCAGCACAGAGCTCAGGAGCAAGTACTACCTGCTCTGATTTCCCAAGTCTGGAAGAAATGGCCAGATCCTTGTTTCCCTGCCACACTCAATCACTGGAGACAGCCACCCAGGGAGGATGTGTCAGAAAAACCATCTCTCTTTTGCTAAGCAGACACCAAATGGGCTGAGAGCTGGTGGCTATTTCCTGAGTGTATCCACAAGTTGGAGAGTAAGTACTTTCTTGAAAGAGTTTCTGGGCCACGCACCTCCATGTCCACCTACCTGCATGCGTGTACACACACACACACACACACACACACGCCCCTAGGGGTTTAGAACTTCACCAACATCATAGTCCATTCAGGCTGCTATAACACAGTGCCTGAGCCTGAGTGGCTTGTAACAGCAGAAACTGATTTCTGGCAGTTCTGAAGGTTAGAAGTTTGAGACAAGAGTGTATACCACTGTGGCCTGCTTGGTGACTGCCCTCTTCTGGGTTGCAGACCTCAGAGTTCTCTAGTTGTAGCCTCACAGAGTGGAAAGAAAATGCAAGTGCTGTCTTGGATCCCTTTTATAAGGGCATTAGTCTCATCCATGAGGGTTCAGCCCTTATGACCTCATCACCCCCCAAAGATCCTGCCTTCTAATACTATCAATGTGGGTCTTGAATTTCAGCACATAAATTCGGGCCAGGGGGACTCAAACATTCAGTTCATAACAGTTGATCAGTATACAAGAATCTGGTTGTTCTTTTGGATTAAAGGAGTTTCTATTACTAGCAGAATTTTTTCTCCGTTTCCTACTCTAGTCCATATATTAAAATCCCTTCTGTCATGTTTTGCCACCCTAAAGATGAAGGCTGAAGTCTTCCCCAGCTTGATCCCTAGCCTCTCAGCCTCTACCCACTTCTCTCTGAGTTCCTTTGTCTCTAGCACATGCCTTGCTCATGCTACAGCTCTCCACCAACACACCAAGCCTGAGCTCAGCATCATTTCTTTAGGGAGGAACCTGGACCAGGTCAGGATCCTCTCTACAGAAAATGGTGACTTTGACCTTCTGATGTCATCCCCTTTAGTAACCTCCTGAATGACTCTCCTCCTTCTGGTCTATAACTCCTAGAGAATAGAGAATTAAACTTCAGTCTTGTCCATCATGCTACCCAGCACCTAACCTAGTACAGGATACACAGCATACTATAAATTTGTGTTCATTTATATTGCATTGGATTAGATCTGGAAGATAATGGGCTGGCTGAGCGGCTACTCCTTTTCTTCCTGTCTGAGATGATTCTGCTCTTTTTCTTCTCAGACCTTCTATTCAGTTTCCAAAATAATATTCTCCACCTGGCTAAAACTGACAAACCAACAGAATAGAATAGGCTTTCATCTCTGACTGCCTTTCTCAGCATTAGGGAAGGATATAAAACAGGAAATAAAGCACGATCAAGGCAGCATCCTCATCCCGCTGGGAGGCCCAGCAGTGACTTCCTGAACCCCTCAAGTCCACACACGGCGTGCATAATGATTTCAGATGGGAGTGCTCCTATGCAGATCAACTTGACATAGAGAAGCTGTGGTCTCTGTCCTCTAACCAACCTCCATGTACTGTTCTGATGACATTAAGCCCAGCACCTGTGAGCCAATTTGAAGTTCATCCATATAGCACAGTCCTGCAAGGAGGAATTTGTCACAATAAAAGGCAGCCACAACATACCACATTGAACTCTGTGGTTCCTAAGGCAAGAGGACCTGTGGGCATTTTCCCAGACATACCTGAGTCAACCCAGTCCTAATGATAACTTTTTATATACAAATCTACTCTGGTATTTATTTGTTGAGTGACACTGAGCAAATTTCTTAACTTTTCTAAGACTAAATTTCCTTATCTACAAAATAGAGGTAACTGCCTGCCTCAAAGATTGTTGCAAGTGGTAGATTGGATAGATAAGCTAAAATTTTCACTTGTAAATAAATAACTAGCAAAAAAAATTAATATCGAAAATACAAACAATCCAATCAATAATTGGGCCAAAGAGCTAAATAGAAACTTCTCAACAGAGGAAATTGAGCTAGCCAATGAAAACATGAGATAGTGTTCTAAGTCACTTGTAATCAGAGAAATGCAAATCAAAACTACATTAAGATTTCACCTCACTCCAGTCAGATTGGCAAAAATGAAGAATATAAACAATAACAGATCCTGGAGGGGTTGCGCAGAGATAGGAACACTAGCACACTAGTGGAACTGTGTTGGTGGAACTGCGGACTGGTTCAGTCGCTCTGAAAAGCAGTGTGAAGAATCCTCAAAAAATTAGGGGTGGACCCACCATACAATCCAGCTCTCTCTCTTCTGGGTATTTTCCCAGGGGAATTAGAATCAGCACATTAAAGCAAAATCTATACTCATAGCAGCTCAATTTACAATAGTTAAATTATGGAACCAACCCAGATGCCCCTTACTGGACGAATGGATCCAAAAACTGTGATATATGTACATATGCGCACACACGATTGTGCTCTTCCTTTACATGTCCAGATTATGACAACTCGGGAAGACAAAGTGGTCATCGTAGAAAGGAAAGATGGCACTCGGATTGTGGATCACGCTGATGGTACTAGAATCACAACCTTTTATCAAGTTTATGAAGATCATATTATTCTTCCAGAAAGTCAAGAAGCAAGTAAGTTTTATTTTCCAAGTATTTCAATATTTTATAACTCTAGCATAAGAGATATTATCCTCAATGATTGTTGAACACATACCTAACAAAAATAAATTTTTTATGAATTTGTCCAACCAAAGAACACTCATGCAGTCCACATCAGGGCCTGCTAGAATCTTGTGTTGTTTTTGCTGTTATTATTATTTTTGTTACTACGACTACTACTATTTTACTGCTTTTCTTGGGTTCCCAATTTAATTTTATTTTTAACTGCCAAAAATTGCATTTATTTGCCAAGTGCAACATGATGTTTTGAAAAATGTGTATGCTACAGAATGGCTCAATAAATCTCAAATTAGCATATGCATTACCTCACACAGCATTTTGTTTGTAGTGAGAGCACTTAAAATCTACTAAGTAGTTTAAAAATGCAGTATAATATTATTTACTATAGTCATCATGTGGTACAATAGATCTCTTGAACTTCTTCTCCTATCTAACTGAAATTTTGTGACCTTTGACTAACATCTCCCCAAACCGTGACCTCCACAACCCCTGGAAACCACCATTCTACTCTCCACTTCTGTGAGTTAAACTTTTTTAGAGTCCGCATGCAAGTGAGATCATGCACTGTTTGTCTTTCTGTTCCTGGATTATTCACCTAACATAATATACTCCAGTTTCATTCTTGTTGCTGCAAATGGCTAGATTTCCTTCCTTTTTAAGACTGAATGATCTCCTATTGTGTGTCTTTACCATATTTTCTTTATCTATTCATCCATGATGGACACTTAGATTGATTCCAGATCTTGGCTATTGTGAATAATGACTGCAGTGAAGACAGGCATGCTTTGCTACCTTTTATTAAGCTCTTTATCCTCAGCAGAGACTGGAGTGATAACAGTTCTAGCTGGCTTACGCATAGTTTCTCATTTATACCACTGAAGATCTGCGGTCCAGATTGGTGTCAACTGAAAGCAAATAATCTTGACTCATTCATCCTGGATATTAGCCTTCAGATCTGTTTCCTTTGATCCTTAAGGCATCTAATTTGCACCCTATGTCGATCTTCCCTCAAGCTTAAACATATCTCATTGTCAGAAAGGTAGTGTAAGAAAAAAGGAAGCTACAGCTGCTAATGAACTGGAACCTGCTCAAAGAATCAGAAAGCCTGCCACCCTTCCTAACCCAAATTTAAAGAGTATTTTAAAAGTGAAGTTATTCCCTGATTCCCTTTTACTAAACACCAGACTTGATTTTTTATTATATATTTTAAGGTTTATAGCAAGATGCTTTGATATCTGTTTATATAGTATAGTGAAATGATTAGTCCAGTAAATTAGCATGTCCATCACCTCACGTAATTACTTTGTGTGTTAAGAACTCTTTAAACTACTTTCTTAGAGCCAGGCATGGTGGCACAGGCCTGTAATCCCAGCGACTCAGGAGGTTGAGGCAGGAGGATTGCAAGTTCAAAGTCAGTCTCAGCAACTTAAGCCCTAAGCAACTTATCGATACCCTGTCTCAAAATAAAAAATAAAAAGAGATGGGGATGTGATTCAGTGGTTAAGCACTGGTGGGTTCAATCCCTGGTACCAAAAAAAAAAAAAAAAGAAGAAAGAAATTGACCTGACTTATAAATATGATAATGTGGTTGGTAAGGAACAGAGCTTAATTTCGAACCAAAATCTGGCTCATAACAATAATAGCAAGTGTAAATTTTGAATGTAGAATACATGGGTGATTAAATTAAATGTTACCGTTTTCAGTTTTTCAAGTTGAAAAACTGTCAGAATAAAAAGAACAATGAGAATAAGACAGTATACTAAATTTAATACGATTTGTTCTGAAAGAATCACTCTGAATCTAGAGGGTGGGCTATGCTCCAAACCCTGTGCAGTCTGCTTTGCGTGAGAACCCAGACAGCCAGGAGACAGCAGCAAGATCCCCAGGCCAGAGTCTCTTTTCCAGGGTTTGCCTCCTCTCAGATCTGCTTCCTGTGCATTTTCTTGTAGGTGAAAGTCCTCAGACCATCACCAGACAGGTCAAGTGTATGCGGATAGAGAACTCACACTATGCTACGGTCATCACCAACTGCGAGGACAGCAGTTGCTGTGCCACCTTCGGGGATGGAACGTCTATTATTGCAAAGCCACAGGGAACATACCAGGTAGGTCTAGTTGGAAAAAGAGGAGCGCTAAAGCCAAGTGTCCATTCTGCTAGGAAAACCCGCTCCCGCCCCCGCCCCCGGGGGGTGCTTTCTCTCTGCTCTGCTCATTTCTCATCTGAGTTTCTCAGACTTTAATCCACTCATCTTCCTTTTGCAATCTATTCCAGAAGAAGCATTCCAGAAAAGCACTGTCCCGTTTATTTTGCAAAGTGTTGGTACCTTCGTATAAGGTTATAAACCAAAATACATTTGTTAAACACTATATGCTAGCACTGTGGGCGTTAGAAGAATGCGGATGCTCTGGTGTGTGCCTACCTGCTGAGTTTCCCTCCTGCCATCTCCAGCCTCATTCTGAGCTTTCTGTCCTTCCCACCTCCAGTCCATCCTTAATGTCTGGAGGCATATGGTCGTGCAGTCCTCACAGGGCAGTTTGCCCAGCTGAAGCCAAGAAGGAGCATGTGGGTGCCTCTCCCACTCTCCCACCTCCCTGCACTTCACTTTTAGACCTAACTACCCAGACTGCACTTCTTTTAGACTTAGAAGGATTTGCCTTCACCATTGCCTTCACTAACTAGATGGAACACAGAGCCGAGATATCACATCCTACCTCACAAGATACTCAGTCACCAGAAGTGTGAGGATCAATAAAAGCTTCTAAGAGCATTGATGCCATGGCTTTTTTCGCCCTTTTGGAGATGCTTTTTATTGAAAAATACCAATAGATCCCACTGGTTTTGAAGAGGACCAAAAGTGTTTACCCCAGCTAAGATGCATTAAATATTGAAAATGAAGGACACAGAGCAAACACTTAGAAGAGATACTAAGTGGACAGACAAAATATGAAGACTTAGAGGATTGCATCTAACTTATTCAGTTTGCCTCCTTGTCAAAGCAGTCCTTCCCAAACTTTAAAACCTCCTTGGGTTGTTTTCTTCCTGCAAATATAGTTTGTAACGAAGACCTACTAATATGCTCTTTCCTAACGTGATTTTCCAAGTCCCTCAAATAGAGCAGGAAACTGAGCATCTGCTCTGCCTTGCCTCTCCCGTTCCAGGTGCTACCTCCAAATACAGGGTGCCTTTACATCGACAGGGACTGTTCAGCTATATACTGTCACGAATCAAGTAGTAATATCTACCACCCTTTCCAAAAGCGTGAGCAGCTGAGAGCCAGCAGGTACATCATGAAGCACACTTCCGAGGTTGTCTGTGAGGTCCTGGATCCCGAGGGAAATACCTTTCAGGTAAAGCATATCTTCAGTATGGAGAGAGAGCCCATGACCGTGCGTTTAAGGTATTTCACGCTGGGCAGTAGTCACGTAGAGTTTACTTCCATCACTTAGGACTTTGTTAGCCACTTTCCAACAAGCTTTGGGCAAGCTGTCCTGAATGTCATTATCTTTTCCTTGATTTTCAAGTGTGCTTCCACAGGGGCAAGACAAGCCCAACATTGGGAAGAGAGAAATGTTAAAGCCCAATAGAACAGAATGAAAAAAAAATATTAGTAGACACCTAAAACTAATTCATTATAACATGCAATTATGTTATTTGTAGGTAAATGAATAGAAATTGGAGAACCTCATGCTAAGTGAAATAAGGCAAACTCAGAAAGTCAAGGGTGGAATTTTTTCTCTCGTGCAGAAGCTGGAGAGGGAGAGAAATTAAAAAGGAATATAAAAGGGAGGGATCTCATGAAAACAGAAGAAAGATCAATAGAATAAAGAGGAAGAAGATAAAAAGGGAAAAATGAGGGGAGGGCATGGGGGAAGTACTGGGGAATGAAATCTATCAGATTATGCTATGTGTATGTACAAATATACCATAGTGAACCACGTCAACGTGCACAGATGTGTGTGTGTGTGTGTGTGTGTGTGAATGCACTAATTAAAATAACAAATATAACACTAGAAGGGAGATCAGTAGAATAGAGCAAACAGATCAGGGAGGCAGGAGAGGAAGGGAAAGGGAAGGTAGTGGAGAATTAGATTGATCAAATTTTATTATGTGCATATATGAATGTGGACTACTTAATCCCACTAACATGTATCATCATACTGTGCCAATAACAACCAAACAAACAGAAATAATGTCACCACCAAGAACGATGTAAGAATGGTTTGTACCAAGGTTAATGTGAAAGTAAACATAGGCCACAGGCAAATACGTGTGACAAAGTCCATGGAGAGCTGTCTGAAAGCCCAAGGTTGTGGAGGTGGAGAGTCCGGATAGATGCTCAGCTGTTCTGTGGCAATGCTCTGATCCTAGTCTGTCTGTCATGATCAACACTGTCCCCTTGCCTCTGGTCCAGGCATGGAAAGCCTTGGCCACTTGATCTGTACGTTCCAGGACCTAAATATGGTTTCCTGGGGTTTTGTCCTTTACATTTTAATTTGTTAAAAGAAATTCAAGTTTCAGTGTTGTTACAAGACTTGTTACTGGAGCACTGCCGAACTCTTTTGCTTACTGATTTGTCTTTGGCTGTGTTCTGTGAGTCAGTAATGCTTTCATTATTATTAGTAGTAGTTATGAAGTTATAAGCCATACATTCTCAATTGGGTAGTTGCAAGTGAAAATGCATGGCTTATAAATCCTAAAGTGCTTACTTCTGGCCCTTGACCAGGAAGATTCGCCAACCCCAATTCTAAGCATTTCTTTCTTTTCTTTTTTTTTTTTCCACTCCTCACCCAACAGTGCAATTTCCTTCATTGACTAGTGGGTATAAAGTGGGGTTTTTTTGTTTGTTTTTATTTGTTCAACATCGTCTTACATAAGAGATTCAATGCATCACATTAGTTTTTTAGATTTGGACGCATACCATGGAACCCTTAACTCTGTTTTGGTATGCAGACAAGCCTTGATCCAGCTTAGCTTTTCTTTGCTACATAACTGAGACTCTTCACAGCACAAGCTCAAACTGACAATTTTTGATTTACCAAAATAAAATAATAAAATAAAATGATGGGATAGAAACATAAAGCGCAAACCAATCCAGATGGATGTCTGGCTTGTTGGGCCAAGCATTTCTGTCAGGGTTGACACTCCTCTTGGGTATCCCCTTCAGTGCTCTGTGAGCCAGGACCATACTCCTTCAGGCAGAGATGCGTTTCACCTATAGAGAGCAATAAGGGCCCCAGCGCTACTTCTCATGTTGATGACAAGCCTGCTTCCCTGTGTAGCTCACCTGCGAGCCCTCATTCTGCACTTTGAATCTCAGTGTGTAAGCATCCTCGTCCTCATGCAATGGCCTCTTCACTATTGCAATACAACCATCACCTAAGTACCCTTTCCCTCCTTTTTAAATACGCTGTTCTTTGAACAAATCCCCATACGACAAGATTTTTAAGCCCCTCACAATTCTAATAACTTTCCTCTAAATGTGTTCCAGTTTTTCCCCACATTCCAGGGTGGTTTATAAGAACTTGATGTTGGTTTTCACTTTTATTAATATAATCTATACTTAAATGAACAAAGCCTTACAAATAAGTATACCTGATTCTCTGAGAATAGTAAAAGAACCCCCTGCTTTCTCAGGTCAAATCAACAGAAAAATGAGCATTATGGCTTTTGATCTTTTCTGTTAGTTGCTTATATGCTTTGTGTCTTAGGTCATGGCTGATGGAACTGCATCAACTTTGTTGCCTGAAAAAAAATTGGAAGATGATTTAAATGTAGAAACTGAGGGCTATGATAGTTTATCATCCGTTCACCTTGAGAAGAATCATCTGCAAATCTATGGTGAACATGTTCCCAGGTAAGATGCTAACACTAATAGCTCCATGACTGAAGGAGCCTTTTATGAATACTTTAAGTGATCACATTTTTAACTCTTTGAACAGGTTTTTTGTTATCTATGCTGATGGGTCAGGAATGGAACTCCTCCGAGACAGTGACATAGAAGAATACTTATCCTTGGCCTATGGGGAATCTACTACTGTGGTTCTGCAAGAGCCAGTGCAGGAACAGCCAGGTAGGGGACCCATGTGTCTGCAGCGCCATTCTACTCTCATCCTCTTTGTCTCCACCCCGTCCTATGCCAGCCTCTCTACTGTTTCCCCTTTGATCACTTTCCACCTGACCTAGTCAACCGACTTACATAGCTTCTTGAATTTATGCTGCTGTCATGCCGTATCTCAGGATCAACCTATGCAAACTGAGACCAAATTCCTCTTCTGTAAGCAGAGTGCATCTATGTTTAGTTATAGACCTTTGCTCCTATTCGTGAGTTCCTTTCATCCGGGTAAGAAAATACAAAAAAAAGTGAGAGATCTCTTATAGGTCCCTTTTTTGCCATTTTAAAGGTTTCGACATGGTGAAATTGAATAAAATAAGAAAATTTGTTTTATGTGTGAATTAAAAATCCAGTGTGAGATATCTGACTTATATAAGCCATCTTCATTGGGTATTTATGTCGTATTCATCATTTTCAAAAAATTGATGTATGACTGGAGATTAGACATGCACCACTTTGATGTGATGAATGGGTTTACGTACTTCTTTTTATCTTTTGTTTGACGGGATGTCTTTTGTGTGTGATTTTAAGTGTACATCTCTGCATATTTAAATATTTTAGTGTATCGATGCACATGTACATAATGTAATACACCTTGCCTGTTGTGAATATGGAAAGCAGGGGTCTCTAACTTGTTACGCAGTACATCTATGGAACTGTGTGAGAATAAGAATTCATCTCAGATTGCTGTGTTAGTCATTCATTTAACTACCATCGCATGGCAACCCATCATGTGTCAAATACTACGTGGGTGTTAGGAATTCGAGGGTGAGCTATGGGCCCTCTTTTCATGGAGTTTAGTGGCAAAGAGAGGCACTAATTGCATAGCAATATGCATAACCATGTAAGTATGAATCGGGCTGAGGTTTATGAAGGAAAGGAATACTGCTGTATGACAGCATCTACAGAGAAAACCGATGTAGTCTGAAAGCTTCCCTGAAGACCCTTGAGCCAAAAGCTAGTGGCAAAGAGGGTTAATTCAGGAAGGAGGGAAAGCTTTTTCAGAGAAAGGAACACAAAGAAAGAATCATGGCGAGCTATGTAACAGACAGCAGAATGCCAACATGGCTGAGCACAGAGCGGGAGAAAGGTGCAAGTTGAGGCAGAGGAGAGAAAATGCAACCAGTTTGTTTCAGGAGCAATGAAAAGTCAAGGAAGAGCTTTAATCCTGGATGAACATGACCAGTCACCCTGACTGCAGGGGAGGGTCACTCACGGTGTGCACATGAGTGTAAAGGTTAGTTGTCCTGTCGTCCTTAACAGGATCATTCTGAGGCACAGGACATAATATAGGGTCTGTGTAGAGAGTAGAAGAGGAGCGACCCAAGGAAGATTGTTGGTAGGACTGATGGGACATGAGTGTGGCAGTCGAGAAACAGTGAGGTGTCAATTAATACTTCTAGGTGCTCGAAATCTGGGTTCTAGGGGTTACAGTGACTGAATGCCTCAATATCTTGTTAGATTATGAGATCCTTAAGCATAATCACTGTGCCTCACTGAACTTTTTATATAGAAGGCAGTTCAAAAGTGTTTGTTGAGCCAGGTGTGATCGTGCATGCCTATAATCCCAGCAGCTCAGGAGGCTGAGGAAGGGGGATTCCAAGTTCAAGGCCAGCCTCAGTAACTCAGCAAGACCCTGTCTCACAAAAATAAATAAGTAAAATAAAAACAAACCTAGTTAACCACTAGGTTAACCTCAGTGGTTAAGCATCCAGGGTTAAATCCTTTAAAAAAAAAGTGTTTGCTGAATTTAGCTAATGCCTGTGGAATTTATCAGAATGATATTGATAGAGAAATAATCTTCTGATGACTCTCTTTGAACCAGGTGCTCTGAGTATCACAGTCCTTCGTCCTTTCCATGAAGCTTCACCATGGCTAATCAAAAAGGAATTAGATACGATCATTCCTCCCAGTCTCCAGTCCAGATCATGGGAGACGTTTCCTTCAGTCGAGGTATGCATGTGCTGCACAAGGCCCTTTATTTGCTTATCCATCTATCAATATCAATGGACCAGAGTCTCAAGCCTTCCTCCATATATTCATATTTTCATCCTTCTGTAACTTTTAGTATGTTCAAGGAGTTTTATATTTGAAGAGTTTTGAAATTTGTAGATGTGGCAATAGAATTTTAGAGAAATAGATCTGGCTAGATGATTTCAGTTTTATTTCTTTTATTCTACACTGCAGACTTGGGCATCTTCCTACAATATTAAGATATCCTTTCTGAGGCATAGCAACACATAATCTATGGGAACCATAGATTTGTTGGGGGGGATGTGGGGGGAAAGTGAAGAGGGAGGGAGGATAGGGAGGGATCTAGGGAGACAGTCAATAATGTAGCATACTCTTTACCCCCCTGAGAATACAAACAATACTTATGCAATCATTTAGTTCTGGAAAATTCACAATCTAAACATTTATATTGCTTGTAGGGGCAAAATATAGAAGAATCAAGAGACTTAGGTGTGGGTAATATGGGGGTAATTCTGGTTTAAGAACGAATGCATATCATATTATGACTTTATATGCATTTATGATTGTAAAATAACTCAACTTCTTATAAAAATAAAATAAAGTATCCTTTCTAAATAACCCATATTACACATTTGCTATCAGGCAACTGCTGATTTTTTGTCATTCCCTCCCATCACGTCTTACTGGTTAGTTTTAATACAGAATTTCAGTCTTGCAACGCTCTTCTCCTCCCCGCTGCCTTCATATATTAAAAATGCACAACTGAAGCAGATAAGAATAAGGTGAAGGAATACACACAGATTTTGTAACTGCAGTTTAGAAAGTAAATACTGTGATTGCATCAGATTTGAGGAGCTTCACCTAAGTTATTTTTTAAGAACGAAAGAAAATATTTTGACAAGAAACATGAAATCTTGCATCTTACAAGTTTTTCCATTTTATTTTGCAAGCAATATATGTAACGTGTTTTAAGTTACTAAATCAACGAAGACACTGACAATATGATCAGCACAGAATACTCATGTCAAGTGAGGAGAATAGTTTTCTGGGGTTATGATTTTTGCTGCCCAGCACTCAGTCTTGCAATAGCAAGAGCCGAGTTGATGGGCACTTGAGGTAAGGAAGAACTTACCTCTATCATTTAAATTGGTGACTGATCAACATGATGAAATGAAGGCGACCATGAATTCATGTTCTGATTCTACTACTTTTCAGGGTAGGATTTGAAACAGGTGATACCTGGACTTAGGTTTCCTTCTCTGAAAATGAAAAGTCCACCACAGACCCCTCTTTTTTTTTTTTTTTTCTTTTAAAGAGAGAGGGACAGTGAGAGAGACAGAGAAAGAGAGAAACAACTTTATTGAGTTTTTCACATGGCCTTAGTTGCTCCAACACTCAGTTGTGTACGTGGTGCTGGGGTTTGAACCCAGGTCCTCGTGCTTGCCAGGCAAGCGCCGAAACTGCTGAGCCAACGCTCTAGCTCCAACAGACACCTCTTGAAGACTCTTACCCAAGTTGAAAGTAGTATGTGGTGATAACGAATACACCGCATCTGGGAATAAAGAAAAAGTTTGTTCTCTTCCTCTGAAAGTTCCTATGCTAGAACCTCAAGCTCCTGAGCAGTCACCCCCCAGCGAGGCCTCTTAAAATGAAGCGCAACAAACACACTAGAGGACACAGGACCGCAAACACACCTCTCCTGCAGATCAGTTACAGGGTGGCATAGAGATGAGTTTGAGGTAGGCGATTCTGCTGAGTCCTGAGCAGGCTGAAGGCATGCTTAATCTGGAGTGAGCTCAAAAATGCTCCATTTTCCCCCAATCATTCTAGTACAAAATGAACACAGAACCAGTAAGTCAAAGAATCTTAATGCCATAGGCTACCTGAGGGCATGAAGGAAGAGTCACATACATTCATCCTGAGCTAGGCCACTGTTGCACTACTAAGCTTTTCTTAGGACTTCCCTGAATGCTACCTGGTGGAACCCTAGGAGGATTTTAAAATATCCAGATTCTTGGAAACACACAAAGAAGAAGGCTTGCCCAGTTCTATTATCAGTTTCTCTTTTATTTGTAGACTTTTTTGAGGACAAGGAATTTTTTTTTCTCATTTTCGTATTCCTAACCCATGGTTCTTGGCATAGTAGCTACATAAGTATTCAGCTAAAAGAAAAAAAAACTATTGTTAGAATATTCTGACTTCTATGGTGAATTCTTTGCTTTGTTTTGTTGACAGAAGAAAACTCCAGGACCTCCTTTTGGCACTCAGATTTGGAAGGGCCTTTGCATTGGGTCTAAACAACTGATGAGTGCCCCAGCCCCTGTTCTCAAGGGCCCCAAAGTACTACAGATGCGCCAGTTCATCCAGCACGAGGTCATAAAGGATGAGGTGAAACTGAGGCTGCAGATTTCCCTTAAGGTAATAGAATCCAGGTAACTCGACCCAAAACGAATCAGGAACAAGGTGATCATTTCTCTCATCTTCCCGAGGAACCCGAAATTACCTAAGTCTACCAATATTTATTTAGTGCAACACATGAATGTCAATCTTCCAGAGTAGAAGTTTGAGAGACAGAAAATACTTAATGATTATATAAGGTTCAGGATTCATTAAGAGGCCCCAAAGACACTGAAAACACAAGAAATTTTTATACACGATTGCTATATAGTCTTCCTTTCTTGCTATACAGAAAAACTGGTCTAGCAACATCTGGAAGAAAAATGAAAAAGAACCACATATTAATCTGGTACTTGTCCATGGATGAAAAGGACTGTGTTGCTTTGGAAGCGGTCTAAAAATTTGTAATCTATAATTAATTGTATGATCCTATCCATAATGTCTCACTTTATAGTTTAACTCCCTCAGAACAGAGATCACATGTGTTTTGTTTATGGTTATATGCCCAGCACCAGCAACAGAGCACAGGATCGTTATTTACAGAAATGGATCAAATATTCATGGAAAAAGTAAATTATACTTCTCTTGGAAGCAAAGGCATGGACTAAGCAACTTACAGTCATAGGCAGAATCATAAGGACTGTACCTGAGAAGACCCCTAGCATCATCTACGCCCATCTGCCATACTCTTGAGGACACAGAGTTAGAAGTAGGGCATCTCTGAGCTCCCCATGCAGTTCTGTCCTGTCCCCAAAGCTTTGCTCATGGTCTTTGCTTCTTCAACTGCTAAGCAACTGCTTTTCCGATTGCCTGATGAGTAACTACTTGTGAAATTACCTTTGCTTACTCTTTTTCTAAGATTTCAAGTTGATGTTGACGGCGTCGGTGTCTCTTGCTACCTTATTCCTGATTTTTACCCATTTACTATATCCTACTGAACTAGGATTATATAAACCACATTCTAAAGAAGGAAGATGAGCTCCTGGAAATGACGGTCAAGGATCCCCGAACTGAGGAGGAGAGGGGCAACGCCGCGGACCTCCTCAAGCTCGTCATGGTGAGGAAATGTGAGGTCTCCGTGAGCTCTTCAGTAATCGCTGCCTCCAGACACCATGAGCAGTCGCTGCTCCCTGTCTCTGCCGCTTCTGTGGAGCATTCACTTCCTCCTTGCTATTCCCTATTTCTGTAGAAATATGATTCTTTACGTATTGGATTTTTCCAAATACATTTTAGGCTTTTCGTTTTATCAATATCTCCGAAGATGTATTGTCTTTTGAACAAGTTAGTATTAATGGAAATGCTGAATGAATTAATAACTGAAATATAAAGTATAAAGAAAAAAGAATTCCCATAACTTAAAGTGATTTCCATTTTTAGAAATTTGTTAAGTGAAAGGAAATGGCTAAAAATCAAATTTTATATTGGTATTAAAAATAATTTACTTTATAGTGATTTCTTATATAACAAGTCAATTTGAGCACATAAAAAACACTTCTAAACAAAGTGAGTTTTGTATGTAATACAATCATCATCAATTCTGTCTTCATTTCTTTCAGTCTTTCCCTAAAATGGAGGAAACTACAGAAATTCATGCTACTGAAGGTAATTTGGTATCTATTATTTTTTTGCAATATATTCACAAATTTCAAGTGAATCACCTTAAATACAGTTTTTAGTCATTCTATTATCTGATAGCAAAGTCCCACATACATATACTTCTTTTTTTTTTTTAAAGAAAAAGGGACAGTGAGAGAGAGAGAAAGAGAGAATCAGTTTTATCTAGTTTTTCATGTGGCCTTCGTTGCTCTGACGCTTCGCTGTGTAGGTGGTGCTGGGGTTTGAACTTGTGTGTCTGCATATGCCAGATACACAAGTATCTGTATCTGTAACCACCAAGCCACCGCTCCAGCCCCACATACCTACACTTCTGTTCCTACAGTGGCTGTGTTGTGTTGTAATGGTGTACTTATGTTTTATCCTGCTTGAATTAAGAGATTTTTTTAAAACCATGATTGCTTCTATAATTCATCTTTAATTTACACCTATTGAAAGAAAAACATTGATAATTGACTTTTATGTTAACCATGAGAATTTAGCAGGTAACTAAGATATTTTAGGAAGGAAACAATCAGCAGCCAACACCCACCCCTTAGTCAAGCACAGAGCTTTTGAACAATGATACAATTATTCCAAACCTTTCACTGTTTTACACATGTGCAACTTACTCTTCAAAGATCTTCTTATTCAAAAAGCACTACACAATGCCGACAATCTGGGTAATCTGTGTGTGGAGCAAGGTGCTCTGTTGCTTCCCTGGGCTGAGCCCAGCGTCAGGCTCTGCTCCGTGAACCCGTGGTGTCCCAATGGATTCCCGGCACCTCGCCCATGGAGCAGCGGTATTCTCACCGCTTGAATCCTGAGCCACGGAGCAGCTGGAAATGCAGTCTTCCTTAAATGCTCCATCTTGACTCCCCAACAAATTTGGTTGTATGATTTCACAGTTCACAGCAAACAAGCAGTGGAGAATTACGTGGATTTTGTTTTGTTCTGTTTCTGCTTTGTTGCTTTCAGTCATGTGAAGTGGACATGGGCTTGTTCAGCCCACAGACTTGTTTTATGTCTCCTTCACAGTGGTTTATATACTTGTTTTTATTGTTGTTGTTAATCTAGATTTTTCTCTCCTTGAAACATCATATTATCACAAAGCTACATTTGGCTGAAGGTGACTAGTAGCCATCCCTTCAGAATGACCATCTCACACACACACACACACAATCACAACCTCTAATACTCCTTGTCCTTATACTCTATTATCACTCCTTAACTGGGTGGCCCTGTAGTGGAGTTGCCAGATTTAGTGAATACAAATACAAAAGATCTAATTAAAACTAAATTTTAGATAAACATTTTTTTAGTATGAGTATGTCCCTAACATAGAATGGGACACACTTACACTAAGACATTTTTCATTTATCTGAAATTCAAATTTAACAAGGTGCCCTATACTTGGTTACCCTCTAGCATTTGAACTTGTAACCTTTTGCTCCAGTGAACAAGCACAATAGAAGGAAACACACAAGTCACCCAATAGCAAGGGACAAACTAAATGTATTTCTTAAACTGATCCAGCAGGCACAGTCCCCTGCATACTTACTGTGTCCCTGACCTATTCATAACGGTAATCCTAAATGAACTTTCCCCAAAGCATTTCACGAAAGGTAGTCTAGGCAGTGGCTCCCCTGAAAATGAGTTTCATGATAAAATAAATGTGGATACTGCTATATGTTGTCTTATTTCTTCAGAAAGTCATAATATACACTAACTAATTAAGGATGCAGAAAAGTCCTGCAAAACATATTGAACCTTGCATAAAGCAGTGCTCCCTAAGCTCACAGAATTCTGGAACACAGCAACTTTTTTTTCTGTTTCACTCTCCTGGTGACATCCACTCAAGACCATGTTCTATGGACAAACTCCAAGAATCACTGCCCAAATTACCAAACAACCATTGTATTCTATATCCAGATCCTTAGATTCAGGGAGCATCTCCACGTTTAGAAAATTTCAGTATAATGGTTAATTTGTTTTAAGACTTGCTGTTTTAGATAAGAGGAATTCAGCTGAGTGGCACACAAGGTCCCTAATGATGTAGGATAAATGTGGTGCTACTGCGTTTTACATTTTGACTGCAAGGTGAGTGTTCACTAGCACAATGCTTTCCTAAAGTAGTTTCTGGTTTATTGTTGCATTACATACAGCGTGGTCATGGAAATGTTGGTAAACACTTGAGAGATTAACAGTAGGTTCTTCAAAACAAATTAGTAGCTGGTTACTGATTGTATATTGTTCTGTAGAGAAATAGGGATAAATGTTAAATGCGTGTGTTTTCAAAGTTGCAGCCCATCTGACCGATTTGTTCAAGCAATCTTTGGCTTCTACTATAAAATATCCACCAGAAACATTTAATCAAGATTTCTTTGAAAAGAAATGGAAGTAAGTGAATTCAATAACATTTTCTAATTAGCGTCAGGCATACCACAATTGAAGAAACGGGAGGACCCAGGGGCCATAAGTGTGGGTGAGCACGTGGACGGATTCACAGCCCAGCCCCCCATCACCTGGTGTTGAGCGTTCTCCACGCTGTGAGAGCGTTGGCCCTGACATCATGCTTTTCCTTTCATTCCACATAGGAACACAGCATCAGGAAAGCGCTGGAAGGAAAAGATAGATAAAAAGAGGTAATTCTACCCTGAATCGTACACAAGCACTCAAAAAGGGCCAGAGTCTTGGAATCTGAGATTTGAAGAGGGGACAAGGTCCTACTCCCCAGGTCCCCAGCTGTCATTTGATTCTCTTTGTGCTCTTTAATACCTTTTGAATTGTGTACATAATCATGTATTTTCTAGTGTTGTACATTTTGAAACATTTTAACAACTGCAAACTCCATTTTCAGGTAAGCAAGCCAGTGAAGATGAGACACACAATTAGATGTATGTCATAGAAAGAAAAATGTTGGCAATGTAGAAACTGGGGATAGAAAGGAGAAGGCTTCAAGGAAATGGAGGGCACTCAAAATATCCCATGCTGTTAGAGCATAAAGCATGCAAATTAAAAGGGGAATTTGGGTTTATCGGTGTGGATGTGTATGGCTTCTTTTGTGAGCAGTTTTAAGACAGAGGTGAGCAATAGTCAGGCTGCCATTGATTAATGAATGGATTCACTGAGGCAAGAGAGATTAGATATTGTTTAAATAAGATGATATGTCAATCATACCTGCCTAGTGTTTCCAGGCATGCCCTCTTGTGTAAGGACGATGGCCTGGAGGCAGTTACACTTTGATTATTTACAGACTGTATGATACTGTCACATCAGTAAAACTTGCTCAGTAATTCAGTTTGCTTATCTACAAAATACGAACATGAATAGACTACTAAGTATCTAAAGTTTCTTTGAACCCCCACATGGGATGACTGACAGCCAGCTAGAACGTGCAGTCACAAAGGTCATGGGCTCGAATGCAAGCAACCCAGTTTTCATTCAGACGCCACCCTTTCTTAGCTCTTAGTTATAGGGTTCAGAATAGATAACTTCACCTCTCTACACCTTGATTTTCTGACCTGCAAAATGGAGATGATACGTCTTACCCAGTGACGGTTTACACCTCATCAGCCTTCCCCAGGTATTGCCTTCCCCACCGAAGGGATTCTGGGATTGAAAAAGCAACAGGCAGGGCTATCATGATTGCTTTTATTTTACTTTATAACCGGGGCTGGAGTGGTGGCTCAACAGTTGAGCTTGCCCAGCGCGCACAAGGACCTGACCTCAAACCCCAGCACTACATACACAGCTAAGTGTCAGAGAAACAAAGACCAGATTAAAAAATAAATAAATAAAATTGATGCTCTCCATCTCCCTCTCTCCCATTCTCTCTCTTTAAAAAAAAAATTAATTTTATCACTGCTGACCATCCCCAGGTTTTGTTTTTGTTACTACTGATAAAATTATGAGAACCAGTAGACTCTAGCTGAGTTTGACCATCATAGGATTATTTGGCATTTGAGACCAACTGTAAAATCAAACTAACATTTGGTATCATGACTCCCTGTCTTATATGAGAATTTGATTTTCCAAAGCAACAAGTGGGACTGACTGCAGAAGTACAAAATTAACCAAAATAATTTGACCAAAAAACAAAAAGTCCAGTGAGCTAATTCTTATCAGTTTTTCCTGTTAGTGAGTTCATTGATCCTCTGTAGAATTTAGAGCTAACAGGGCGAGCAAATAACATTTTCAAATGTTCTGTTTTTTTTTTCTTGCATCATTATGGAAATATGAACCAGGAAGGAAATAGAAGAAACACAAAATTATCTAAAGCAAATTAGGAACAAAGTAGTACCACCTTATTTCCCATCTGAATGGAACCAGTCGTTTCAGTCTCAGGTAATTGAATCTAATTAATCACAACTGAATTAGAGTATTTATAAAAGTTGATGCAATTCATATGCTAATATGCAAACTACCTTTCCTGATGTCTCATTCTGTGCTGCTGCTTCAACCTACGTGAACTGTGCCCTTCAAATTCATATCCTCACAAGAAGATGATAGGAGAGATTTAATTTCATTCTTCCAAACGTATCACCATTGGTCTCCCACTCTGCCTTGCACTCTGACTATTAATTACACTCTCCTATTTCTAAGTTATGCTCTTTTTGAGTTTCAGTATCCCTATCAATAATCATCCACTTTAAATTTTTTTTCATTAAAATTTCCTCACACATCAACTGCTAAGATTCCACTAAGATATTGAGAGTTCTGAGCAGCCCCCAGAAGTAGAATGCTCTTCTCTTCCAAGTGAACCCATACCTAAGCTTCAGACCCAACCTCCCCCTAATTCCCCTGGAGTTCCCTAAAACCTAAAGCCAAGAGAATATTTTCACATGTCTAGAACATCCTGCATTTCTCAAAAATTCCAGATACTATTAGTAACATTAGACTGTCTGAGAAGAAACTATAAGAAATGACAACCAATTAAATAAAGGTAGAATTCAGTTAATCCATCTCTTGAAGGAACTTTTAGTTTGTGAACTTTACTTTCAGGGCCTTAAAAAGATGCTTTCATCATTACCCATCAGTTTAACATATGTGTTGTCTTTCAGCAAGTGTGAGTCTAAAAAAATCTTTTGGTTTTTCCTTGAAGAATAATTATCTGGACAGCCTTTCTAAAAAACTGCCTAATTTTACAAAGAAAGATGGAGATGCAGGGAAAACAGCTTTTCAAGACACACCTGACCATCATTCAGGTAATAGGTTAGCAAGTTCTTATTCATATTAAACTGTGCTTAATAATCCTCTTGGAACGTAGTTCATACCACCTTTTGTCTTCATCATAGTCAATACAATTGGGACCTGCATATTACAGATTTGGCTGAGTTATATGAGGAAATCAATATAAATAAAATTTAGTTGTCATTCTCTGTGTTTAAAATCTATCTGAAAGCATTTAGAAGACCTGGCTAATTTAAAAAAAACGAATAATTAAAAGTCATTGGGGCACAGGGCATTCACACAGTCTCCAAGCAGCAACCCACATATACTAGTTAGAGTGATCAAAAGACAACCTTTCAATGAAGTCATGGCATTTTCTACCTTAACTTAGTAAGCAAATTTCCACCAATAGTAAGACAACTTAGCATTAGGTGCTTTCTCATGTAATGCAATATAGAATGCATATAGAATTTATGTTTAAAATCCTAAATCTGAATCTAATCAAAAAGATGCAATCAGGGGCTGGAGCGGTGGCTCATTGGTTACAGCACTTGCCTGGCATGCACAAGTACGAAAGTTTAAACCCCAGCACCATGTGCACTATGAAATCTCAGAGCAACAAAAGCCACAAGAAAAACTAAATAAAATTGATTCTCTCTCTCTCTCTCGTTATCTCTCTCTGTCTCTCAAACAAACAAAAAAAAATGCAGACAAATGTCTTCCAGAATGCAGATATTCCATAAGATAACTGGCCTGGTCACTTCAAAAAGTCATTATCATTAAAATAAATAAATAGTAAATAAATAATAAAGATGAGGTGATTATTCTAGCTTAATAAAAGATACATGTAACACATGAACTTTGATTGGATCCTAGATTGTAAAAAAATCTGTAAAAGACATTTTGGAGAAATTACACAAGTTTGATTAGGGGCCATTACATTCGAGTCCATTAGGTCTGCTGATGGTGTGGACATGTAGGAGAATGTCTACATTCTCAGATGGTGCTACAGAACTTATGCCTCTCTTTGAAAAACTTAAATATTTAAAAGACCCAGATAGATTAATTTCTTACTGTATAATACAAAAACAATAGTTTTACATGAAGGAAACATCTAGGTGCAAAGAGAGTTTGCAAATCCAGTATTAAGACTGGAACAATGACTTGTAAATGTGATGTGGAGAAATCAGGGATGGCAAGTTGATGGTCTGTGTGCTGCCAGTTCCACCTGCTGCACTCCAGGCAGGCAACAGCAGGAGGAGAGACTGCAGAAGGCTTCTCAGCACAGTGTGCCAGGAACCATGGCTGCTGGCACACACTCAAGTTAAAAAGAGTACTTGCCTTCCCCGTCCTAGATATATTCCTTTAAAATTTGTTTCATATGACACCTATTTCTTAGACATATATATTTTAATAAAGAACTATATTTTCAGAGTAATGAAAGGGATATAAGATCAGAAAGCTAGTTTTTTCATTTTTGTTTGTGTTTTTTAATTTTTATTAAGGAGCTGAGTTGTGGTACAATCATCAATGTGTATAAAGTAACAATATGATATGCATTTGATCCTAAACCAGAGTTACCTTCATGTCACACACAGCCCAGTTGATTCTTCCATATTATACCCCTACAAGAGATATAAATGTCTACACATACAATACGATTGTAAATTTTCCAGAATTAAATGATTGCATAAGTATAATTTATTATATGACCTCTCAGGGGGTAAAGAGGAAACCAGTTTTTGAAAAATATATCTCAGTCACCTAACAATGATTATCAGGTTAAAGTAGAGACAAATTACTTGGCCTCTTCATTATATGATGGGTGACGACTCTTCCAGTTGGTCAAAATGTCCACAAAGAGCTACCCAGCACCTAGGGAGTGTAAAATCTGCAGCTACCATCCTGTTATTAATAGCAAACACCAAGTCATTTTGTGAATAATCTCTGCTTGTTTTTTTTTTATTTTTTTTAATTTTTGAACAACCATACAAGTTTTTAACAAAATAATATAAAATGTGTATAGATTCTGGATATTACAATTACCCCCAGGAGTGCCCCCCCCAATTACTCACCCTTATCCCTCCCTTCCCCTTCCCACAATATCTCTAAAAACGGATTATGTTGTATAGCATTACATCTTATCTGGATTTAACACATGATAATAGACCAACTTTCTCACTCTCCCGGGTCTAGTCCCAACCTCCACAGATGAGTGGAGACAATCGACCATTAGTTCTCTGGGTTAAGCTGATTTTACTCAGCTTAATTTCTTCCATAGCCATCCATTTACCTTCAAAGACTGCAATATCATTATTTCTAATTGCTGTGTAGAATTCCATGGTATAAATGTACCACAGTTTTTGGATCCATTCATCCAGTGAGGGACAGCTGGGTTGTTTCCATAGCCTAGCAATAGTAAATTGAGCTGTTATGAACATAGATATTGCTGTGTCACTATAATGTGCTGATTCTAAATCCCCTGGAAAGATTCCCAGGAGTGGAATAGCAGGGTCATATGGTGGGCTCATCCCTAGTTTTTTGAGAATTCTCCACACTGCTTTCCAGAGGGGCTGTACCAGTCTGCAGCTCCACCAACAGTGTGTTAGTGTGCCTATCTCTCCACAGCCCCTCCAGCATCTATTATTGTTTATTTTCTTCATCTTTGCCATTCTGACTGGCGTAAGGTGATATCTTAATATGGTTTTCATTTGCATTTCTCTGATTACTAGAGATTTAGAGCACTTTCTCAAATATTCATTGGCTTAATGGCTTTTGTGTTTAGTCTTAAGAGAGGGGGACAAAGAGCCTTGTTCATTGCAAATTACGTTGTTCAACGTTTGTTCATGTAAGTAGCAGTAGTCTTCATATCATTGCCCAAAATAACACTTTATAATGTTTGTTTGGGTTTTGTTAGATTCCAAGCTACCAACAGTCTCAGAACAGGAATCCTCAGATATCCTTATTTTTCCAAAATCAGAGAATTTTGAGGACACTGTGAAATCCACTAGCCAGATCCAACCTGAAGATTTAACAAAATCTACTGAAGGTATGGCAGTCATTTATCTTATCTCTGTTTCTCAAAACTGAATGTTGTAACTTTTTGGAAATGGCCCTGGAAGCTGGAGGTATGGTTGGCAGTTATAGGAGAAATTCCAGAGGGTCATGGATCCTGGAGCTTGGGAGATTTGTTGGGCTTCTTAGCACATCAAAATATCTCAAAAAATGTTTCAAGAATGACTACAAGTCCCAGACAGAATGGAAGACATTTGCAAATGCTTTTTTCTTAGATTTGTTATTTTATTTCTTTCTTTATTTTTATTTTATCCCTCCTGGTTCTGAGAACTTATGTGATTCATTAAGGGCCAGATCCTGCTAGCATTTCTTAAGCAGCCAGTAATTGAGTGATTGGACTTAGGTTTACCTATTATTTCAATTTTTTTCTTTTTTTTTTTTTTTTGGCTCTTCAGGTGCTAGAAGAGAAGCATAAGATGTAGTCTCTTTTACATATCACATAATCTTATTAGGAAAGCATAATTTGCAATACAGAACAGTGCAAAATAATGACTAGTTACAATGGAATCACATTACACTGATTTCACTGAGGTTAATCTAACTAAATATGGTTGCTCAACAGAGGGAAAGAAAAAGAGAGTAATTTAAGTTTTGTAGATAGTTTTGCCCACTTGATTCTGGCGCACATTCTTCTCTCTGAATGTTGGACTCTACAGATGGATCTCAGTTTTCTCTTACAAAGTATCTTTGCCAAATTTATGGTTGAATTAAGAGAGTTACCCTACACAAGAACAAGACCTTTTGCTTTCCTGGCTTCGAACTTATCTCCTCTAAGTTTCACTCATTCAGCAGATAATTCTCAATGCCTTTTGTGGCAGGCATTGTCCTAGACATAAAAATACATCATTAAGATGCCAAAGTCTTATGGAGCTCTATACACTACGGGCAAGCCCAGATAATAAATAATCAAACAAATAAACTAGATAAGTTCATATTGCAAAAAATGTTATGACAAAATATAACAGCCTATGTGTGGAGGATGACTTGGGGAGAGGAGCAAAATTCCACTAGGGGATTCGAAGTTTTCTTTGTGAAGGGACAATTTGAGCAGAGGCAAGAACAAGAAGGAGTGAGCCATGCAGAGGTTAGGGAAGAAAAATATTGCACATAGTGGGGACAGCAAGTATGAAGGTCACAAGGGGAAGAAACATAAAAAAAAGACATATAGCTAGAATATAATGAACATAGAAAGAAGTGGAAGAAAATGATGTCAGAAAGAGGGGCAGAGATGAGATCACGCAACGCTGTATAGCTGAATTCTAAGTGTGGTTTTATTCAAATAGCACTGGAAAGTTTTGAGCAAGGTAGTTATGTGATTAATCTATCATTTTTAAAAATTCTAAGATCTGTGAGGAATACAGTCTGTGGCAAGGGAAGGAAAGAGTGGGGGAAAGTGGAGGCAGGACAAAGCAACAGAAGTCACACGGATGAGAATTGCCAAAGACCCAGACTACGTTGGTCGACGTGCGGACGGTGAGAAAAGGAAATTAACTGGAAACATCATGAGGGTGGAGCCAACAGGATGAGTGGTCAATTGATGTGAGTATGAGGAAAGAGCCATCGAGGCTGATTACTAAGTTAACTCATGTAACCAGGTATGAGACTGTGCTAGTCAACTCCTCGTCACTGTGACAAAATGCCTGGCGTTAACCACTTAAAGGAGGAAAGGTTTATTTTGGTTCATGGCTTCAGAGGTTTCCGCCCATGGGTCCATGGTTGGCTGGCTCTGTTGTTTGGACCTGAGATGAGTCAGAACATAATGGTGGAAGGGCATGAGAGAAGAAAGGTGCTCACTTCATGGCAGCTGGGAATGAGAGAGAGAAGGGGGCACGGTGGTGGGGAGAGAAAGAGACTGAGGACAAGAAATACCTTTCCAGGGCACACCCCCAGTGACCTACTTCCATCAGTCAAGTTTCCACTGCCACCCAGTAGTCCATTCAGCTGTCAATGGATAAGTCTATTGATGAGCTCCTCATAATCCAATCACTTCTTAAAAGCCCTACCTCTGAACTTTGCTGCACTGAGGTGGAGACCAAGACTTTAACACTTGGATTTTGGGGGGACACTTCATAGCCAAATCATAAAAGAAGCCAAAAATTACAGTTCTGACGAGTTCCCAGGTGATGCTCACATTGCTGGTACAGGATCATGTTTTGAGAACCATGCAAACCCCAGAAAGCAAACATTATGTAGAGGAGGAGGCACCGACATTGGCAGTTAGGAAGGAGCCAGTGAGGTAGAAGAAAAACAGGAGCGTGCAAAGAAAAACAGGAGAGTGCTTCAGTGATTGAATGTTCCATTAAATAAGATAAAGAATAACCACAGAATTACACAAGATGGAAATCACTGGTGACCTCGACATGAGAAGTCTCACGACGTGAAGGAGACAAGCCCAAATGAAGTGGGTGATGGACATCGTGGCCCCAAGGGAATGACAGCTGCAAGCATGCAGAGCTTTAGCAAGTTATACTTAAAAGAAATGGGATTGCAGGGGAGGAGGGATGTGTGATCAAAGAAGAGAGGACTTCTTCAGTATTATGCATACTAGTGCATTTTGATTTCCAAATGATAACTCCATCGCAAAAGAGAACTTAAGGGTGCAGGAGAGGGGATGCCTAATTGTAGGAGAGCAAAGTCCTAGAGAAGGTGAGAGAACACAGCACCAGGATAAAACCCTTAGGGGCAGAGTTGACCTTGGATATGAACAGGGTCACCTCATCCAGAGTGACAGGAGACGAGAAAGAAACTACAGATACATTTTCAGGTGGGTTGATAGGTTTGGTATTGGGAAGGTGAAAGGAGCAGATGGAATGATAAAATATTAAAACAAAATGAGAAATACTGATTGTGTAAGGTGACTCCTTCTCTGTGTTTTCTTGCACTGTACTTCAGATGTAAGGAAGAGAAATAAGCACAGAAAAGTGTGATGTCAGCACTCAAAAATGTTCAGATTTTATAGAATTTTGAAGTTCAGATTTTTGGATAAAGGATGCCAAAACTGTATTATAATTTTTAAAAAAATTAGTATGCTCAAAAGCTTGGAGGCAGCAATCAACAGGAAATTGGCCTAAGTAGATCAGAGATTTTTTTAAATTTGGAATAGTACAAGATAATATTTGGAAGATACAACAGAAATAGTCAACTAGAAGAGGTTTGGATTTGCAAATAATACTGTGTGTTCACCAGAATTGCTGTGATTTTACTGCATGAAAAGGTCCCCAAATCCTGAAGTGGCTGAAAACAACCTCTGTGCTTGTGGGCCACAGAGGTAGTTCTGCTCCAGGCTGCAGGCAGGATGTGCTGCGGGCAGCTCCATGGCTCCTGGAGTTGATTGTGTTATCCCTTCCCAACAACTCGATCCATGTTATGATGCTGAAAACTTAAGTCAGCCAGAAATCAGCGAGAAATCAGCAAATGCTGTAAGTGAGCTAGTTGTACAAACCAGGGCAAACGTTCCCCAGAGAAACAGCTGTTAAATATTTATTAGCACATCACTGGCTGCAGGTGAAGTTCCGAAACATTCCAAGAGTGCCCATTGAAGGAGCCACCCCACCCTGTAGAAAAGCTGTCCTCACCGCAGAGGGTCAAAACTCGGAGAGGAGAGGGAAATGTGCACTGCCCCTCAGGCTTCTGCTCAGATCCGGCACACTGCCATTCACACACATTTGTTGGTCAAAGCAAATGTCCTTTAGCCAAGTTCAAAGTTAATGGGGCAGAGAAATATACTCCATTTATCAGGAAGTCTTGCTCAAAGGGAAGTGAATAATTGTGAATAAGTAATGCAATCTGCCTTAGCACTGTAACAGGAACCTACAGTTTCTTCGGTGGCTGGGCCATGCCCTGCGTGAATGTTCAGATGATACGCAGAACTAGCAAGACCATGCCAGTTGTTCACATATCAAAATGCCTCTATATCGTTTGGGCTGGAGAGGTGGCTCAGCAGTAGAGCACTTTCCTGGCATGCATGAGGATCTCGATTCCATCCCCAGCACCACATACACAATTAAGTGGAGAAAAAAAAATCAGATAAAAAAAATAAAAAACTCTGTCTTTAAAAACCAGAAACCATCAGTCACTGCTTCAAGCTCTCAAATACACATTCCCACATCATTCCAGTCCCTGGTGAAGCCCTGAGAAGGCCCAATGCGATAATAATCTGTTTTATGGAAGATAGCGTGATACAGAGCAGGGCTAAAGTATGGGCTCTACCTGAGTCCACATCCTGCTTTCTTACATAATCGCCATGCAATATGGGGCATGCTATTTAACTGCCCTCTCTCTCCCTTGCTCTCTCTTTTTCTCTTCCATTTCTACTTCTGTATTTGGTATGCACATGGGTATATACATGAAATGGTTGCAAGGATTAAATTGGTTAATGTATGTGAAATGCTTAAAGCAGTGTCTGATGGGTAATGAACTCCATATCAATGTCTACTGTTAATAATAATAGTGTTATCGGGCTGGAGTGGTGGCCCAGCGGTTACAGCACTTGCCTGCATGTGCAAGGACCCGGATTCAAATCCCGGCACCACATACACAACTAAGTGTTGGGGCAATGAAAACCACATGAAAAACGAAATGAAATTCATTCTCTCTTTCTCTCTCTCTCTTTCTCACTCTCTCATTGCCCTCTTTCTCTTTTAAAAAAATAATAATAGTCAAGCAAATAATTGGATTGTTAAAATGCATTCACATAAAACAGTACAACAGCACTTACTTGGTATGGGACGAATATGCTAAGACATCAAGCCATTCGAATGGTTGCCTACGTAGGGAATGGTGACAAGGGAATAAGCACATCAGAACATTGACCACTGAGACTCATCCCGAGAAAGTCTGCTTCTGTTTTGGTTGAGAAAATGCCTCTGTAGCCTGAGGCCCAGGAATCTATTTTTCCAGAAGCAAGCCAGGAGATGAAGGTGCACAGATGGGTTGGGGCACACTAGGCAATAAAAGGAGTGTGTTCCTTAGGGAATCTGACACGCTGAGATTCACAGTCCAGCCCTGATGTTTATTATCATTTCTTGGACAAGTTATCTGAACTTCAGTTATCCTCATCTTTAAAAATAATCTATTTAAAATATATCTTTAAAATATATGTTGCTACTGTATTAACTAGAGCTTTTCAATTGTTGAGTAAACTCATATTCACTTATTTATTTATTGGTGCTCAAATGCAAACTACAGAAAAGTGGCTCTGGTGCCAGCCCCAGGCGTGTTTGGACTCCGACCCTTTGGCTCTTCAGACCACACACATCCCGTTGCCTGTTTCTCCCGACTTCGTCCCTGGCCCATCTTGCCCCATCCCTAGGTGTCTCCATTTGGTTTTACTCTCTCCAACAGGTAATTCTATGTGGCAGGGATCTTAGAGGCCCAAGATCCATAGCCCCGTAGGGAAGATGGGGTTATGATGATCTAAAATGCACTTTTTGTTTCAACCTCCTGAACAGCTGAAGCAAAAGTAAGCAGCCGCAGCTGTGCGAATTATCTCCTTTTGCTCACTCCTTGTAACTGAGGAAAAGAACAAGTTACCAAATTTAGTCATCTGAAGATTTAATTTCCTGCCTCAATTTATCTATAATTACGACACCGCTTTTTAAAACTACAGATAATGCAGTATCATCAAAGAAATTCTTAAGACTTTGCACTCATTAGTTTTAAGAAATCTTTCAGAGGCAAGTCTTCTTGCTCTATGCCTTGTTGATTTAGTTGAAAGAACCCTGAAGGTTTAAGTTTAGTTCCTCATAGAAAATTACCTGACATATTAGAATTTTATTTATTTTTTATTTTTTTTTAAAGACAGTGAGAGAGAGAGAGAGAGCGAGAGAATCAATTTTATTTATTTATTTATTCATTTAATTTTGAGAAAGGGACAGTAAGAGAGAGAGAAAGCGAGAAGCAATTTTATTTCGTTTTCATGCGGCTTTTGTTGCTCGGACACTTCGTTGTGTACGTGGTGCTGGGGTTCAAACCCGGGTCCTCACGCATGCCAGGCAACTACCGTAACCACCTAGCCGGCGCTCTAGGTAACACATGCAAAATCACTTAATAAAATGTAAAAATTAAAAATGAGAATAGAAACCTTTCTTTCTAAGCTTTCTAAAAATTGAAGAAAAAAATTTCCAAAGCTGGAAATACACTTCAAGCATCTTAGGAATATCCATGGGGCATAATTTAAACTTCCTCTCTAACAGAATCAGAATCAGAATCTTGTGCACCTGTGAAAATTCCAACTCAGTCACTGCTGCAGGATGTTACAGGACAAGCAAGGAAAGAAAAAGTGAAGTTACCTCATTATTTGCAGAGTTCCAAGCCCAAATCGCTACCTCTTACAAAGGTAATACAGGCATGGGAATAAATTTCCCAGAGCCAACCAGCATTTTATATGTCTGATTCGTTAAAGTTGTTAAAGTTGTTAACTTCATCACTCTGTCCTGCTGTTTACCACATCTACCTCCTCACCATGAGAACCTGTAACTGTGCGGATAAACTAAGGCTGGGTTCTGCTGGATCTGACTCATATGTTCTCATAAGACCAGGTTTTTAAAGCAATTGTTAAACTACTGGTAGCTGAAATAAGTTGTACTGGGAATACTCTTTGGGGAGACCAGTTTACCTGTTTACTATTGACTAAAAGGATCATTGGCTACCCTTCTCGTGAGTCTCAGAATAAAATCCAAATGATTTTGATGATACAGGGCATGGCCCATTTGCTCTTTCACCCTTGCTATCCCTCAAATTCACATTACTTCAGCTGTGTGGGTTTCTTGTAAAAGCACTGAGCTGCTTTCTTACTCAGAGCCTGTAAGATGCATTTTCCACCCAGTTCTGGTAGGAAGTCCTTAAGATTACTGATCAAATTTTAATAATTATCATTTCTTTATTTTCATGGCACACCACGGTTATTGCCATCACAAAATATATTGCAATGTACCTAACTCATACATAATAGGAATTTCTGAAAATGTAATGCGCATGTGAAATTACCTGGGGCTCTGGTTAAAGATACATATCCTGTGGGGCCTGAGATTCTGCAGTTCTAATGAGCTACCAGGAGATGTCATGCTATTGATCTAGAGATTCACAAGGTCATAGACCAGTGATTCTCTGGTCATGCTATTGATCTGGAGATTCACAAGGTCATAGACCAGTGATTCTCTGGTCATGCTATTGATCTGGAGATTAACAAGGTCATAGACCAGTGATTCTTGGGTGTTGCTAATACACCTGAGCAGTGCATTAGCAACACCCGAGAACATGCATAAATGCAAACTCTCCATTCCATTCCAGACACACAGAATGAGAAGCTCTGGCAATAGGATCAGCAATTTGTCTTCATGAGTTTGCCAGGAGATTGAGAGGAGCTGACATTTGTTAGCCATGACACAGAGGAAAGAACACAAATTTTATAATCATGTAAATCTGAGTTTAAAACTTCAGCACTTGACACTTGAGCAAATTATCTTTCAGTTCTTTGACCTTAACCTTAAAACAAAACCTGCAATACTTATTCTTTCTTTGTTTTCCTATTCTTACAAGGATATTACGAGGATTAGTGGAGAACCCATAAATCTTCATTGCTTCTCCAGCCAAGGAGTTATTTTCCTCTGGTGGCAGGGATAAGAAAAATCTTGGAAATTTCAAAAAGAAATACTTTATTAATTTTTTTCCTTACTGCAAAGGTTCAAGATTCTGTTGGAAGAAAAGTGAAAACATCCTCCGTTGCGACTATCATTAATAATGCAAAGTCTTCCCCTTTTGGGTTCCATCTTCTGCCATCATCGGTGAAGTTCGGAGTGCTTAAAGAAGGACACACCTATGCAACCACCGTAAAGCTCAAGAATATTGGCGTGGACTTCTGCAGGTGAGGCTCAGGTTCCCAGGCCCTGAAATGTGTGTCACTTGTCCTTGTCTATATCAGTGCACATTTGTTGAACTGTAATTATGCCTTGGGCCTTGAATCTTTACATCATTCATTCAATCATTTACTCACTAATTTATCCAGTCACTCACTCTTCAACAAATCAGTGTTTACCTAAGCCCCAGCTAGGTGGTAGATACTTCCTTGCCCTTTATTAATCCTTATTCATACTTGGTAGAAGCAACTTAAGCCCTCATCTACCCTAGCCAAAAAAACAAAATAAAATAAAATAAAAAAGGCAAGTTATACAAGTGTTTCAATAACACACAAAACTTGAAATCATATTTCTCAAATTAATTACCAACTATAATATACCAGTTGACCTTTGTTCGCACTTGATATGGAAAAATGCATTGTGTATATTTAAAGAATACATGCTATGGGGCACATATAAATAGTAAAAGAGGTTACTACAGTGACGCAAACTAGCATATCCATCATCTCATCCCTTTTTGTTTATTTGCTTGTGGCAAGAATCTACTCATGAAGTATGAATCTTATATACAATGCAATTTAATTACCTATTATGCTCATTGTACATTAGATCGCTAGAGTTGTCCATCCCACCTGTCTGCTTCTTTTTATCCTCTAACCTCTATCTCCCCTAGTCCCTCACTCCAGCCCCTGCTAATCACTGTTTTCTTCTCTTTCATTGTATAGTTGTATTTTTTCTTCCCAAATTCCACATAAAAGTGAGATTATGTGCTGTTTTTCTTTCTGTATCTAACTTAATTCACTTGGCATAATGTCCTTTAGGCTCATCCATGTTTTGGCAAGTAGCAAGATTTCATAGTTTCTCAGGGCTGAATAATATTTATACATATTATATATATTATCTATATTACACACACACACACACACACACACACCAGTTTCTTTCACCATTTATGTGTCAATGGACACTTGGGTTGTTGGGTTGTTTTTATATTTTGGCTACTGTGAATAATGATGCCGTGAACATGGAAGTGTTCACTCCCATGCTGATGAGGTGGTGATTTCATTTGTTTTGGATTTATGTCCAGAAGAGGAATTACTGGTTCATATAGCAGTTGTAGTTTTAATTTCCTTAGCAGCATACATGCTGTTCACAATGGCTGTACAAATCACATTTGCACCAGTCAGTCGTATAAGATTTTCCTCTTCTCACCAACATTTGTTATCTTTTGACTTCTTGATTACAGCCATCCTGACTACTATAGCTCTGTAATGTAATTTTTTATTAGAAGTTTATAGAGATACAGTTGAGGGGGAAACACTATCAAAACAGTAGCAATCAATGTATATAAACTTTGTTATCCAGGGGTAATGCCAAAGCATAGATAAACCACCTTGGGTTTCACCTGTTGCAGTTTTCCCCAGAAGAACTCATGCGTTAAATGGGTATCTAGTGGAGGAATGACATCGCTTCTGGGATGGTTCCCCCATCTTTCCATTCTCCAGACTCCTATGAGTTCTTCATATACCCTCCCCCTCCCCATCCCCCTCTCTGCACCTCCAATTATCCTAGAGAGCCATCCCCCTAATGCTCTGAAAGTCATTCAATTTGAAGTTTTGTTAGGTTAGCTGTCAGCCCTACTGCTTCCCCATATATTCTAGCATCAACAGATGAGAGAAACCATTCGGCCCTTGAGTCTCTGAGATTGGGAGACTTCACTAAGCATAATTCTATCCATCTCCATCCATTTGATTTCAAAAGCCATAATATCGTCCTCTCTGTAATGTAATTTTAAATTGGAATATGTGATACCTCTCATTTTTTTCTTTCTTTCTCAGAATTGTTTTTGCTCTTCAGGGTCTTTTATGATTTCATACGAATTTTTATGATTTTTTTTCTATTTCTGTAAAGAATGCCATTGGGACTTTGACAGGGATTGTGCAAAATCCCTATTGTTTGGGGTAGCATACACATTTTATCAATTTTGGTTCTTTCAAACTATGACCACAGGATGTCTTGCCATTTATTTTTTATTTCATT
Organism: Aplodontia rufa; assembly: GCA_004027875.1. Lineage (NCBI taxonomy): Eukaryota > Metazoa > Chordata > Mammalia > Rodentia > Aplodontiidae > Aplodontia > Aplodontia rufa. The sequence continues at coordinate 89,492 of PVKS010000006.1, forward strand.
GGTTTTTTTCATCAAGGTGCTGTAGTTTCCAGTGTTCCAATATCTCCTTGGTTATAAATTTATTACTATTTTTTAATGTTATCATAAATGTGACTGTCTTCTTAGTTTCTTTTGCAGTTAGGTTGTCATTTGTGTATAAAAATTCTGCAATTTTTTTACATGTTGGTTTTGTATCTTGAAATTTTACTGAATTCATTTTTAGTTGTTACAACTTTTCATGGGATCTTTGGTGAATTTTTTACATATGGGATTAGATCATCTGTAAACAGAAAAAAATTCACTTCTTCCTGATTTGGATGTCTTTTGTTTCTTTTTCTTCTCTGATTGCTATTGTTAGTATTTTTTAGTACCATGTTGAATAAAAATGGTGAGTAGGCATCCTTGCCTTGTACTGTATCTTAGTGGAAAATTTTGAGTTTTTCCCTTGTGATTACAATATGAGCTGCGGATTTTTCAGAAGTGTCCTTTATTATATGCAAAACTTTCATTTTATAACTAACTGTTCAGAGTTTTTAATTAAAAAAGCATGTTGAATTTGGTCATACACTTTATCTGTGTCAATTGAGGTGATAAATTTTTATCTCCTAATCTGTTAATGTGAATATGTCACATTGATTTGTGTATATTAAACCTGCCTGGCATGCCAGGGATAAGTCACCTTTGATAAATATGCTGTTGGATTCAGTTTACTAATATTTCACTAAGCATTTTTTGCATCAATGTTCATCACAGAAATTGGTCTATGGTTTCCTTTTCTTGTGGTATCTTTTTCTGGCTCACTTCATAAAATATATTTGGAGCCAGGAGTGGTGGCACACACCTGTAATCACAGCAACTTGAGAGGCTGAGGTAGAAAGATCATATGTTCAAAGTTTGTCTCAGCAACTTAATGAAGATCTAAGCAATTTAGTGAGAACCTGTCTCAAAATTTAAAAAAATAAATAAATAAAAAGTAAAAAAAGCTTGGAATGTGGCTCAGTAGTTAAATGCCCCTGGATTCAATCCCTGGTACCTAAATAAATAAATAAATAAATAAATAAATATGTTTTGAAGCATTCTTTCAAGCTATATTTTTCAGGTGTTTAAAAATTATTGGTATTAATTCTTCTTTGAATGTTTAGTAGGACACAGTTGTGAACCCAGCCACCTCCTTGGCTTATCCTGATTGGGAGATTTTTGTTTACCTATTCAATTTCTTTGTTTTTAGTCTATTCAGGATTTCTATTTCTTGCTAACTCCATTTTGGTGGATCTATTTTCTAGGAAGTTATCCAACTTGTTGGAATATCATTGTTCATAACAGTCGCTCATGAGCATATTTCTGATGTGTCTATTATAATTGCTTTTTTAAAAATTTGATTCGTGGGGGCTGGAGCGGTGGTTCAGTGGTTATGGCACTTGCCTTGCATGTGTGAGGACACGAGTTCAAACCCCAGGACCGCGTACACAACAAAATGTTGGATCAACGAAAGCCATGTGAAAAACTAAATAAAATTGATTCTTTCTCTGTGTCTCACTGTCCCTCTCTCTTTTTTTTTTTTTTTTTATAAAGAAAGAGGGACAGCAAGAGAGACAGAGACAGAGAGAAACAACTTTATTTAGTTTTTCACATGGCCTTAGTTGCTCCAACACTTAGTTGTGTACATGGTGCTGGGGTTTGAACCCGGGTCCTCGTGCTTGCCAGGCAAGCACTGAAACCGCTGAGCCACCTCTCCAGCCCTGTCCCTCTCTCTTTAAAAAAATTTTTTTATTTGTTATCCTTTAATCTTTGACTAGATGAGAGTTTGTCAATTTTGCTTATTGTTTTTTTTAAAAAAACTTGATTTTATTCTATGATTTTTTGTTCTCTAGTTGATTTATTTGTTTTGATTTTTATCATTTCCCTCATTTTGCTAATTTTGGTTTTAGCTTCTTCTTTCTCTAGTTCTTTGAAATGTAATCTTAGCAGTTGTGTGGTAGCTCTGGTTTAATTCCTAATTCTTGATGGGGGAGGTGGAAGAGGGAGGGAAGATTGGGAGGGATCTAGGGATACAACAATGTAACATACTCTTTACCACCCCCCCAAGAAGTCAAAATACTTATGCAATCATATATATATATCTATATATATAGATATATATATGATTGTGAATTTTCCTGAAAAAATATATATACAGATATATATATACATATGTGATATACAGATATATACATATATACATATATATATATATATATATATATGGACATTTTTGTCTGTTATAGAGGTGTAATATAGAAGCATCAAGAGACTGGGGTGTGGGCAATGTGGGAGTAACTATGGTTTAGGATCAAAAGCATATATTGTTACTTCATATGCATTTATGATTGTACAACAACTTGACTCCATAAATAAATAAATAAATAGATAGATAAAACAAAAGGGTGATCAGTAAGAGCCAGGGGGTGGGAGCAGGTGAGGACTGGGGAAGTGCTTGGGAGGGATATTGGCCAAATTATATTGTTGTGTTTTGTGCATATGAATATGTAACAATAAATCACATTAGTATGGATGGCTATAAGGCACTCATAAAACTGTGCCAAAAATTGAAAAGACGATTCAAGAAAGGGACATTTATAAATGTAGAACAAATGTATAATATGAATGCCAGGAGAATAAAAAGTGAAGGTAATGTAAACATGTTTGTCTTTATTTTAGTTGATCTGAATGATGAACTTTTCAATAAATTTAAAAGAAAAATAAATGTAATCTTAGACTATTTATTTGGGATCCTTCTCTTCTTTTCTTTTAAGAGAGAGGGACAGTGAGAAAAAGAGAATCAATTTTATTTAGTATTTCATGTGGCTGCTCCCACACTCCGTTGTAAACATGGTGCTGGGGTTTGAACCGGGTCACCACTCCAGCCCCGGGACTCTTCTTTTTTTAATGGGGGCGTTTATTGTGTCTCTCAGAACATTTTTCACTGCATTGCCTAAGTTGTGCTTCTATTATCATTCTTCTCAAGACATTTTTTAATTTCCTTTTTGATTTTTTTAAAAGTTTTTCATGTGGCTTTTGTGGCTCCAACACTTTGTTGTGTACGTGGTGCTGGGGTTCACACCTGCACACCTGCACATGACAGGCAAATGCTGTAACTGCAGAGCCACCACTCCAGCCCCATCATTTCAATTTTAAATTTTTTTAGACTTCTTTTGAGGCCTAACATATGGTCTATCCTGGAGAATGTTCCATGTGTGCTGGAGAAAAATTTTTATTCAGATGTTGTTGGATAGAAGGTTCAGTAAACATCTGTTTAGGTCCCTTTGGTCAAAAGTTGAATTCAAATCCGGTATTTATTAATTCTCTTTCTGGCTGATATATTCATTGTAGAAAGTGAGATATTGAATTCCCCTCTTATTATTTTGCCATTTATTTCTCCCTTGATATTTACTAATATTTTCTTCTTGTATGTAGGAATTCCAATGTTAAGTGCATATATATATTTACAATGGTTATATCTTTTTGTTGAATTAATATTATTATTATTAAACAATGACATCTTTTGAGATAGTTTCTGACTGGATATCTGTTTTATCAAATATAAGTATAGCTTCATCTGCTATCTTTTGGCTACTTCTTTTGTGGCAGTGGGAATTGAGCCCTGGGGCCCTTTACCACTGAGAACATCCTCACCCCTTTATTTTTGAGACAAGATCTCACTAAGTTGCTGAAGCTGGCCTTGAACTTGTCGTAAGCTGAGATTACAGGCATGTGCCAGTGAACCCCGATTCTGGTTACCCTTTACCTGGCATATATTCTCCCATACTTTTACTTTCAGCCCATGTGTGTCCATAAAGCACAAGTGAGTCTCCTGCCCTTGTAGGGCATCATGTAGACTTTTTTCTTTTTATCTGCTTAGTTACTCTGTATCTTTTGATTGCAAAATTTGATTTATATATGCTCAAGGTTATTACTGGTAGCTAACAACTAATTAGTTATCATATTTATTATTTGCTTTCTGGTTTTTGTAGCTACTTTGTTCCTTTCTTTCTCTCTTGCTGTCTGTCTTTGTAATTGGATAATTTCTATAGTGTTAACCTTTGACTTCTTTCCCTCTATTATTTGTGTTTCTTATTTTGTGATTATCATGAGGCTTACATAAAATATCTTACAATCTACTATTTTAAGCTGATTACAACTTAACTTCTATCATATACAAAAAATCTAGACTTACCTTCTTTCCACAATTTTTTTTGAAATTACAATTGGCATCTTTTTATCTTGTATACGTCTTAAAAACTTACTGTAGTTTTTTTTTACCCCTTTGACTTTTAACCCTTATATCAAAGATACATATGGTATACATATCACCATTATAATATCAGAATATTCTGGATTTAGCTATATATTTACCTTTATCAGTAATTTTTATAGTTGTATATATATTCATGATAATAATTTTCATCCTTGTATGTCTGCTTGAAGAACTTCCTTAAGCATTCTTATAAGGTAGGTCTAGCAGTAATGAATTCCCTCAAATTTTGCTTATATATAAAATACCTTATTTCTAAAGGACAACTTTGCTGGGAATAGTATTCTTGGATGGTAGATATTTTTCCTTTCAACACTTTGAATATAGCATCCCATTCTTTCTTGGCATGCAAGGTTTCTTCTGAGAAATCTGCCAATAGTCTAATGGGGATTCCCTTGTATGTGACTTGATGATTTTATCTTCCTGCCTTTAAAAATTCTCCGTCTTCAACTTTGAAAAATGTTTTTAATTATATTATTTCTGTGTAATTGAAGCCAAAAAAAATTATGAGAGCCAATAGCTATGAACATCTGACTTAGAATTAGTAACAAATACCCTAACTCATAGCCTGAGCACACAGCTGAAAACATACCATCACTGGTATTTGATGACAAGAAAAAGAGTCAGTTTTTCACTTCCAAGTTAAAACCAATGGAATCTTAGAGCTTCAAGAGAGCTTAGAGAGTTTTATACAGGAAGAGACTGAGTAACTTGTTTTAAGGTCTTATTGGCTAGAGTGAGGCAGGACCTCAGATCTCCTGAGCACCAGGCCATTGCTCTCTCTATAACGTGGAGGTACTCCACTTTTTAGCACAGGTGTGGTTACCAGTTTCATCAGCGACTTCAGTTCTTTCCTTTGCATCAGTGTACCATGTTTCTATATCAGGCTCACTCCCGCTTACAAAATGTCCTCTATTCTATTTTGAATTAAGCATATGGTATACAGGGGAGAGGTTTTCATAAAAATTGAATAAAATTTTCATTTGCAGAGTTGTCATAATTAAAAGCTCTTTAAGAATGTTTGTAATTTTAGATTCAGGATTGGAATCAGATGGAGGAACACAATGTAACCAACCAATTTGAAAGGTCATTGTCACCTTTTGGTTAAGGCAAATCCCCAATTTTAGGGATTTGCTTCCTAAGAAACAAAGTGATGATACTCAGGCCACCAATTCAGACATTATTGTGTTTTGTTGTTGTTGTTTGTTAGGTTGTTGCTAACAAAGTGGGTGGGGAGAAATAGTTAACCTCGAATTAATAAAACTCTTCCATGAGCTTCTATCTCTCCAGTATAGAATCCCAGCTTTAGAGATTTCACTCCGTATCTTGTGCAATTCAGCCACAGTGGGGCAGACAGCAAAGTGGATGGAGGAGTGGGGTTGGGGTCAGTGTGGAGGTAGGATTTCCTTGGCATTTTAATTCACTCCAGGTCTTTAACCCTCATGCAGAACCCACAAAGCACAGGAAGGGAAAGAGATCAATAAGCACCATGTGTGAGCGCAGAGCTTTCCAAGTTCTTCAACATTTTCTGAGCCCTTTCTGTTTCTCCTCTCCCTGAACATGCAAACCCCATTTCAAGAGACAGTAAGACTGGCTCCCATGCTCCGCTGCTTTCCAAAAGAGCCTTTATTCTTCAGCTTAATGATCTGACTGCCAGCATTTGCACTCACATTGGCGGCTATGCTGAAATGCACAAACCAGCCAAATACCCACAACGCTCTGCCCAGGCCCAAGCTGCTCAACAGCTATAATAACAAAGGGTTGAAACTCAGGTTGGAGTCCATTGCATGTTGATGAAAACTGCAGGAAAAAGGCAGTCGTGAAAAGGGCCTCAAATTTTCCCACCTGAATATTATGGTTGCTTTTCTAATGGTATGGACTTCTGGCTCCTGTGTAAAATATTAACACCTCCCTGATTTTATGAAGACCCAGTTAATTGCTCATGTTTTTCATTACTGCATAAATTTATTTCCATCTTTTTTCCTGATAGGTTTAGAGTGAAGCAGCCCCCACCCAGTACTGGACTGAAAGTGACCTACAAACCCGGGCCTGTAAGTTCTTATGTGTTATCTGTTGTGTGTGCATACATGTGACTGTGTCTATGTTCCCAGTAAAGTGCACTTTTAAATCATCTGCCCATTCAGTTCAAACCAGGTATAAGTCTAATTTTTCTAGTATCATAAGCGAAAGATTCTTAGTACTGATAAAATGTGTGATATCATTTGTTTCCTGTAAGAACCATGGAAATGATCCTATGTGTATACAGTTAAACTTCTAGTTATGGAACATTTCTGAAGCTCACCTCACTTCCTCAAGGAGTATTGTTATATACAGTTATTCATGAAGACTAAAGTGCAACTTAAAATCTTCAGAATAACAAATAATTATTTTATTATTTATATTTTACATAAATCTGGTTTTCTTTGTAGCTGCCACAAAATATTTTTTAATGCCATGCTAATAAATAGCATATTTATTCATCAGCTGATTCATTTCTCAAAAGCTCTCTGAAAACACAAAGTTAATAATAATGTGTTATGACTTTGATACATTCCCCCAAATGGGGTGTTAGTTAAAAAAAATAGTATATTATTTTTACATCCTTACTTAAATTATAATTTCAGAAATACAGTGTGATGTGAATAAAAGTTGATCTCAAAATGTAGTAAAATTACACCTGTAAATCTTGGTCAGTGCATATCTGACTGCTTAAACAGCCCTTTCTACTCAATCCGCATAACACTGACAGTGCCTGGGTATAGAGGATGTTAAAAATGAGTGACACCCAGGGAGCTTGCAGAGCCAGGCACATGGTGGGCACTGCAGGTGTGTGGCTGAGTAAAAGAATCAAGTGGGAAGTCTGGTAGAGACAGGAGCCATTCGTCACAGATGGGACTATTCCTAGGCTAGGGAGAGCAGCTTGCAAGGGGTGCCTGGGCCTGTAGAAGTCACAGCTCTCCCTGAACTGTGCAGCAGCGCAGAGAAGGGTCCGTTTGGAATGCCGCAGACTCCACTGGCTTCTCACCAGTCAGCCTGATGTTGGTAGCTCATACTGTGAGCCTCATCTGTCAGTGAGGTGGTTCAGACCAGTCTCAGCTCACTTCTAGCTCCATTCTTATGCTATACAGAAAAACAGCAGTACATAGGCTGAAACTCCAAACAAAAATACATGTTGAGATTTAAGTCCACAAATTTGTGAACACCTTTCGGAAACAATTCATCCTTGGATTATGTTAAGCTTTCAGAATCTTCACAACATAAATCAAAGCAAACCCTTCTTCCACTGTTCTGGGAAGTTAGTAAATCTCATTTTAATCTAAAGTATGGATTATGCCAAAAGCAGAAATGACTATTGGATCAACCTTTATAAATACTAAAAAAAACCCTGTGTATTCTTTGAAGCTTGATCTATACTGTTAGAATTTTTCTTTTCTAGTTTTTTTTTCTTTCTTTATGACAGCAGATTTTGGTTCTGGCCGAAAAAAAAAAAATATATATATATATATATATAATCTATAGATGTCTCCATATGTAAATCTAACCGCTGTTCATCTTGGTTAGTTGCCAACATTAAATGAATATGCTCAAAGCCTGGTTAAACCTGCATGATGGCAATATTCCAGCTCTCCTCATGCTGAATTTCGTCATTACCCAGCTCTGTTTTGATTGTCGGGCTTGGAAGACTAAGGGTCTGACTCTCAGAAACAGAGCTGTTGGATTCCCTCCAGCATGGATACGTGTACACTGTCGAAAAAGTTCAAACATTTTTCAATTCTATTATTTATAAAACTACACTGAAAAAATTCCATTTATCTAATTGCTTTCCATGCGGCAGTTTCTGATTTATTTATTTTTTCCCAGATAACTGTTCCCAAGTCTGCTTTTTAACTCACCTCCTGGAGAGGCGGCTCAGGAACATAAATAGCTCTTTCTTTCCTGGCTAGTATTCTTTTCGAGGAATAAAGCAAGAAGCCCATGCCTTGCTGTGTTTCTTCTTCATTACATATCGGGTTTCTTTTCTGTTGGTAAAAGCCTCTTCCATGTAGCCTTCAGACCCAAGTGGTTTGGCTTTTAAACTAATTCTGTCTCCCTCTACTGGCGTTGTCACTTCACGCAGCCTGCGTTAGGAATACTAAAGACTATGGTGCTGGCAGGGAGTTTGGGAATTCACCCACTCTCCTAGATTCACATGAGATTAAATTTATATTTTAAATTCATCTCTACCTGCAAGAATGCCAACAGACAGAAATTCATGACTAATGTTCAAAAATAGCACGATTATGGGTACTGCAGAATTTTGCCTTCAGTGTCACTTCTAATACCCTGGCACTTAGTTTCCCTATGAATTTTCCCAAATAACACCTAGTTTGCCCCATCAAAAGTTTATTCTGGATCCCATTTACTCAATTCTACCTAACTAATCTATGAAACAAATCTACCAAACGCTTATAACAGCTATCATTTATTAGTGCTAAATTTAGAAATATGAAAACTGAAGGTTAGAGAGTTTAAGCAACTTGCCTAATTAGATTAATAGCAGGGCTTGAACTCATGTGTTTGATGCTACAGCTGCATTGTGTCTTGTAGGTGGCAGCTGGCTTGCAAGCAGAGCTGAAGGTGGAGCTATTTGCCATGGCTATCGGAGAGGATGGTGCCAAGGGATCAGCATACATCTCTCACAACATTGAGATTATGACTGAGCACGATGTTCTGTTCTTACCTGTGGAAGCAAATATCCTTTAAAGATCAATTTGAGTAATCATACATAATGCAGAAATTACATAGGAGTGAGGAAAATGTGGAAGTCAAAACACACCACCATATCTTATTAGTTTTATATATAAAATTATGAGTTAAATGCCTTAGGACAAAGACTGTCTTCATTCTTTTTCTTTTTCTGGTAGCAGGGATTGAACCCAGGTGTTTAACCTCTGATTCACATCCCCAATCCTTTTTTATTTTGAGACAGGGTCTCACTAAGATTTTTAGAGCCTCACTAAATTGGTGAGGCTGGCTTTGAACTCACAATTCTCCTGCCTCAGCCTCCCAAGCCAATGGGATTATAGGCCTACAACACCACACACAGCTTCATTCATTTTTGGAAAGTATCCTGCCAAATCCAAAAGATATTTAATATATGGTATATCAGCAGTAACTACAAGTTGAAAAAATGTCAATATTATTGACTATCTATGGATATCAATCAAAATAAATCTTTCATCTAAAACAATGTAATCCCATGGGAGGTAGAAGATACCCTAATATGCATGTTGAATTTTCACTGGCATTCCTTCACATTGGTGCCTCCAGCCATATAGCTATCATACAGATATCTAATCCCCATTATTTGCAGAGTGCCATGTATTTTATCGTATGTACAAATGGAAAATTGGGCCCTACCTTTAAACACATTATATATTATAGTAACAGAAACAATCTTTGCACTTGATTCCTATTCTATTTTTTCCTTCTCCAGGGACATGAATCATATACTACTTGTGTTACAGCTTTCTATTTGTTACTTGAACTGGGGCTATAAGATGGGAAAACTTGACAAAAATGATGAAGCTTAAAGAACAAAATCACAGTAGTAGGAAAGCTCTGGGTGTCTGGGAGGGTTACATAAATTAATTGGTTAAGAGCTTAAGGAATACAGTAGGAAAGTGGGTTTGAGTCAAGTTATGGAAGATCTTGAACACTTGGCCTAGGCTTCAGTATTTAAGCAACAGTGAACTATTGAAGGTTTCTGATCCAGTGGGTAATATTAACAGCAAAGCTCTACAAAAGTGAACCTTGTGTTATTGTGCAGGATATGCTGAAGGAGAATTGGATGTGTAAAAGAACCATCACTTCGCAAGGGGGCAACTGTAAGGAAAGAAGGACTAAGGGGTGACAACAGTTGATGTGAATTGAAGACCAGGATGAGAGATGTGGGAGTGGGGAGGAAACTGCAAAATCTGAAGTGTATTTCATTCATGGAAGACAACAAGAGGACATAAATTCAGCAGCATAAATTCAGGGCTTAGGTAGTGAATCATTGATATAAAGGACTAGATTTTAGTTAAGAAATCATAGCAGGAGATGAATAATTTTGAGATTCTCTCCACAGAAATTTGGGCTCTGTTTAGGAAGCATAAGGAGGAAGAGGAGCAAGTAGAAACAGAACAAGCAATCAGAAAAGCATGAATATCTCAGAAGCCATAGAAAGATTCTCAAAGGAAGAGATGGACACAGTTGAAAGATGCTACAGAGAGGCCAGAGAATTCAGATTAAAATAAGACTATGAGATTTAGTTGAAAGGAAAACTGAATCACAAAAGATAAAAAATAACTGAGTCTTAAGGAAGCAGAAACATCAGACCTGGATAACTTCCCATCAAAGAAAAGAACAAAAGAATATGCTGGGTACCTCAAGGATACAACTAAGTAAAAAGGTGGGGTTTTCAGTTCAAGGTAGACCTAAGTATATTTGTAGACTAAGAGAATGGATCAGAAGGGAAATATTAAAAATATGAATAGAAATACTTGAAACTACAATATCTAAAAAAAGGGCAGAATAATCAATGCAACCGAAAGGTTAGTCTTGGCAAGAGAGAGGATAGAGATAGCTAAGGATCCAGACATTCTGAGGTGAAAAAGCAAGCTGAGGGAACTTAAGTTGATGAGTTTGATTTCAATAGAAATTGAGTTGAGTTCATTTGCTCCTTTATTCTTTCAAAAATAAATGACTTTAATGTTTTAAGGATCTTCTAAGTGTTACAGATAAAGCAACGTATAAGAGGGGCAGAAATCCTGGCCTTTATGTAGCCTACATTCCAGGGTGAGGATAGATACTCCACTAAGTAAAATATGGGTTATGATACCAATTAGGACAGTGAAGAAAAATATAAAGTAGGAAGCAAGGAAAGGATTTGCAGTGTTAAGAGCTTACCAAATTAGGGTTTTTTCTTTGTTTTCAGCAGTGATGGCAAGGTTCTTCAACTGTGATAGAAGGAAAATAATCAAAGAACTGGGTTTTCCTTCTAGGAATCAAGGGGCTCTTACCCTCTCCCCATAGGTTATTACTATACTGACTCACAGTACCCGAACTGCTATTGCTGATGACAGCAATGAAGTCATTTTGCATTTATACTAATAAACTCCCTATTGCCCCGCTTATAAAGTAGAAACCACTTGTCAATTAGGCACAGATAGATGGGAAGCAAAGGGATTTTCTTAGCTCTTTCATCTACTTCCTATGTCAGTGATAGTTCCTAGCCCATTTCCTAAGACCTATCCCTCTTCCCACCAAAACCAAGCATGAAATCCAGATGCTGATGTTGTTTGGAGTCTAGTTATGGTGAAGATGCCTTACAGAAAGGCCAGTCAGTTTGAAGGAAAATGTACACAAGAGAGAACAGAAGGCACTCTGAGACATTGATATCCCATCATGTCGAAGCATGTGCATGTAGAATTTGCATTAGACAGAAGAATACCTAAAATTGAACTGATGTTTCTAGAGACTCTAAGGTTCTAAAATGTTCTTTGGGTTTGTATATGTAAAAAATAAATATAGTCATGAAAATTATAGTCCTTAATGAATACCATACCAGTTTTAACAAGCAACTACTATGATAATCGACCAAACGATTTTCCCCAGGGAAGAGAGAATCCCATGGTGCAGAGGACTTCTACCATTCCTTCTTCTACACTTGGAGTCTTCATGTCTCGGAAAGTTTCTCCACATTAGATCCAGTAAGTACTAAGTGGGGATTTGATTTTCAAACATTCAGATTTGAGGCCTCAAATCTCAGGTTTGTTCCCCTCTTCTTATAGCCAGAAACCAAGAAACCACTTAACCCTATTGAAATTGTCTTTGGTAACTATAAGATAGACATTCCCAATCCAAAAGAGAAAAATGGAATGGGAAAAATTAAAGGGTCAATGGTCTAAAGTAAGTTTGCAATTCAGTAGGGCAAATTCCCCTAGGTTTCAAGGACACAGAATAATTACCTGGGGCACCATCTGCCCTCTGTGCCAATGGAGACTCCACCAACCCCCAGCTTCTGGGACCCAAGAGGCTCCATTAGATTGCCCTCTTGGTCCCTGGCAGCAGTTCTATCCTATGGGAAGACTGCTTCCTGCTTATAGAATTCTAGAAGTCTGACAGCCTTTCTGCATTTTATCTCTTCTTTCTTATTAAGTCCTGTTTTGGTTTAGAAATTCTACAATTTCTTTACGTTCTGATGAACAACTCTAACAAACACAAACAGGATATGAATTCAGCCTCTGTTCTCATCAAGAATAAGTAACTCTTCTTCCTGGTGTCAGAAACTGCTGCCTAAAATAAGATCAATTCCACTGATATCACATAGACTGTATATTTTCTATTCTCTTGCCTTTTCATAAACCTTCAAAACCCTACACCAAAATTCACTTATTATTCTACTATCCAACAAATGATACCACTATATTCCTTCCCTCACTTAACACTTCATTGTTATGCTTTATTAACAGATTTGTAGTTTGGGACACAAATCTCCAAGCCATAAGGCCCATAGCTCTAAGCCTGGGAAGAAAATGGTAGCACCACAACATGATAACTTATATGAAATGGAAAAAGTCACAGAAATATACAAACTGCCTCAAGAAGATAACAGAAAATCTGAATAGAGCTATAACAAAGATTCTGAATTAGCAATATAAAAATTTCACCCAGAGAAAACCCCAGGCCTAGAGGTTTATGTTAATCTCTCTATCTAGAATATTCCCATCTATCCAATTCCCTACCATGTGTGTACATGCACAGAGTATTAATCTCACAGAAGCCCAGTAAGCAATCATAGCTTGACTACTCTTTAGTTAGCAACAACTATTTTATTCAGAAAAGAATAAGGGCAGTCAATTTTCATATATACAGATGTAACAACTGTAAGAAAAGGAGACTTCTCTAGATAATTTTCATGATCCTTTCCAGCTCCACAAGTCCAAGACACTGCATGAACTGCAAATGAAAATCAATTATGCACCTCACATGATCACCTCAAAAGGTGAAACTTAATACAAATGTAACAAATCAGACAAATCATCTGCCATAAATATTTTTAAAAAATCCTTTGTATTAATTCCAACTCCAGTGAAATAAATACTTGATTTAAAATATTCTTTGCTCCCTGCAAGAATATATTAAAGAGACAATTCCTGCGGGGCTCAATCTGCTGAAAGCACACAGATTTTTAAAGTAATCATGCTTTCAAGTTCAAGAAGTAGAGACATAGACTCATGCTGGAATTCCCTCAAAGCTAGGAACCACATCCTAAGATCTTCGGTAATGTGAGCTTCTGTGACTTGAGATTTTTAGGGTGACACCAACAGTACTACTGCTTAAAGTTCTTGTGAGGAAACAGTAGAAAAGACGCCACATTTCAATTCTAAGTCAATGTTAAAATTAGCTTTTCCCTCTTTTTCCTCTTCCTTTTCTTCTCTTCCAAGTGGCTAGTAGCCTCAGCAAAAAACATGACTTCACTTTTGGCCTCGCATTCCCTCTTGAGGTAATCAAGACCTGCCATATTAAAGCCGATAACATCCTGGAGAGGAACACAAGAAAGATTAAACAAGTTTGCTGACATTTCAGTTCAATCTAGCAGTATATGCGAATGAGGCAAAGCTAGGAACCACATCCTGAGATCTTCTGTGATTCGAGATTTTTAGTAATATAAAAACTTCCTTTATGCGTTGTTCTGCACCCTTCCATTGCTGAAAGTTTTCTGGGTTTTTTGTTGCCTTTTAAAAATCTGCTCCTACCAGTTCCAAAAAAACCTTTATCTCAAGTACAGACTTATTATCTGGTTGGTATTGCTAAACTCAAGGCATAACATACCCCACCTACTTTAAGTCACATATATGTTGGGATTTTGCCTGGTACTTATAACTCTATACAAAACTTACTTGTACTTCTCTGACTTTTGAAATAGTTGTTTCCTTTAATTTTTCTATTACTGGCACAAGCATTTGGTTGCTAGTGATCTGTCCAAAGTGAATCCTAATAGGAAAACAAAATGGTCATGTTGCAAGGAGAAGTTCTGGCGTATCCATCTTTCTAGAAATAGCAGACACAATATCAAAGCAACAACAAAATACAAATTCATTCCACTAAATGGAAGTCAAGAAATACTTCTAACAAAATAAATAAATACATACTGTACTGAACCTTATGACACACTCATTTGCAAAGCTATTTCTTTTCCCAGCACTCCTCCAGGTAGCCACAGATTTTGATAGTGTTATATTATGGAAAGTTCAGAGAATGTGATTTGTAAGAAATGTTAACATTTCTAATAAAGCCATAGTAAAAAGAGTCATTCATTAGACAGGCAAACTCTGTCCTAGAGTACCAAGAACCCTTGATGGGCTTGCTGTAACTACTGGTAGGCAATGCTCACCCACAACCCTTTGAGAAGCTAAAAGTATTCAGTGTTTCTCACAGAACCAGGAACACTGATTTCGTTGTGATTCAACAGTATATAAGCCATAACAATAAAAGATTGTTAGTAATACTGTTGAATATGAATTTCTGTCTTCACAACTTGCCATAAATTACAACTATCACGAAAGAAATATATAAACATAACATTCTTTTCTCTTGTTACTATCCTGAATATAAGGAATGGAGGATGAAGTATCAAAAAAATAAGCCAATTCAAAAAATACCAGTCCAGTTAATTCACTAGTGATATCTGTTTATTGCCTGACCAGTTTTTGTTTTTATGCAGTATTTTAAGAAATTTTCAATTTGTCCCTATTCTCGCTCTCTGCTATAACAGCCTGAGAGAAAGGGTTAGAGAATGGAAGAGTTAAAAAAAAAAAAAAGTAAGAATATTGAGTGAGTCTTTATAAATATATTCTTCTGAATTAGAAATTAGCAGAGAATTTGTCACATTTAAGAACATAAACTAAAGGGCATATGCTCTGTATCTTCATTAATTTCCCTCCATATATGCTCTCATGTTTCTATTTTTACATGTATAGACTAGAGAAATAATTTGAGTATTCCTTAACATGTTGTTAGGAAAAAAAAATCTTAAACTAAATGGTTTTAAAGAAACAACACATGAAACAAATTGGCTATTCAGTAACTGACACCAAAGCCACTGGTGTTTTGTGCTGTAAAGGACTATTACTGACTAAGCATTCCTGAGCAGTGTCTTACTGGTATACAAAGTGGGTCATCACTATCCCTTTAAAGGCAAGAATGATTCCAAAAGATAAGAAATATACTATGTCATATGACACTAAAGTTTTGTAATAGTCTCTGAAACTTAAAGATTTTTAATCCCAAAGTGTTGATAGCAAGTTAATAGAGTTGTTCTACTAAGGAGACATGCTCACTAGTTGCAAAAAAATGTTACCTGAGGAGAAAGAAGAGGCATCTACATAAAAGTTCAACATCAGAGCCCAGCTGGATGAATTCATTAAAGAGCTTAAGAACGTCTGGGACATAAGAGAAGGGCAGCACAAGTAGGGACTCTTCCAGTTCACTGAAGAAGAAAATATAAAAAAGATGCCACATTTCTTAACACGCTCAATTTTTAAATCTTTTCCTTAACTATTTTTTCTACTGCTTTTATACTTAAATAGATTTTGCCCATTCATATCTCAATTAAATGTTTACCTCTTGTTATGGCTTGGATGAAAGGTATACTCCAAAAGCTCGTGTGTGACAATCAATGCAAAGGCTGAGGTAACTGGATAATTGGGTTAAGGCTCTTACAACCCAGTCAGTGAGTTGGTCCTGATAGGGATTAACTGGTAACTGTATGCTGCTAGGGTATGGCTGGAGGAGGTGGATCATTGGGGACCTCCTTTGGGGTATAGCAGGTGTCTGGCATGGAATCTCTCTCTCTCTCCCTCTGCTCCCTGGAGCCATGCCTTCCATCATGACGTTCAGCCTCACCTCGAGCCCTGAGGAATGGAGCCGGCCGTCTGTGGACTAAGACCTCTAAATAAACTTTTCTTCCTAAGTTCTTTGTCAGGTCCTTGGGTCACAGCAACAAAAAAGCTGACTAAAACATCTATATTCTGGATGATTCCTTCTTCAATGTTTTGATTTTCATATTTAATATTTTAATCTAATTGGAATGCATATGAGAAAGGGGCATGGAAGGAAACTGTTTTCTTCCTCCAGACAAATGTCCCCAAAGCACTTTTGTTGAATATTCTTTCTTTATACAATACTTCTTTTACCATATGTTGAATCTTAGTATATGAGTGTTCCAGGGCTTTTGAGTCTATGACGATAATCAATTGATGACAATCCTACATTAATTTTGCTATTTTATAGTTTTTAAATCTCAGAGATTTACTCCCTCTAGAACAAGCTCTAGTCTGATCTCATTAATTCTAATTAGAAATCTCAAGAGGATTTCAATAGGGATCAGAAATCCAATTAAAGAAAATTAAGTTTTCAAAACACAGAATCTTCTCATTTTGGACTGTTTTGTACCTCTATTAATCAATCTTCTTTTACATTTCTAGAAGCTTCATTATCTTTAAATGGTGCTATCAATGTTAATATTAGAGTTTTAATGTTAATATTTACTATTAGGGTTTATATAAGTATTGTAGTTTGTTATAAAAATAACCTTTGGTAGGGATCGAACTTAAAATCAAAAGATAAACATAACATTATTCCAAATATGTATGACAAAGAAAATTTTAAAACTCTAAAAGCCAGTAAGAGAACCAAGTAAAGAAACAATAGCAATAAAAAAATCACAGGGAAAAAAATGGCCAATAAGTATGAGGAAATATAACTTTGTTAATAATCAAAAGAAATGAATATTGGGGATGCAGCAGCGGCTCAGCGGTTATGGGTGCTTGCCAGGCATACACAAGTACGTGGGTTCAAAACCCAGCACCACGTACAAAAGGAAGTCTCGGAGCAATGAAAGCACATGAAAAACTAAAGAAAATTGTTTCTCTCTCTCTGTCCCTCTCTCTTAAAAAAAAAAAAAAAAGAAAGAAAGAGAGAAAAAGAAATGAATGTAAGAATGTTACAATACCAACTTTTGCTTCTCCAACTATTAAAATAATGAAATACTTTGAACAATCCAATGTTTTTGAAGAATATTAAAAACATGAGCAAATATTCAGGAAATATGCAAAAAAATGTGAAACTGTATAGAGTACAATTCCAATTGTGTATGTACACACAAAATAAGCCAAAGAAAAATTGCAACAGAAAATGTCCACAGTTGGTACATCTGGTTGAATTATATATTCGTTCATTACCTACAATATAAACTACCAAACTCCATTTGTTCTTAAAAGCCTCTGCCATCATACTTTAGGAGAAGTCTCCTAGTTCTTACTTTTCAAAAAGAACATTACAATGAATTGTTTTCCATGAAAATTTTGACATACTTATAAGGAAAAAAAACCATCAAGTATAATTTGTATTTCATGTTCAGATAGCTATTCAATGAATGATATAACCTGAAAAATTTTAAAAACTGTACCATAGGACTCACCTTGACTTGATCCCTTTAAAAATTTCTAATACATAGGCTGAAGGCTATGAAGGAAGAATAATACCATTAGTAATACTGTGGATTGGTTTCAACTACCATCAATAATTTCTATCTCCTGGGGGGTTGGGGTGAGACAGGGGACCCTCTCTCATACTTAAGAAACAGTGTTCTATAATGGCAAGACTTGCATGCATTTATAGTTAGCCAGATTTTGTTTTACGGTTAAACTCTGTTCCTTACCAACCACATTATCATAATTATAAATCAGGTCAATTTCTTTTTTTTTTTTTGGTCCCAGGGATTGAACCCACCAGGGCTTAACCACTGAGTCACATCCCCAGGGCTTTTTAATTTTTATTCTGAGACAAGGTCTCACTAGGTTGCTTAAGGCCTTGCTAAGTTGCTGAAGCTGGCTTTGAACTTAAGATCCTCCTGCTTCAACCTCCCCAGCTGCTGGGATTACAGGCATGCATCACCATGCCCAGCTAGGTCAGTTTCTTTATAAAACAAAGATATTCTGACTCATAAGACTATTGTCATAAATGAGACATGCAGTTAAAATTCACAGTAGTTAGTGATAGCTAGATAAGCATGTTATTTTCCCATCACCCTCCCTCTCTCTTCCTTTATCTGATTTATACCAATTTTTCCTCTAAAGATTTCAAAGTTCATTTAAATGAATAGAATTTTTTGGAGGTTTTGGACACTGAGATACTTAAGCACTAGAAAACAGAAAAATGGGGCTGGAGCTGTGGCTCGGCAGTTACGGTGCTTGCCCAGCATGTGCAAATACATGGGTTCAAACCCCAGCACCATGTACACAACTGTCAGAGCAACAAAAGCCATGTGAAAAACTCAATTAAAAAATCGATTCTCTCTCTCTCTCTCACTGTTCTTCCCTAAAGAAAAAAAAAAAAACCAGAAAAATGTCAGTCCAGTACAAGTGAAAAGGTTGACTTCAGAAGTCACAATGAAGTGGTTCTTTTGAAATACAAAATACTTGAGAGGATGCCAACATTCAAAAAATATTTTTAAAGATTAAAGATTTCCTACTGCATCCATCCTCAAATCACAATGCCTCTTCACTTCCTATCTTGTCTCTGAAAACAATGTTTGAATAACCAAGGGGAAATTGTTAAGACATTCTACTCACTGAAATATTGCCATAAGCCATCAGGATGGGATTGATGGGACGAGGAACCTATGAAGAAGTTATGAAATGAAGTAATTAAAATGAGACTCTGAAGGTACTTGTTACATACAGAGTTATAACAGCATTTTACAACTTTGAAGAGAGAAAAGAGAATCTTAAAACAAAGAGGATAAAAGAATTATCAAGCTTTTTAGTTTATGAAATACTTTTAAATGAGTTTGAGAAATATATTTCATCTAAAAATCTGAAATGGTTACCTTGACTCCCAAACCAATGTAGGAACTCAATGTTTCTACTCAATATGCTAATCTCCTCAGACTATAATTTACCATCCTTCCTTTTTTATTAAGCCTAAATTTCCTTCCTTCAGTAGTTCCTCCATTTCTTCTAGTATCTGAATTTAAAAAAGATGTTATTGTATTTATCTTACATCCTAATCTGAATTAATAAATCCTGTAATGATGGTCTCCTTTCCAGGCATACTATTTATAATATTTCCCAATGCATAAGTTAATGGACTATCTCACCTCTTTCCCTGCAGCTTTACAAATGGCTTGGTGTTCTTTCATTTTTGCAGTTTCTTCACGGTATAGCTCAATGGCCTCCATGATCCTTTCAGCCTACACAGATGATGACAAAGGAGAGAAACCATCAGAACACACTCCATCATCCCAGGACACTGAAACTGGAAGGCCTGGCTAGAAGGTTACCAAGGGATAGCATGGATCAGTTTAATAAAGACATGCCAATAGAGTGCCAAACCAATACTTAAGTATGTCTTCGGTTTTCTTTTCTTTAATGTATAAGGAAGAGACTAAGTGTCAGTGAAATCAAGTAAGACCATATCTGGATACCTCAAGGAAGGCCATTTTCAGGAGGATCTAAAAGCACTACATTCAGGAGGAGAACATGATTTCCTTGTTAGAGCCACATACTGAAACAAGACTACTCCTGTCCTTGATTACAAGGAAGAAAACAGAGGTTATGCTCATTCTTAAATATCACCAACTTTTTGCCACAAAAGGGCTAGCTACAATGTAGTTGACATAAAATACAACTTTTGCTAAAAATGTGAGATTCTATTAAACAAAGGCACTACATTCTAGATCACTTACTGCTTTGACTGTTTCAATAGTTTTCTTTCCAGTAAAGTATGTGTCGCCTTGAGTCTCCCCTGGAACCTGCCAGAAATGAAGAGATCCTTGAAAAATACCACTGACAGGAGTTAAACGGTTCATGAAAACAGTATGGACATTATTTTATGAAAGTGATAACACACTTATCAGCTTTTATTAACTAGTAAGTGCTAGTCACTGTGCTCAGTATTTTATATGTATTATCATAAGAATACCCTGACAATGGTTAATATCTGATTTCTCAATACTCTTTCATATCAGCTGTTGGTGACTTTGGCATCTCTCCCCAGTTCTGATTCCATTAGAAATTCTTAAAATTATCAAAAGTTTCAGGGTATGAAGGATTTACTTACGGCTGGTTGGTCTTCCTTGGCCACACTCTCCTCATATTCTGCCTCCCTTTGCTGCCATGAGATAGACACAAGTTAATTTGAGAGGAAAAAACATTATTACCTCTATGCAAAGAGAAATTAAGTAGGGCGAAACAACTACTTTCAAAACATAAATCCCCTGATGGTATATTTGACTCTGCCTGTTTTCTGAAATGGGTGACAAAGATATTGGAAACAAAGTTTTTGAATGACATGTGACTGTACTAGAGAGAAAACTTTAGCTGGGACTAAAGTTACTGTCAGTAACCCACCATCATATCTGAACCACCCTAAAGTTCTTACCATCTCCCTTTCTTCCTCAAGAATGAGAGGTTCCCTTGTTCTCTCCCAAAGTCTCAGAGATTTGTCATGGGATGATGACACAACATAGTCTCCATTGGGGCTGACTGTTAAGCACCATATTTCCTGGTGGTGTCCCTGAATAAAGAAAGACCAGAAGAACCCAAATAAGAATCACTCGTCCATTGACCACTACTGCTTGTATTAGTGGGTGATGTAAACATTTAAAAAGTAGTTCTTCAGTACTGAGCAAACAGGGCAGGGAAGGGGTTACCTCCAGAGTTTGTATGTGTTCAAATTTGTCTGCATCCCACTGCTTAATCTTATGATCTTTCCCAGCAGTGAAAAAGAGGTGAGACTTAGGTACAAACTGTAAGTACATCACACTGAAAAGGAAAAAAGTATTCAAATGTCGTAAGATGACATTATGTATGAGTCCTATATAGATAAATGGCATTTGACCAACTAGTTTTAAGTGTCTGACTACATTAAACTTTCAATTTATCACTGTCTGAGAATATTAAACAATAGGTACAGATACTCTAGGGAAATGACACTTACAGGTGACTCAAAGGGAGGCCTCTGAGAAGACTATACCTACCTATCATCATGTGCAAAGAGAGACTTGTGGCAATCCCCAAAGTCCAAACCCCAGATTTTCACATTCCTATCAGCAGAGCCAGTTGCTATTAGTGCTCCATCCTAAAAGAAAGAGAAATGAAATATTATTCAGTATTTGAATTCTGTAAATTAGATAGGTAAAAGCTAACCAGAACATTTAACCCATATTTTTTTCAAAAACATTAAAACAAAGCCAAAAACTCCCTTCTCTCTTCCCAAAGTACCTAACTCTTCACTTTTACCTACAGAGCTACTTAAAGCTTGTTGGGTGAAAGCATGAACTCTGTGGCTTCGACATTTTTGTACTCTCACAGTGCAATGTTGTGCTTTGATGCATGGTTACCTATTTACTTTATTCAATTAAAAAAAAAAAAGAATCTCTAATCTCGGCAATGGAATTGGGGAGAAGAGTATAAGCGGGGAGAGGAGAAAAAAAAGAATCCTCTAAAATGTTTATGACCTTGCCTTGAATCCCAGATCCCTGTCACCGTTTCCTTTTATCTTTCCTTTCTCACTGCTTAGTGCAAATGGCTCTGTTTGTGTGTAAAATACAAATCTATGAGGCCAATTCCTTTCCCTTTCACATACAATAGACTTTATTTTTAAATACACATTCTCACTCGTAATCATAAGAAGGTACTGGACAAATAGGATTTGGGTCGAGAGACTAAAAATACACAAAATGCAAAATACTATAATATCCAAATATAAAGTCAAGTTCCTTTGTCTTCACTGAAGTTATCCTACAAAACAAAGGAGGATGGGCTAATGGTTTCATTTTCAGGGCACTCTACCAATTACAGAATTTTAACAAAGAAGAACTACGTAGGGGCACCACAACAGGGAGTTACAAGGACCAAGGAGATGGTATTTGTGAAATTAATTTCTGAAAACATTTAATAATTTAAGACATGATTATAATAACTATCAGTTTGTGATTATCTTTGGAAAATGTCATATATACAACAGAATGATAAAAACAAATGCTCTAAAATGAAGATACCAAAGCCAAAAACTGAGAAAAGCGTCTGTTTTAGACAAGCTAAATTGCTACTGAGACACTAAACTTTACTTACATAAGAGATGTCCATGCATAAAACAGGTAGTTTGTGTCCATATAATGAGAGAAAAAACTAAACACAGAAGAAAAAGAACATAAATAATTCATGTCTACCTATGAAATACAGGTGCAATTTATTACATGTGGCTCTAAAATATAAATTTAAAACATAATACTAAATGCATTTCTGGATTGCTTTATAAATGTTCTCAGAGACCAGCCACTGAAGACTGCTTGTTTAGATGCCATGAGTCCCCACGGCCCCCATATGCACTTGCCAAGAACATGACAACACAACAAGGGCACGGAGGACCAGAAGCCTGCTGCCTCAGCCAGATACGGCACAGACAGACATATGTTCTCTGGATCTCTTAGCTGAAAAGACTCTGGGACATTGGTTTCACAAAAATGTTTCCGATCTGGGGCTCCCAACACTAGGTGGAGGGCCCAGTAATTTATATTTTTTTAAATGAACCTAAATAAATGAGCCAGATGAATAGCCAAGTGTACAAATACTGAATACCAGTGACTGAACCTAGAGGCACTTAATCATTGAGCCACATTCCCAGCCCCTTTGCATATGCTGTTTCGAGACAGGGTCTCACCAAGTTGCTGAGGCTGGCTTTGAACTTGTGATCCAATCCTCCTGAGGCATCAGCCTGAGCCTCTGGGATTAAAGGTGTGTGCTACCATACCCAGCCCCCAGAAATGGCTTTTACTTATTTTTAATTGGTGCATTTATAGCTATACATAATGATAAGGGAAATGGCTTTTAAACTACTGGCTATGGTAGAATTTTCTGTCTGCAAAATTTTCTGAACATATGAACTATATATTATTTGCTTTATGCCAAGCTTATGAATCACAAAGATCTTTTAAAACTCTTCCCTAGAGCACTTACAATGTTTTCATTCATACACAAATTTTTAGAAATATACTAAGGCTGGACATGGTCAAGGCTACCCTTTAGACTCTCAAGCCAAATTCTCAATGTCAGTCAGTAAGAAAGAAAATATTCCAAAGCATAACCACTGTACCTTTAAGGTGTCAACATAGAAAATTTTCACAGTGCAGTCCAGCAAAGACACAGCCAACAGCTTTTGATTGGGAGAGTAACGGACACACAGAACATCTTCATCTAGTTGCAAGGTTCGGGTCTGCTTCACAGAAAGTCTAATGCCACAGAAAGCATCATGAAAAAAATGTCTGAGTACTTCACAAATGCAGACAATTCCCAGTTCCAGAGTATAAGACAGATACAAACGTCAAAAGGTCATTTACTGGCTCCCCATTATTACTCCAAAAAATGGATACAAAATTATCCACTCACCTTTTTTGGGTACTATTTTCATCTTTTACCAACTCAAAATCCCAGAACTTGACTGATTTATCTGCACCACCTGTCACAAAGCCACGCTGCAAATTAAATGACATTTCAATTAGAAACATTAAATGACATTAAAAAAATTACATGACATTTCAATTATAGCACAGAAACTCTGCTCGAAGACGATACATCAAAATAAAATAAAAGACTGCTTTTTACTTAATAGCATAGGAAAAGTTTTTAGAAAAATGTGGTTCTCCTAAACTGCTTCCACTACTATTCTAAGGATGGTGCCAAAGACCTCACTTGAGAATTCCTAGCATACATCAACACAGCTGGAGGTGATAACTAATGAAAAATTCTAGTTATATATTTGTTTGCACTGGAAGAAAAATTCTTAATGAACATTGTGGGAATTTTTGCTCCATATAAAAGGGTAAGAACCAAAAGAATTTGCTATAAAACAGTAAAACCAGTTTGACAAATATACATAGAACAGATAATCTAACTAATTTAAAGTATTCACCTGAGAAGGGTATATAAATTTACCCCTGCGATGCCCCTGTGTAAACTATGCTTGAAATGGTTTTCCAACATTAAGAAATTCAGTCCCACTTCAACACACTGTTGGTGTAAAGTACAGAGAACATGGGGCCAGATCACTGAATCTTAGTTGTCTACTCTGCTGTCTCATAGGTTTCTAACCCAAGAAGCAACCTTTCCACAATCCTTCACTTTGCTGTACCAAAAGATTACATCATTTAGGGAAAAGAGAAAACACAATGCAAGGTGTTATTAATGTTTTAAATCACCTGTTTTGTTTGGATCTTAAGTGATATTTGCTAAACTCTAGATGTTTTTTTTTCCAAAAATGATATGTACTTTCAATATATGAAGGTTTACCACCACTGAGAATATTCCAATATTAATAGGCCAAAATCTCTTTAGGTGTTATCACTAAACCATCTCAAACTCTTTAAGGCAACAGTACCATCACTAGAATAAATATATAGTTCTCCACAGTAACTCCAACTTTTATTAACTCATAAAGACTGAGATATTTTCTGAAAACACTAGATTTAATACAGCATAGACACTTGTACTAACAGGAATAAAAAAGTCTACTCCTCACTGTGTTGCTCACTTCCTCTTATCTACCACAAACCAATGGTACGAAAAATCATGAGATAAGCACTTTGATGCCATGTTGCTAACGATCAAGAGTAGAACCAGAATTCTTTTTCACAGTGACAGCTATTCATACTAGAAGGTGTATGAGATGGTATCATATATGAAGTCTGAAGATTAGGCACTCAAAAAGAGCTTTCTTTAAAGAAACCACAGGAGAACAGCAGTTAAACTTGATATAAAAATTGGGAAATACAGCCAGAGAGTTGAATTCCACAATTTAAAAATCTGGTTTAGTTACCTGATCTGGAGAGAGAGACATGGACCACAAAGCTCCATCATGGGCATCTATTGTCTCCAACAGATTTCCTGAGGCCAAGTCATAAAGCTGCAGTTTCCCTGTCTGGAAAGACACAAAATGAACACAGCTCTAATGAGCACATCTATAGTGCATGATTCATACCTTTACAATTTAGAAAAGATTTCACAACCAAACAGCAACGAAGTGATCAAATGCCTAAAAAAGGGATCCCATGCTCTGTATTCCCCTTCTAAATAGATGCTTTTAAATACCCTCCTGACACGATGAATCAACTTTTGCAGGGCCACGCGGCACAACTATGCATAGTACTACCTTGTAGTAATGAACTCCTGTTACTGTCACTGATTCTACAACTTCAAAAGGGAAATATGGCCATAAGAAAATCAGAATAAACATAGTAACAAATGGAAAATCTAAAATCCTTTAAGTGGACTGCTCTAACCAACTCTTCTTCATCTATTTCTAGTTTCCTTCTCTATAATACACTGAGATTGAGAAATAGAGACTTACTTACAATACTAGGAAGGACAATGAATATTTAAAAAAAAAAAAAAGGCACAATGGCATCTCATGGTTCCTGCTTAGAGGTCTGCAAATGTCATCACAGAGCCAGTGTACGCCACACTCACAAAGGCAAAGCCTGGCTATGTGATGAGCTTCTGCACAATGGTAGTGAGGTAAGCTGAAAAACTACACTACCTTCGCTACCTCCTCCTAACCCTGGGACCACTAGAAAATTCATCTCCATGAACCTGTTACTTTTCATCTGTGAAATGGAATTTATATCAATGTCTCCAAGACGCTGTGAGGATGAGATGTGCACTAACTGCCTACCACAGGGAGTTGGCCTGGGACTACATGCTTTTCACAGGCAGTCATCAAGCCAAATTACAAAATGCTTCCCCAGTGGTAAACACTAGGTGGACATTTGTGAAAAGAATCGATGTGGGGCTGGAGCCATGGCTCAGCAGAATCACACTTAACCCCAGCACCACATATACGACTAAGTGTAGGAACAACAAAAACCAGATGAAAAACTAAATAAAGTTGATTCTGTCTTCAAAAAAAAAAAAAAAGAATGTAAAAATGGAAGAAATTTTTAATTCAAATGTTAATGCTGTTTCTGATACTGTAAATAATCTTTCTGCATTACACTTTTTGTGGGGCAAAAATGTCCAATGAAATACACAGGGTTTTTTTTTTTTTCTTTTTTAGAGAGAGGAAGAGAAAATCAATTTTATTTTAGTTTCCCATGCGCCTTTGTTTTTCCAACACTTCATTGTGTACATGGCATTGGGGTTCAAACTTGCGTCCTCGCGCATGCCAAGCAAGCACTGTAACTGCGGAGCCACCACGGCTCCAGCCCAATACAGGGTTTTTCTAATAAAATTCATGCAAATAAGGCATGGGTTTAGGAGGAAAATGATGACCATTACTTGTAAAGCACCTTAAAAATGGCCCATGCACATTTTTCTATCTTATTCTCACCACTACTGCCACTACCATTTCCACTAGTTCTGCTACCAGTTTTATCATCTACTAGTTATTTGCTGTGGGCCAGTTTCTGCTAAGAAATAGTTCATCCCTGTGAAGTGTGTTATTAATATTATCGTAACTGAGAAAATGTAGGCTAACAGAGTTAAAGCATAGTTAGTAAGTGGCAGAGCCAGGATTCAAATTCAAGTGTCACCCTCCTGTTTTATAAATGAAGGAATATTTTAAGAGAAGTTGAGACTTGCTTCAAATTACCCATTTTGTATGCAGAGAATCTGAATCCATATCCACGTCTGCTTATGCTGAGAATGATTAGCACTAGCACGTAGGAATGGGGACTGGGCAAAAGTTTGGTTTTATTGTAACGCCTCTATCTACCAAACACAATACATTTTGTCATCAATTAAAATTTATCAACTATTATATATATGTATGCATGCATGACAGAATGTTCATCAAAAGTTAATGGCAATCATCTTAGGGTCATGATTTTAATTCTTTCTTTTTTTTTTTTTTAAGAGAGAGAGGAACAGTGAGAGAGACAGAGAAAGAGAGAAACAACTTTATTTAGTTTTTAACATGGTCTTGGTTGCTCCAACACTCAGTTGTGTATGTGGTGCTGGGGTTTGAACCTGGGTCCTTGTGCTTGCCAGGCAAGCACCAAAACCGCTGAGCCACCGCTCCAGCCTATGATTTTAATTCTTTTCTTCATAATTTGACATATGGTTTGATTTTTAACAAGAAAATAAAAATTAAAAAAAAAAAACAAAAAAGGGCAACAAACCAACATCCTTCCATGTTACCTAGCTCTAACACATTTCCTATATGCTAAAAGTCCGATTTCTCAAACTCTAAGATACAGAATAGACCATCCCCCAAAATCCAAGACAAAGTTCCAGTTTACCTTTGTTCCTATGACCACCTGCCTATCACCAGGTACAAAGAACGAGCAAAGTGCATATTCACAGGTCATTGTGCGAATACACTGCAGTGTAGACCTATGAGAAAGGATTAAAGAACTCCTGTTAAGGGGAACCCGCATCTCCAACTTAAATGTCAGTGTGTATATTTTGACATACACTTTGCCACACAGAGAGATCAACATGAGAGAAGACAAGTCTTAATTACTCTTGGCTCAGCTCAAACCCAATTGTAGTCAAAGAAGAATATGTTACACAGCATCAAATTTTTGTTTTCTTTGTAGGGGCTTTCTCATCCTAAGGAACAGCAATCATACAAAAGCAGGGTAGGGAAAAGCATCTGCTGGGTTCCACAGGACCTGTCTGCAACTTCCAGGAAGCAGGTGAGCACAAAGATTACAAGTTGAATTAGCATCATGACACATCACCACAAGCAAAGTTCATTTTATAGGACCATGTCCATCTATTCAGTCACATGCTGCACAGTGGCCACTTGGGCAATAACATACATATGTGACAATCCTATAAGATAAAGAGAAAAATTCCTATTGTCTAGTGACACTGTAATTGTTGCAACAATATAGTGCAATGCATTACTCACATTTGTGGTGATACTGATGTACAAAAACCTACTGTGCTGCCAGTCATATAAAAGTATAACACATGCAATTATATACAGTACATGATACTTGTAAGGACTGATAGCTATGTTGATTTTTTATTTACTCAATTACACTTGTGTCATTTAGACTGTACTCCTTGTGTTACAGTGAAAAAAGCTTACTGAAAACAGGGCATGCTAAAACGGAACTGTGTAGGTTTATGTAAGTACATTCAACAACATTTTTATACAATGGGGAAATTACCTAGCAATGCTTTTCTCAGAATGCATCCCTTTTGTTAAGTGATGCCTTACTGTACAAATGAAATGCTTCACTACATTCAACAAGCATATACTAAATGCCCAAACTGAGAAAGTAAAAAGGCAATGCTCTAAGCTCCACAAGCCTATGGTCAAAATGCACTGAACATACAATTTGAGAGAACTGTACATGTGGCCTTAAGAAACTAATAATCAACCATCAAGAGTAAAAAAAAATAATTCAAAGGAAAAGAAATTCAAATGAACAGAAGTATAGAAAAGATCACTTCACAAACCTGTTCCATATCTTAATGGAATCAGCTGCTGCTGAAAGGACAGCAATATTATCTGAGCTGAATGACAAAGTCCGCACATCGCTGCGATGACCTCCGATGGTGATTCTGCTTGTCCTGACAGGCTGAGGAGTAGGCAAAGACGCATTCAGTGAATATAATTCCACCAGATTGTTCTGTAGCAGGAAGACAGCCTTTAATTCTCCTTGAGGTGAATGCATCAAATCAAAGGATCTGCATGGGAATACAATTTTAAGTTTCAGCTACTGTTCTAGTTCACAAAGTTAATTTTGTCTAGGGAGAAACCTCTGCAATGTCCTCAATCAACATAAAGTCTGAACAAGTGTAAGAAATTTTACAAGTAAGTATTCTGAATATTGGACAGTAAGTAGTCAAGTATAGGCTTTTAAGTAAAAAAAAAAAAAAAAAAAAAAAAAAAAAAAAAAAAAAAAAAAAAAAAAAAAAAAAAAAAAAAAAAAAAAAAACCCAACAATAACAAAAAACAACAACAACCTGGGTCAGATCTTGGTTCTGAGAGGTAATTTTTTATTTTTGTGTATATACTTTTCATAAGTAATTTCTAAAAAATCCTTTGTGAACATGGGACACATACTTTTTTTAACTGGAAGCAGGAAAAGACAGTTAACAAATTACTACAAAGTTATAATAATACAAATATGAGATGAGTAGATGGGCCTAAGGGAGGGAAACAGGAACAGAGTTTGATACAGGTATTTTATGATCACTGTCTCCAAATATAAAATTCATATAAAGAGCATGCAAACACATGAAAAAGCCAATAATACTTTGTAGCTTACTATTCTATTTAATAACTTCTGATAATATATTTTTACTCACTTGATTTTGGCAGAAGTTTTGATATTAGTCATTCGTTGGATTTCATCTTGCAGAGTCATTTCAACACTGATTTCAAGATCCTCCTCCTCCCCCTGGCAAGAATTTAATCTAGAGAGAATAAAAAAGTATTATTAATTGATCAGATTTCTAGAAGCAGCTTTGCTCTTCCAGTCTAAACTCTGGCTCCATGGCAAACAAGCTGCATAGATTCTGGGGAAGTAAAAAGTGAGGGCTAAAGAGTTGGCTCAAGCAGTAGAGTGCTTGCCTGGCATGCATGAGAATCCAGATTCGATCCCCAGCACCATATACACAACTAAGTGGGGGAAAAACAAAAACCAGATGAAAAATTTAAAACAAAACAAATCCCTCAAAGTCTGTAGTATGAAAAAAAAAATATCTAAGCTGTTGAAAAAAATAAACATTAAGAAAACATACTTTGCTTTCTTTCTAGCTTTCTTCATCTTCTTCTCCATTTTCTTCTGAACTTCCTCTTTAGACAGGATACAAAACACTTCTAGCACAGAGTCAGTTCCCTAAAAAGGCAAAAGGTTGTTAAAAGTCCAAGAGACGCAGTCTGTAATGTCACTTCTTCTCAGTAAGACCTAAACAGTAATAGTTTTCTGCCTTTACTACTTACATTACACTGAACAAAATCTCTCAGGGTTTATTGGCTCATCTGTGAAGCGACAAAATCATTTCCTACTTTGAAGTTGAAAAAAGAAGTATATGCTTTTACATTGCTTAGAAAAGTCAACTTTTAATAAATGGTTGCTAAAAAGAATAAAAGCAATTATTTATATTACTGTTATGCTAATGCAAACTAAGGATTAGAGATTCACACAGTACCCTAAAATGAATTGTTAACATGACAAAAGGAAAAAAAAATCCATCTCTACAACAAATGTGAAACAAGAAGAACCTGACAGGAACAATGTACCCCCTGTTATTTTCTCCTATGTGAGGTACTCACATGGCAAGCAAGAATCCTGCCTGTCTTGTCCACTACAAGGTTCACAACTCTGTCCCTTCCTTCCCGCATTATGGAACCAGCTTTTCTGCAAGAAAGGATGCGCTACAGAAGAAACAAGAGAAGATGAAGGTTAAACATAAATTCTGCTAAGCCTCTGAAAAGATACAATTATAATAAATGCAGATGACAAAAATATTCCTTAAAGGATGACAAAAATTACAGATCTAAAACACTTTCTCACTGCTCAATGAAAGAAACAAAAATGAATTACATCCTCAGGAGTTTCATCCATCTCAAGGGCATCACCTTCTGCTTCAAGTGAGTCCTGTACTCTAGGAGAAGACTCTCTGACTTTCTTGGGCTGTGGTTCTTCGAGGTCTTCAACCTGTTTTATAAAAAAATGGGAAAATAAAAGCTGAAATGTGTTTCAAGGGGCAACTCTTATCCCTAGTGACATAGAAGCCTTTCCTATGGCCACTAATAGCTTGATCATACTTCCGCAACAGCAGAAGTATCAGAATTTACTAAAGACTGACTATATTACATAAACAAAACATTACTCAGTATAATATTAACTTTCTATAGTATAAGGACTATTTAGTAAATGATGGTTCAAAAATCATGACACACTCTTCAGGTGACGATAAACCATAGTACACTAATGTATGTAGAACCCAAGACACCTATTGGTTATAGCACCACATTCCTTACTGCAGCTAAACGTAAGGTTATAATCTTTTTCCCTCCATACAAATTCTTTGAGTATCTAAGAAATAGTCATAAATAAGAATATACATATTTATAAACACACATAAACTTCATTGATTTTTGAGGGAAAATGTTCACAAATACCCTGGAATACATCCATGGACAACCAAGGGTCCAGCAATATTAGGCTAACAATGCCATACACTAAAATGTTAGCATTATCAGAAGCTATAAGTCTAAACCTCAACTAAACAAGACCAATGAGTATATACACAATGAAGAAAAAAATCTTTGTTTAGAAGTTGCAGGTTATCAATGTGATAGAATTTCTTCCAGTACTATGTGAAGTACTCGTAATTACATCTAATTCAATGAGCCCATGAAATAGCTAAACATGAACTTGCCCATAATGCAAATGGGGAAAAAAAAATTTACCTCTTGCAGATAAGCTATGTCCCAAGCTCTCAGTTCACTATCTGAAGCCCCAGTAATAAGTCGTTTTTCTTCTGATATCAGAACCAATCCCCATACCTATAGGGCATAAAAAAAATTTATACAATTTTTAAGAGATTCTGGGTTGTAAAATGTGACATTCCAAAAGCCTAAGTATGCTGTAGTAAAAAAAATCTCAGAAAAGGCATTTGAAGGCAACTTTCATAATGCTCTAAGAGAAACATCTCTTTTATATTGGGGGAGGGAGGAGAGGCCCTTGGTAGAATTGTTATTTACACAATATTCTTGTTTCCAAATGTAAATAGTGGCTGTTCAACATAAATCCTAATTGCAATCTATTCAAATGATAATTCTAGATCTTAAACTTCTTTGCTTTCAGCAGTATCTTGCAAATCAAAGGTGCACTATTAATGGCTTTTGCAAAACTCTGGCCTCTAATATCCAAAAATCAAATAGTGAAAATAGTTAATACTGTTGCAAAATCTGCTTTTCCTCCTAATTCCAGATTTGTTTTTGAAAGTGTGATATGAACACAGCAATAAGATGCAAAAATATATAAATACTGCTAACCTGACCAAACACATCAAGCCTTAACACACAACTTGTTATTTGTGTGTCACTGCACCAGCACCATAATCATTAAAGCTCCCTAGAATCAGAAGTTGACTCTTATTTAGAAATGATGAAACTCAAGATTAAAAACCAGTCAAGGTGAATTTTTATTAAATACCAGAGTTGCTATATCTGCTCCAATGGCTGATACTGATTTCACCAACTAATCTCACTGTATCTCCAGACAGCACACACACAAAAAAGCGAAACCAGAGAAAGGAACCAGAGGGAAAATCACCCTCTTACTATTCTTTTCTCCAAGACCCAACACATACCTCGGTTCGGTGGCCAACCATTGTTTTGAAACAGTGTTGGGTATCAAGGTCCCACCATTTTACCATGGTATCTTTCCCACTAAAAGGAAAAACGGAAAAAAACCTCATTTAGGAAGAATCATTCTACCAACATGGAAATCAAGCACTCACTTGTTTTAAAAAGAATATGCATAACAATAACATCTAAAGTTTCTATTCTACCTGACCCTACTTCTGAAAAGCATAGAATCATAACTTTCCACATTTATTCTTATGTAAAAAAACAAAATATTTCACCTACTGTTAGACAAAAATGACTGAAATTAATCCATCATGCTTTCCTCCTTAAATTTCCATCAACACAGCATTCACATTCTCTCAGACTAACATGGAAATGTCTTACCCTTCCCCTTGTCTCCTATGTCCTGAAAACACCTCTGTGACGTCTCTAAATCCTGACTCCTTCCCATCCATTTTTGTATACAAATCTAAACTTTAGTCCTGCTACCTGAATTATTTTTAACAGCAACTCCGATATTTACGTCCATTGTTGGTCTCTCATCTCATTCAGTATACCACAGTCAGATAATCTTTTTTTTTCTTTATTTAAATTTTTTTTTATTATAAGAATACAGAAATACAGTTGAGGGGGAAACATTATCAAAACATTATCAATCAATGGATATAAACTTTGTTATTGAGGGGAAAAGCCACAGTCAGATAATCTTAATTTTTAAAATTTATACCTGCTCAATGTTCCCTGTAGACTCAAACTCAGGATCATTAGGACCATTTTCAAAACCTCTACACGCTGGTTTTTAACCCCCTTCCAAACGAGTAGAACCCATTGGCTCTATTCTTGCTCAAATGCCTCTTCCCTCCCTCCTAATAAAAACCTCCTTCATGACCAAAATAGGAAAAAAACAAAAACAAAAAACACTCCACCCAAACTTACAAAACACAGCCCATATAATCTACCTGATAGTGTCATTTCTTTATATTCCTTGAGCTGTAATATGTATATCTTCTATTAGAACCACAGAATCATTCTCTCACAGAATATGTCATATGTGAACAAGACCCCAACAATACCCTTGCATAGGAACAACTCCACCATGGGAGGCAGTATTTAGTGTTTTTTCACAATATTTCCTGAATCATTACTAAGATTTCCTCAATTCCTGCCTGGTAAACCTTAGGACCTCAGTTTTTCCTGAGTTGCCACTTCTTAGGAGAAATAATTGGTTTTAGATTATTATTATTAAAGTTGAACTACGTATGAAATTACTATTTAATCATTTTTGACTTATGAAAAGAGAAATTTCAAATGGTTTAACCTTACAGATGTTCAGAAGGCCTATGGAGCACCTCTCTCCTCAAAAGGCAGGATAAAATACCTGGTATTCACATCTGTTCATGCTCCATATTCTGCTTTCCTGACTTACTAGGGTTCTAGAAAATCAATGAAGCTCCCTCCATTCATAAAAGTTGTATAAAAAGATTAAGGAAAAAGCAAAAATAAAAAAAAAGATTAAGAAACATAGAAAAGCTGTTATCAAAAGACATGAACTAACAAATCGGAAGAGAATTTTAAAATGCTATAACTAACTCTACACAGCTCCATAACACTATTTGGGAAGGGTGTGAAGGAAAAAGAAAAGCAGAGATCAGAAGAGACGAGACTAGCATATAAGCATGACCACAGCACTGACAAAGGAATGAAACAAATTAGAAATGAAACTATCATCTCTTTACCTAGTAACTAGCAGGTTCTTTTCTCGTAGGAACAATGCCTGTGTGATAGCATCCTTATGGCCCTTTAGACGATAGAGGCCACTTTCATTGATCACATCCCACACAATAACATCTGTATCCTAAAGGGATGAAATGATATAGAAGAAAAATAACTTTCTTTACCTCAAAAGGCCCAACTTGACAAATGATGGTATTTAATTATTACAAAGCAATACATGGTCCTAGAAAATTTAGAAAACACTTACAGAAAGTACAGAGAAATAAACATCAGCTATAATCCCACCATCCAGGAATAATTGGCAGACACTTTGTTTTATAGTGTTCCAGTCATTCATTCACACAAAACACAAACACACACACACACACACGTATATATATATATATATATATATATATATACATACATACTTACATATATATGATCATGTATACTTATGCTGTTTTCATATTACAAACAGATTAGCTTATAACCTTTTTCATTTAATAATATTTCCATTTTTCCATGCCATTCCAAAGTGCTCTCATTGTTCATGCTCATATAATAATTAACCCTAGGATATACCATAATTTATTTAATATTTTTTATATTTTAGACATTTAGATGGCTTCCAATTTCCTACCACTATAAATATGCAGAAATGAACATTCTTCAACATAACTCTTTGTACATATTTCTATTAGAATAAAAACTAACATGGGAAATTCTTGGATTAAAACATGCTTATTTTTACAGAAATCATTGCCTTAAATTATGCTTAAAGTTTTTTCTTCATACCATCAAAATGATCCCCAGGTTGCACTGATCTACAGAACCAACAGGGATATAAATGACAGTGCCAGTTATCTCATCTGCTCAGTTCTGAATACTAATAATTTTACATGAACTACGGTAACTACTGGCAATCTGTACCTCTTTAGAATTGCCAATTCATGTCTTTCACCTATTTTGCTTTGAGTGTCATATTTTACTTGATATTCTTTAAATTAATGGATGAATATTAACCTTTTCAATTAACACCATATATATTATTATTTTCCATGTTCCTTGTCTTTTAATGTACAAATGTCTTAAATTTAAGTATTCAGACCTATCATTCTTTTCCTTTAATTTTTTCTTTGCTGACACATTTGAAGTCCTTTGCTGCCTTGATAACTGATAAACATTTACTTACATATTTTCTGGTTTACTTAAAATATTAGTATTTTGTATAAATCTTCAGTAATCTGTGACTCATTTTGTTATATGTCATGAGCTAAAGATTAATTGAAAATTCTCAAACAGCTAACTTTCTAAGTACCACTTTATAAGCAATCCAGTGTCTGTAATACTTATCAAAAATACCATCTTTAGGGGCTGCAGTGGTGGCTTAGCAGTTAGAGTGGTTGCTTGGCGTGCATGAGGACCCGGGTTCAAGTCCCAGCACCAGAAACACAACTAAGTGTTGGAAAAACTAAAACCAGAGACGGAAAAAAAAAAAAAAATCAATAAAACCAATTCTCTCTCTCCAAAAAAAACCATCTTTAAAATATACTAATTAGGAACATAAAAATGAATTTTTTCCCCTAAGATTTCCATTTGATTGCAATTTATTATTTTGCACTGGTACATTATCAATATTAACACTTTTTAAATGACAGCTTTATAATTTATTTAAAAGCCTTCCTTTTATTATTTTCCTTTCTCCAAATTTAGGTGTTAATGATTCATTTGTTTTTCCACACAAGTTTTTAAACTTTGGATAAGTTCTAAATGAAATCCTACGGATATTTTTTTAAATTCCTTTAGCTATCCCAATTAATTA
Source organism: Aplodontia rufa (assembly GCA_004027875.1). Classification (NCBI taxonomy): domain Eukaryota; kingdom Metazoa; phylum Chordata; class Mammalia; order Rodentia; family Aplodontiidae; genus Aplodontia; species Aplodontia rufa. The sequence goes on from PVKS010000006.1 coordinate 125,668, forward strand.
AAGCACTAGCATTTTCTCAATACTTTGTCTTCTCATTCAAAAACATGGATTGTTGCCATAAAAGTATTCTATTACATTCTTCAGGAAAGTTTCATGGTATTTTTATATGTTGCTTATTAACATTTTATTGTGAATGAAATCTTTTACATTCTGTTTTGTAACTCATGACTTTTAGAACACAGATAAGCTACCAATTTTGTAAAACTCATTAGCAAATAATTATCATATTCTCTTCTTTTCCAGTCTTTCTTTTCTTTTCCTTGTTTTACCTTGTTCTAGCATAGTTGCCATGGGATCTCTGTCTTATTCCTATATTTCACAGACTTTTATCAGACAATATGACAGGAAACAAAATCAATCTTCTAATTCACATCCATTCTTCTCATTCTATTTCTACCATCTCTATGCTAGTTTGAACACTGAAAGCCTATAGTTTCAACCAACAATTTTTGTGAACAACCTGCTTAAGTATAAGCCATAAGGCTCGTCATATGTATCAAAGTGTAGGCACCTGCCTCAAACTCACCTTGGACCCAGAAGCCAGTCTGCCGCCTAGCTGATCATACTTCAAGATAGTGACAGCTGCTTTGTGTCCATTAAAGGTCACATTTCCTTCCCCACTCAGGAGACTGAAGATTCGGATAGACCCATCCTCATAACCAACAGCCAAGTGCAGCCCATCTGGGGAGGGGCACAAGCAAGTGACTTCATGCTTAAGCCCCTGAAGGATGAGGATCTGAAATTACAAAAATCAAAAACAATGTAGAGCAGTTAAACATATTATCAAGGGAAAAGTGTGGAAATAATCAGAACAATGAAACCAAACATCTGTAAGTCCAAATCACTCATGAATAATGATAAAACTATCGCCCATTTCAAGGTACCTAATGTAGGAATATTTCATTGCCTAATACAAATAGGCAATGAAATATTTAAGAGAAAGTAAAATTATTTTCTCAAAAGCTCTGATTGGCATAATACATGCAAAAATTACCCAGGTGATGTAATAAATTACTGTCTTCATCCAGATGACTTTCAATAAAGGATAATAAATTCTTCCTTGCTTTAACTGAGCCCCATTTTATGAGAAGTAAATCTGCATGGCAGAAGAGTATAACAGCTGTTTATCAAATAGTTTTATCCCAAGGAACTATGTGTGGCAACAGTATCAAAGTAATAACCTCTGCGAATCACAGAGTGACTGGGCAAGATTTGGGGGCTGGAGAGGTGGCTCAGCAGTGGAGTGCTTGCCTGGCACATATGAGGACCCAGGTTTAAGCCCCAGCACCACATACCCAACTGTCAGAAGAACAAAAACCAGATGAAGGAATGAATAAAAATCAATTCTCTCTCTCTCAAAAAAAAAAAAAAAAAAAGCATGTATTTGGTTTGGAAGAAGTGGTAGGTTTAGGGAATTCAGTATTACACAAAGTCAAAGCAGTTGGGCCTCATCTATATAACTAAGAAAAAGACTGCATCAATGTAGCAGAGTAATATGCCACTTACATGTCTAAAATTTTATAACTGGTTATAAAAACAAGTAGAACTTGAAAAATAGAGAAACTGGTAGAGAAGAAAAGACAGACAGATGTCAGCAATAAATAATGACTACAAATAATGACCTATAAATATTATACCACACATCCAAGAAATAAGATCCTATTTGGTTATGATTTTCAGAATTCAGTGGATAATTCAACAAAATTTGATGGTTGACTATCTTGACCCAAAGGTAAAAGACATCTCTTCTAAAGACGCACATATAATAAATAGTCAATGCATGATAAATCAAACAGAGCTCTCCCACATCTGCCTCTCTAGTTTCATACACCCATAAATCAGAATCAAACTAGTTGATTTTTGACTCACCTTCTCGCCTTTCCTTAAGTCCCAGATGAAAACATGTTCACAGGCTGGTACTGCTACATAGCGTCCTTTCTCACCACGAAGTGTCACAAAAACAATATTACCTTTTTGGCTTCCAATCAGGCCAAAGACCGCACTAGCAACATAACGTAGGTACTGCTTGGTAAGCCCCATGTTTTGATGTCTGAAACTGCAGGTGAAGCAACCTGTGCACATCAACAAAGAAAACGCAGTTCTTTAGGTTGCTTGGTTCTATTTATCATGTGGTGAAAGCATATAACTTGTAGTTTCTTAGTCTTTATTAGGTTGAATAAGTCAGTTATCTAAAATATTTGCAGATCATTATTTTTAAATCCATTAAGGGCATGCAATCCCTTCTTTATCAAGTTTTAAACTGTTTACAGAATATCTGACATCAAAGCCTCAGTGCAGCTAAGTAATTCACTTCTGCATATTCAATTACCATCAGTGTTGTCAGTAAGACCGCCCACCTGAGATTGAACATATTTATCAATGAGTATTTACTGCAAACCTACTAATTAGATCAGCACCACTCTAGGCACTAGAAATATGGTGCTGAATAAGACAAAAGCCTGGAACCCGTGGCATTTACTTGCTAATGCAAACTAGTATGCATCCCAGTCACCTGAAGGGCTTATAGAAACATTACTGGGAACTACAGCACTCCATCTCCTAGCACCTGCTTCTGGTTCACAATGTTTGGGTCTAAGATTTTTCATTTCTAACAAGTGCTTTCATTGTCACGGTTCCTGAACCACACTTTTGAGTGGTTCTAGTACTTTCAGGGCTGTAATTGACTTCAAACATCAGTGCAGTCACCTCCTTTGACACACAAAAATGGTGGAGCAACTTAGCACATTATTTTTGAAATATTCCTGTACTACATCCAATTCAATAAAAATGCTGGTTGTGAATAAAGGGACAAAAGGAGAAGAAGGTAAATCAGTTATATCTGTTCTCTCATGGAATATTAAAGTGTCCCCCAAACACCCACACAACCTAAAAAACACAAGAATACAGTGGTTACTGTCTTTTTGGTGGGCTGTTTCTTGTTTTTGTATGGTTTAACTCTATTCTCCTGATTATAATCTGCAGTTGTAGTTTAACATAAAAACTATCCAATCTTAATCTACTAATATTTTATTAGTAGTGATTTACTGGCCTCAAGGTTTTAGCTTCAGGCACCAACATAAAGCCAATCCAAAGTCAAGAAAAGATAAAACTGATAAGGTGATAATGCTTTTACCCTAAGCTATTTGACTAATTCTTCCCCAATTCCTCTTACCCCTATAGCCTTTTAATTGTAGTTACTTCTCAGGTTAATCCATCTATTGCCTCCTCCTACAATATTTTCTATTGAGAATGCAGACAGCCTTCCTATGCCAAGGGACTCCCTTATCTCTATTTCCAGTCCTGTCTATCTACATGAATGCCAATTATTGGGCTCCAAATACTTGTTGGACATCTTCACTTGAATACCTTACAGTTAAGGGTCACATTTAACATGTCTACAGCCAAGCCTACCTTACTTCCTAAACCCCTGTCATTTTTTTCTGACTCTAAAACATAATACCATTCCAGCTCTTCAGGTTCGAAACTCTGTAGTAACCTTTGACTCATTAATAAAAAATACGATAGCAGCCAAGATTTAGTGACTGATCAAGATATGGTAACATATTAAATGTACATAACTAATAAACAGTTGCTTAATTAAACAGTAATTAGTTAAAATGAGTTTAACATCCACAAAGCACTAGGAAAGGGTGTTTTTTTTGCTTTTTCTTTTTTTTTCCAAGAGAGGAACAGTGAGAGAGAGAATCAATTTTCCTTTCATGTGGCTTTAGTTGCTCTGACACTTAAGCTGTGTATGTGGTGCTGGGGTTTGAACCCACATCCTAGTGCATGCCAGGCACCACTCCAGCCCCTAGGAAAGGGCTTAAGATATTTTAAATGCATGTACTAAAAATTCTCTATAATAAAGGTGACTATTTATTCCTATCTCCATTTTATAGAGAAGGATCCTAGACAGATATATGGAAAAGGTAGCCCAGTCATTCAGCTAGTAAATGCCAAATCTATATTCCAATTCAGCTAGTCTAACTGCCTTTAGCCACTATACTAAACTGCTTTTGTCTCCTCCTGGTTGTTTTTCTTTAGAATCCCCTTTTTCTAGCACTTAGAGTTCTCTCCATCACTGGGTCATTTGCACTCGTTTTTCACTGCTTTTATCCGAAAGTAATACAACCACTTGACAATCTTTTTCAAATTCATTGTCCCTACTCCAGAGCCCCTGAAAGAGCAAAGTCGTTTACCAGTATCCAATAACTTGTCTATTATTCCTTCTTTCTTTCTCGGCCCTCTCTCTTGTCCGACTGGTGTCCTTCCTGGGACCTGGTTTTTTTCGTATAGGTAAATAGGTAAACAACATGTTTACCTATTTTAATTAGGATTATCTTCTGAGACTCATTTCTTTACAGGGAAGCCCAATTCTAGCAGCCTTTTCCATAGATTCCATATTCAAATCACCTTCAACACAACTTGGCACTGGTCACTTTCGTTCCACGTACTCAGATCTCGCCTCCTTTAGAAGGAACTTCACGCCTGCAACCTCCGCCGAGAGGACACCTTCACCACTTCCTATCTCACAGCTCACCCGGACTCGCTGTTTTGTAATGCACTTCAGGCCCGACCGTGGTGACGGACTTGTCACACGTCCCTGAACTGAGGCTCAGAGGAAAGGGAGATCCGCACGCCAAACTCGCGGCCGAGCATCCTCAGCCAGGCGCCGGCACACGCGCGGCGAGGTAGCTCTACTCTGCTCGCGCCAAACGCGAAAGCAACAGAGCGTGCGCCTCCATGTATCGCTGTACAGACGCCCTCAGTCAGCAGGTTCCCCCCACCCCAGAGACGCCGCAAATCCCGCCGCCCCACACACACAGCTGCTGCCGACACCACGAATGCCTCAGCCAGGTTCCGCCCAACCCGAGCAGCGCAGCAGAGATACTCCACAGTCACCGTGCGCTTCCAAGACTCACCTTAGCCTCCACGAGGCTCTGGCCGACAGCACCCATCCGGGGGATCCGCCCCTTCCGGTCTCGTTCGGGAGCCTCTTCCGCCAGACCTTCCCTTCGCCTTCTAGGCGGAAGTGACTGGAGAGCTGCATTCTGATTGGGCAGCGGTGGCTGGGAGCGGAAGCCGGTGTTTCGCAGCGCTGAACATTTGCAGCCGGTCATTCCAGCTTCGGGAGACTTTGGTTTTAAACACCGAGCTGCTGCTGAGGGTTGTCTGGAAATGTCACTTGGCCGCCTTCTACGAGGAGTTTAACCCGCCCTGCCGCCGCCCGGATGGGACCGCCGGAGCGCTGTGAGAGGCGGGACCGAGGCCAGGAGTGAAGGCGGGGCGGGGCGGGCGGGGGTGCGGCCGGCGGAGCTCGGGACTTGGAAGCCAAGCGGAGTGCTGTCCACGAGGGTTACCTCCGTCCGCCTTTTGCGAGAAAGTCGGGTGTTTCTTTCCAGATTGTTGGTTGGGTGCTCACCCGAGACTCTGTCGGCATCGCGGTCGTGATTAGGAGAGGGCAAAGAAACCAGGTCTACCGTGCGATGACCGGGGAGGCGCGCGTCCTGGGATCAGACGAGATTGAGCGACACCCGAGCCCTGCGGGCTGTAGCTCCGAAGTCTAGTCCTTGTGGCCGTCCCTGTGGGCCGAGCCCGTGATGCTGAGTTGTCTAGGTCCGCACAGTCCCTGGGATGACATTGGCCTGGCTTTGTGTTTCCGTTCTCAGGGCCATTTAAGAGGGAAGTGACCAGGGCTGACTCCTCCTTGTTTGCTGACTGAGGCTTTGGTTGTCTCTTACCAGGTGAAAATTAGCTTTCCTCTTGCAGTTCTGCCCGCCTTTATTCTTGGAATGCATGGAAGTTTTAGATATTGTCTCTGATGCCTATAGCTGTGCGAAATGAAATCCGACATGTAACACAAAAGAAGTAAGCTCCTGCCGTCGCTTATTGAACAAGAAGACATCTGCAGTCAGCCTAGAAATTAGGTTTTTATCTGCTTGTCTTCATGTTTTTCAGGCATATTCAGCTTATCTTCCATATTCAAGAAAATTACAGTAGTAAGAATACATGAGATGACACTGGATACTGGATAGCTGTAATACATAGGTGTTTTGAAACAAGATTAAAGTGGATTGGATGGATGAGAAGGCAGGAAATTGTGGCAACAGACAATTCTAGATTGTAGAGAGCGTTGGATGGGTGTGTATGGTGATAGCTCCTATAGGTGCTACATGTTATCTTATGAGGGAAATGTGTGGTTCAGTAACAAACTGCATACTTTAGATTCTATCTAAATGACACCCCTTGGATTATCTGAGTCTGAGAAAGCTATTTTACAACTGTGTCAGCTGTAGATAACCAATATTAATGGTTAATGATTTCTTTTCTGTGGACACACAAGTTTTCTCCTATCTCTTGGAGGTTCATTGGAAAATTTGCCCCCTTTTGTATGTTAATTTCAATATTCCTGATCTGTTAATGTGTCAAATTCTGGGATTTACTTTATCTGCCAACAGTCTGGTTACCTTTTGAAGCAAATAAAATATTGAACACATGTTCATTTTTATATTTGTTTGAGTCATGATTTTACCTTCTTTTAAAAAAATTGTCTTAATGTATTAAAAAATAAGGGAAATGGGGCTGGAGTGGCGGCTAGGCGGTTGTGCTGCTTGCCCAGCATGCAAGCAGGTATGCGAATTTAAACCCCAGCACTATATACACAGCAGAGTCTCAGAGCAGCATAGGTCACATGAAAAACTAAATAGAAATTATTGCTCTCTTTCTCACTCTCTCTCACTGTCCCACTCTCTTAAAAAAAAAAAAAAAAGGGAAAGGACAACCACATAGGGAAAAAGAGTTTTTGTAAGAACTGGTATCAGAACAACTGTGAGTGCTAAGATAATGTATCTTAAAAAATTCCGTATACACTATGTCAGGGATATAACCCTACTTTCATATTCAAGCTTTGAATTGCACAATGTATTAATACTTATAATTGAAACATCGTAGGATTTGTTTAACATATAAGTGGCGCTGTGAATTAAATATGGGGAATGCGGTTTTGGCACTTTTGAATAATGGTGTTAAATTTGAACTGGCCCCATCGATGGGACTTAAAAATATTTTCATTATACTGTATTTGTTGTGGACCCATTTGACTACTGCAGTTCATTTTTTTTTAATCTGAGAAACTTTAAAAAATTTTCTTTCCATTTGCATAAAATGATTCTATGCACAAATATCAAATATACCTTGAAGTTGTAAGTGTTAAAATACAATGACATAAAGAATGGTAACCTTTCACTGCAAAGCCAGTGAAATAAACCTGGTAATTATTAAAGGTCTGATGTATGGACCAATGCTTTTTATGCTTTTTTCCAGGTCTGTTTAATCAATGTAAGCATTTTGAAGGACAGATAAATAAGTTAAACATTCTCATTTTTCTCCTTGATACCATTCTCTTTTTGTCTAGACAGAAATCAGATTTTTTGAGACAGTGATCCAATGTGTTCTTGTATGATTCTGCTCAGTCTGGTTTTTTTTTTTTTTGGTACCCACTTGTGAACAATAATATTTGATTTCTCTAGCCAACCCAGTTATTCATGTGAAACAATATTTAAAGGCCTTCTTAAACTAAAAGGAACAGGTTTTTTTTTCTTCTTTTTTTTTTTTGGCGAGACAGAATCTTCAGTGTAATGAGAATTGTTTACACTAGATCATTTTAAGTATAAAGAACAGTTAGTATACATGTACTCTTTATCTTTATGTCCTTTCTGTACCACTAAGATACGAAGAAAGTATGGGTAAGGAAATAGATCTGATCCATTCTGGAATCTTCTGATTGCCTCATAAATACTTTTGACCCCACCGCATTAACATGCTTCAGGAGCCTGTTTTACTAATGCTTAGTGTTTGCTTGTAAATTTGTTCAAAGTACAGAACTGATCATTTGATTTTCACCAGGAAATCTTACTCTCCATAATGTTATCCAAAATTCTGGCTGTGGTTATAAATTACTGTGGCTTTCCCTCCTCCCTCCCTCACTTGAGCACTCTGCATTTTCTGTCACTGGAATTTTTAATCTTAAGTTTGGGAACCCTCTCAAATTTATTTGCAGATCTGTGATTGTATGCATTCTTGCACACATATTTAGGAGGTAAAAGGATCCTCATCTTCCATGTGGTTCAGGGGCCTTGGCTTTCAGAATGTTAAGAACCACTGTTCCTAAATCTGTTAGGTTTTGCTACCTAGTTTGGATTTGCTGCTCCTTTTGCTTTATTGCCAAGTTATGTGTGTGTGTTTGGGGAAGAGGGAGATTTAAATCTTTTCTTTTTAATGAGAAAAATTAATTTCTGCTTAGAGATGGAGTTGGAAAAAATTCAGCCTTTGTTAAATACTGTAAAATAAATTTAATGGCTTTTCCATAAATTCCATTAAATTTTTCCCTACAGTGAGAGCTATGAGCATTACTTATTACTCATTTAACACTCATTGTCTTGTGGGTCACAGTGTCTTTTAAGAGCTCAGAGGAAGATCCAGCAAGTTATACTGACAAACTGATTGGAGATATAGGAGAACTATCGGTGTACATCAAAGAAGATTCTAGAGTTTCAGAGAGGGAAATATCAATTGTAAATGTGACTGAAGTGTGATTAACTCGATTTTGACTTTGGGGAAGTTATTTTTGACTTTGGAAGAGCAATTTTAGCATTTCTGGGGTGCAGATGCAGTGCTGCAATAGGTTGGATAAATGGGAAAAGAGGAAACACAACTGTAACACAGGTTATTCTTAAAAAGCTAAATGGTAGGCCAGGTGGTGGCACATGCCAGTAATGCAAGTGACTGGGGAGGCTGAGACAGAAGGATAGTAGGTTCAAGGCCTGCCTCAGCAACTTAGTGAGCCTTGTCTCAAAAAATTAAAAGGCCTGGGGATGTAGCTCAGTGATAGAGCACCCCTCCATTGCTTCTCCAGAACCACACACACCCCAAAAATGTTATATATATATAAGAAAAGTGGTGAAAAAGAGCTCTTTGCTATTCTGAAAAAGAAATGGAATAGTTTTTGAGAATAGGAGGACTGAGGGGAAGGAGAAAGCAAGATGGTATGAATGGAGAATTGATTTTATTGCATTCTCTTAAAGGAGAACTAGTCAAGTGAATGGAGTAAAATGCTTAAATTAAGGCCATTTGGCTGACTTAAACCTGCAGAGTACACTTAAGGTACACTTAAAAATCACCTGGAAGTTGGGGTGAATGAAAATGAGATTTAGACGGTACCTCAAACTATGAGCAGCAGAATAAAAAAGAGAGTAGTGGGAACAGTGTGGGTTTTAGTACCAACTCCTCCTTGATTTGGATCTCAGGGTCCCAGTTTTATTTATGTTTACTAATTATGTTTCCTATTTATGTTGCTTGGGATTGGCTATTGAACCTCTGGGTCTTGGTGCCCTCACTGTGAAATAAGAGTTCTAATTCCTACTTCATGAATGTTTTGCAAGGATTAAAGAACATGTTTGTAACATGCCTAATAGTCTTTTTGTGTTCCTTTAGTGTTTATTTCCCACCTTAAGACTCCCAAGATTTACTTTCATGTCTGGTGTAAAATTCTCCTGTCGTTTTTTTATATTAACTGTCACTTTTAGGTACACATTCTCTGCTTCTATAAATTAGCTGCCTTTGTTCTTAATAGCACCTTTTTTTCATATGCTTTGCATATTGATTCTGTGATTATGTTTTTGTGATTTTTTTTTTTTTTTGTGGCCCTGTCTCTTCCACTAGACAGAGACCCAGCACCTAATAGTGCCTGAATGAATGAATGCCTGGAACGTAGTAAGCAAGTAAAGATTCATTATATCACAATTTTTATGTCAGGAATTCAGAAATGATTTAATTGCATGGTTCTGATTCAGGGTCTCCCTTGAGGTAGTAGTGAAAAATGACAGTCGGGGCTAAAGTCATTTTAAGGCCAACTGAGACTGAAGGATCTCATTCCACCACAGTTCATTCATATGTCTCCCAGTTGATGCTGGTTGTTGGCAGGAACTCAATTTCTTCCCAGGTGGGCCTTCCCATGGCCTGCCATTAATGTTCTGAAGTCCTGAGGGCTAGTTTCTGCAGAGCAAATAGTTTGAGAGAAAAACTGAAGCTGCAATATCTTTTGTGACTCATCCTTTGAAGTCACACACTGTTGTTTCTGCAATGTCCTCATGGTTACATAGGCTAGCCCTGTTGTGGAAGGAAACAGAACAGGGGTACAGATACCAGGAGATGGGTTTATTGAAGAACATCTCAGAGACTGTCTACCAGAAATGTTGTGTGGAATTACAGAGAGTAGACCACGTATGATTAAGACAATTGCTGATTAGTGCTGGTGGAGGGTCTGACTGATGTAGGAAAATATTCATTTGCTTTGGCAGCAGTCAGGACTGCTGATTACATGATTTTCCCCCTAGTGGCACAAGAACAGAATCAGAGAAAACGGGTGTTGGATTTATTTAGGGATTAACAAGTCATTAGTAGGGCAAGTCATGACCTTGAAATATGTAAGACTATATTTACATTCAGCAATTTGTGTTTGTTTTGTTTGGTGCCTGGTAGCATGTTGTCAGACATGAGTATTTTTGGAAGCTACAACTTCGTCTTAACGCTAGTGCAGGAAACTTACCTTGGTTTTGAGAAAGTTGTAACGGATCGCTTTTAATGTGCCTTGCTTTGTGCCTGATGCTCTGCTATACGATTTTGATACAGATTATCTCGTTTAATCATCACATCCCTAGGAGTTAATTAACCCAGTTTTAGAAATAAATTCTGGCTACAGTGAAGAATAACACAACTGTTAAGGTCCTGGATCCAGACTTAGGCCTTCTGGTGTCAGAACCCAAGCTCTTCCATTGTACTGTGCTACCTCTTTCTCACTTATAATTGAATGTGAAGATGCTCAGCTTAAAATACTAAAGAAGCTGGATTCTGATTGTACATAACAATATTTTACCTATCACAGAAACACGTAGGAACTACATCAAAATTTGAGGACTTTTTTTCCCCATCTCTTTTTAGTACTTTTCAAGTGTCCTACAAACAGGTATTACTTAGAGTCAGAAAGAAAAGTTATTTTAAATAAGCAATTTTGTCCTGAAAGTTGGCATTCACATTTGCAAACTGAAAACTACATATGTTTTTAATGGGATTTTTGTTTTTAATATTATGGTTATAAACTTTCAGAATGTGTCATCAAAAATCTGCATATTTTTGAAATTATGAATTTCAGCAAGGACTCATTCCATTGAGATTGGGGCATTTCAAACAGGATAAGTGAGTGTAGTCTCCATGTGTCCTCTGTTCACTTTGTCCAGATCAAGTCTGAATACTTGTGGATAGACCAAAAAATCTGGTTGCTTGTGTGGCCTAACCACCAACTTCTCAATACAATTAATTTATCTCAAAATGATTTCAAAGATGTGCTGGAGCAGTGGCTCAGCAGTAGAGTGCCTGCCTAGCAAACACAACTAAGTGTTGGAGAAACTAAAACCAGATGAAATAATAAATAAAATTGATCCCTCATTAAAAAAACATTGTCAAAGACGTAATATCAGATACAGATAGTCTCATACAGATTTACCTTGGTGTATTCTATAAGACACTGCAGCTATATAAACGATCACATTTCCTGTACCGTAATATCGATATGGGAATTACCATACTGCACTATATCTTATTTCGTTCCAGTTAGCATCCCATGGCTCAGCAAGAAACACTAGGGCTTCAGTTGTGGAAGGGCACATTTGTTTCTGACTCAGAAAACAAGCATTAAGACTTGTCTTTTCCGAAAAAAGGTTTTCGTGTGTCAGTTTTCTTTTCCTCAGCATCTGTCTGCCCTCATGTATGTTCGTCTTACCTGGAACCGCCAACTTGCCAAACCTCCTAATCAATTCTCGGGCCTGTTGTTCAACCTTTCGGTGGTGTTTAACTCTAGTTGAACTTCCTTAAGCACTCCTTCTTGGAATGCTTTCTTCACTTGGCCTTAGGATACCATACATTTCCTGGTTTTCTTTTCTAACACATCATTCTGTATCTCACTTTCTGACTTGTTGTCTTTTTTTTTTATTAGAAGAATACAGAAATACAGTTGAGGGGGAAACATTATCAAAACATTAGCAATCAATGGATATAAACTTTGTTATCCAGGGGAAAAGCCAAAACATGGATAACCACCTTGGGTTTTACCTATTGCAGTTTCCCCCAGAAGAACTCATGCGTTAAATGGGTACTTGTTGTCTTTTAAATCTCTAAATTTTGCTGTAGGAATCCATCCCAAGAGCTCTTTTTCCCTATTTGAATTTACTCTGTAGACAATCTCATTCAGTTCCTTCAGCTGTACATACCTTGCATATGCTTAGACTTCTAGACTTGTGTATTTCTCTCAACCTCTTCACTGAGTTCTAGCCTTACATAGTTAATTGGATGTTTGACATAAACACTTGACCACATAATCTCAAACTTAGCACATCCAAAAAGACTTCAAGGGCCAGCCACAACAGCTTGCCTGTAGTCCCCCAACTCCAGAGACTGAGGCAGGAGTATCACAGTTTTGAGACTAGCCTTGGCATCTTGGTGAGACCCTGACTTGAAAACAAAAAGGGATATGGGTATAGCTCAGTTGCAGAGCCTCCTGGGTTTACTCGCCAGTACCACCCAAAAAAAAAAAAAGTCATTTATCACTCTACTCTGCAACTTTTTCCAATTTTCTTCTTTGAAAATAGCATTACTATATACACAGTTGATCCAACAGATAATTTGATTCTGTTCTTTCTCCTTACCTTCTACCTTCATTTAGTAAGTATTGTTGGCTGTACCTTCAACTGATGTTCCCAGTCTAGCATTTCTCATCTCCACCGTTTCATCTAGATTACTGCAATTGTTTTCTATTTGGCCTCTGTTTCTACTCTTTCCCTCTATTTATTTTGTTGTAACTAGAGTAATCTTTTCAAATATTACTTATACGTAGTAATTATATTGACCACAATCCTCTAATGGCTTTCCCTCATATTTAGAATAAGATTTAAGCTTGTTACTGTGGCTTACACACTGCACAATCTAACCTCTCCCTCTCTCACCAACCTCTGCACCTATCACTCAGAACCTAGCTTTTCTACTCTAGGCAAACTGTCCTCTGGCTCTTCCTGTAATACAAACCCCTTCCTGTCCTGATGGTGTTTGCACTTGCTGTTATTTTCTCTTCCTGAGACATTCTGCAGAACTTCACGTGGCTTTTTCTCCGACATTAACTCTTCATTCAAATGTCACCTTTTTTTCATGATGCTAACTGCATCCAGTGATACTGCTGCCCTCTTCTCCACTGAGACAAACTCTCTAGGGGAGGGACTTGCTCTTATTCACCAGTGTATCCCCAGTGGCTGAAACAGTACCTAACACATAATAGATGTTTACAGGATTTATGGGATAAATGAAACCATTTTACTGAAACAGCTATCAGACTTAATTCAAATTGAACATCTTTTTCTCTGGTAAAATTCCCCATGACTCTCTTCAGTGCTTGACACTATGTGTCTTCCTACCACCCCTTCCTTCTCATTACTGTATTTCTGTACAGCTAACCCCCTGTCATGTCACTGTATCGTTCATCATATCCTATAAATTGTCAAATATTGCTCATCCTTGCTTTGTATATTGCTTCTTACGTCCATGCCTCTTCTGTCTTCTTTGCTGCATAGTTGAAACCTTTGCTAACTTACTACTGTGTTGCAGCAACCTCCCTGCACCTCATTTTGTCTTAATATGTCCTCCACATTATCAGACTGAATTCTTTTATATATTTTTATATATATATATATATTTATTATTTATCTTGGTATTTCTTGCATCTAGCCCTTTTTCTTTCTTTCTTTCAATTTTAATAGTAGGCACTCACTGAATGTTGAATGGATAGTTCTGTTCTGGAAAGTAGAACTAGTGGGCCATGTGATTATTTTAGGGCTATAATTCTTTGAAAAGAATTTATTCTTAAATAATGCCTCTTCATTTCTGTTTTTAGAAATTCTGTAGCAGTTCTTTGTTGTGCACTATTTTCAATGGACCATTTAAGTGACTATATGTAGTATCACAGCAGTTCACAGAAAGTTTTTATGTTTTGATCTAGTAGAACTAAAGTTGTATCTTTGTTCTGCTATTAAAATTTTTTTTCTTTTTCCCTCTCTCTTAAGCTAAAGTCTCCAGGGAATATTGAATTGTTAAGGAATTTGGGAAAAGACAAGCCAAAGATCCCATTCCATGGATCCTTTGGGAGCACCTTCCCAGTTTGTGGATGTGGATACATTACTAAGTTGGGGCGACTCGTGTGAAGATGAATTGGATTCTTCTGATTCTACAACCAAGACATTTCAGGAAGATACCATTAGATCACCTTTTCTTTATAATAAGGATATCAATGGGAAAGTGGTTCTTTGGTAATTCTTTGATTATATCATATTGTAATATGATAAAGCTTTGTCATAATTTTTTCTAAACCCCTTTTACGTAAGCCTAGCATTCAAGCATTGCCTCGCATATACTTATGTAGCTTTATTGGGATAAAATTGATGTATAATAAACTTTGCATATTTAAAGTGTACATTTTTGACATGTATGCATTCATGAATCAGTCACCACAATTAAGATAGCAAATATACTTATCACCTTCAGAAGTTTTTGTGATTGTTGTTTTTCCGTTTGTAATCATGCCCAAACCTGCAGAAGGATCGCCGCACAATCAGTGATCTTTCTGTCATTATAAATTAGTTTACATTTTCTGGAGTTATGTATAAACGGAATCGTATTTTTTTGGACTGACTTTTTTCATTCAGCTTAATTATTTGTAAGTTTATCTATGTCAATGCATATATCAGTAGTAGCTAATTACTTTTGAAAACCTTTATTGAAATGCAGAGCTCACGCCAGCCAGATAGTTTACCAATTTAAATTACATAATCGAGTGGTTTTTAGTATGGTTATGGAGTTGTATAACTATCATTTAGTCAATTTTAGAAGGTTTTCTTTATCCCAAAGCCTTCTCCTAATCCCTCAATTTTAAGCAACCAATGATTTACTTTCTACCTATTTTGGACTTTTCAGAAAGATGGAATTAATATGATAAGATATGTGAGGTTTTGTTGTGACTTGGCATAGTGCTTTCAATGTAGTTCAAATCAGTACCTCATTCATTTTTGTGTCTGAATAGTATTCCATTTTATGGATATATATTTTTCAGTTCATTAGTTGGTAGACATTTGGGTTGTTTCTACATTTGACTGTTGTGACTAATGCTGCTGTTTCTAGTCTCTTAAAACTAATTATTTGTAGCTTTGTAAGCATTCTGTTAAAATGCAAGAGAAATAGGTAATAAGCAAATGCAAGATGTGATGACTGTGAGTCGCAGAGGGATAGCTATTGCATTAAAGCTCTAACGTGCCAGTTAATTTTTTTTAAATCAGGATTTTTAAAAATTATTATTTTTTTATTATTGCTTATCTTGTGAGTTAGCAAAACCAGTGTTGTGGAGGGAACGGATAGAATGTTTTGAAAGAATTAGAAAATAGATCCTTTGAGCTCCCTTTTCTTCCTCCTTTTGCTCTTTTTGTTTCCTCAGGAAAGGAGATGTGGCATTACTGAACTGTACAGCCATTGTGAATACCAGCAATGAAAGTCTCACAGATAAGAATCCTGTGTCAGAAAGTATCTTCATGCTTGCAGGGCCTGATTTGAAGGAAGACCTACAGAAACTTAAAGGTGAGTGAATTATCTTAGACATAGTATTGTTTATAAGGAAACATTAAGTTTTTTTGTCTACCTTGAAGCATATTTTGTGTTTAAGTGAAAGAATTATTTAGATGTAGCTATTTTTCTTTTATTGGCACTAAATAAAAAGTTTTTGAAAGTCTCACAATGTATTAAAAACTGAGACCTGAGATTTTGCTACCCGTAAAACTCCTCTGTCTTATTGGTGAATATAAAATGACAGTCACTATAGCTAACTGGATCTTGGGTAGCATTTTCCTGGCTGTATATTTTCTTGCACTAATGGACCTTACAAAACAAGTATCCTAAATTGAAAACTTCTCATCATTTTTCAACGTCTGTAGAGAATTTCTTATATGTCTTGGACACAGAGGATTACAATTCCGAAATGAAAATTCACTTACAGATAAAATAAGAGTGTATTACAAATGCATGTATATTCTTACTTAATTTGTACTTGCTACTTTTTGGTTTTATCAGAACATTTTTCTGGAAATATTTCTTTGGAAATGGGGATGGATGGGAAGAGTCCCAATGATTCAGAATCTTTTTTGCCATTGTTTGCATTCATTTTTTAATTGCCAACCTAGAAACCCTTCATTATTGTTGATTGAACCCAACTTGAATACTATGAAATTCTATCTTCCTATGAAGCATTTATGAAATACAGCAAAATTTCTTAAAATGTAAACAGCAAATCCCACCTGTATAAAATCTTGTTTTCCTTGGCTTCTACCCTTCAGCAGTGACTACTGATATTTGACCCACTAAAGATACTAGAATTTGAACAGGAATTCTTGTAGTGTTGGCTCCATGAAAGAAGTGATAGAAAAAGAAGAATTGCATTATCTAATTAAACTGAATTTTGACTGAAGGCAGAGGATGAAAACATCGTAAGCTGTAACACAAGGTGTCATGAAGAACGTGTAGAAATTCGAAAGGATATTAAAGATAATAATGAGAAGTTCTTTGGTAAAAGTAACAGAGGAGCTGGTCTGGAGTAATTCTGTGTGTGTGTGTGTGCGCACATGTGCACATATCATAGACTTATGGATAAGCAAAGTTAACATAGTTACAACATTAAATTAAGTATTCAGGTATACAAGTAAAGCCTCAATATTTAATAGGGTGTGTTTGGGAGTCTTTAAGATGGCATTCGTATCATAATTCTGCCCTTTACTGGGTGACTTACGGCCAGTTATTTCACTGCTGAGTCTGAGTTTCCTCATCTCTAAAATGGGAATAGTAGTAATAGTTCCTACCTCAGTTCCTGACACATAGCAAGAGCTTACTTGATATTTGGGAGTGTTAAAAAAGGTTGAATACTTAATCTTATTCCCTTTTTACATCTTTATTAACAACCTATGTGATTATAGAGTATGACTTAACCAAATGTGTAGATGAGAAAAAGCTGGAAGAGAAAAATTTTTAAATGTCTGGACCAAATGGAAGTATAAGCCCCCCCCCAAAAAAAAGGAAAGAAAAAAATTAATAGGCATGAATATGAAAGCCTTGTTCAAACCACTACCCAAGTTTAGGCTGGAAAAGCCTGGTTTGGCAATTTTTTTTACACTTACCAAGAAGTATTTACTTTCTCAGTAGAATAGCATTATCATTATCTTCCATCACATTTTTCATGCAAGAAACCTTTGGGTAACACTTCCCTCTTCCTTTTCCCTCTGTCATCAATTCCTACCTTCATTGTGAACCGTTCTCCTCGTCCACTGCCCCCAGTGTTTACTACCATCATTGTATGCCTGTAGGTGGACCCCTCCCAAACAGTCTCCCTGCATCCATTCTTCTTTCCTTAAACCCATTTTCCACGCTAACCAGTGTTTGCCTCGTAAACTATTATTATTCTGATTTACACCATTTATTGGCCTCCTGGTGAAATTAAAGTCCAAACTCCTTAAACTGGTATCAAGCCTGGCAGACCTCACTCACTTGTCTCTAGTCTCACCATATCTCCTTTTGGCTTCATTGTCATACTTAAGCCAAACTGATCTGCTGTCACTACCTGGTCACCCAAAAGCTTTTCAGTCTTATACATTCTCTCACCTTTCTCTTCCATCATCAACCCTCTTTCTTAGGTCTTGACTTACATCTCTTCTTCAAAGCACTATTTCCTTTTCCTCTGGAACAAATCAGTCACTCCATGATATATGGTTCCAACGTGCAGTACAGTACTTCTGGTTTGTGCCCTCACTACAGTTGGAATTTTGTAAATTGTTCATGTGAACAGTTGGTCCAGACATTTAAAAATCACATGAACAAAACTGTAAACTTGACACTGACAGAAACTGCCTAGTACCAAAAGTAGTGAAGGCATCTTTTAAGTAGTGAAGATTGAATGCACAGAAGTTTCCGAGGATTTTAATTTAGTCAACTCAGAACTGAAATGTACTGTTTCTGTTGAAAAAGCTAACAGCAGAGTCTTTTACCACGTGCGGAGGCATCAAAGTCAAAAGAGTCTGTGGTTTGTCTGTCCTGGTGGGACCCTATGGTGTACTGTGTTCATTTTCTTTTTATTACTGCTTTTCAGGCATTATCTCTGGGGAACACCTAAAAATTATTAGTGTGGTAGGCATTGTGGAAACCATATTATTTAAAAAAATAACTTTAAAAACTAGGATTAGCATAGACTAGAAAAAATTGGGGAAACAATAATTATTCTCAAAACACTTGAGAAATAATTGTATTGAAGGGGCATAGTGATAATTATGTTGTTTTGAGATTTTTTTTTTTCTAAGAGAGAGAGACAGAGAGAGAGAGGGAATCAATTTTATTTGTTTTTTCATGTGGCTTTTGTTGCTCGAACACTTTGTTGTATATGTGGTGCTGGGGCTTGAACCCGAGTATTCACACATGCCAGGCAAGCTCTGTAACCACTGAGCCACCACTCTAGCACCTAGAATTCTTAATACACAAATTTTCAGTTCACTTAGAGAAATTTTACTGAGAAATAAACAGTAACAGAACAGGCAGGATTTGCTTATTGTATCCAGATTTTACCCCTTTAAAATCAGTCTTAGATGCATTCTTTGAATTTTGAAAATTTGTGGAACTAAAGCACTGTGGGGCTTGCTGCTGTTTGGACTAAATTGATCAGTGATATTCAACTTTAAAAAATGTATAGAATAGAGTCTGAAAATTCACCTCTGTTGTTCAGCCAAGAGTACATATAATTCAAATACAGAAAAATACAGATTGATGTATCTGCATGTACAAAGTGAGGAGTGGATACCAGAATCATCGTACAGTTTCGCTGCTTACATATTCTGTTACTCAGTATTAACTATGAGGGTGTGACAGGGCATGCATTCGTAGACTATGCTTTTTGCTTTCGCTGTTCTCTTATAATTAGCACTCTTTTTGTTATAAGTATTCAACAGCTTTTATTTCCTGTTTCAGCCTTTCATCACTGTGCTAAAATACCAGAGAAAATCAGCTTAAAGGAGGGAACATTTATTTGGGCTGACAGTTTCATAGATTTCAGTTCATGGTGTGTTGTCTCCCTTGCTCTGGGCCTGAGACAGAACATCATGGCAAAAAGGTGTGGCAGAGAGAGCCTGTCACCTCATAGTAGCCAGGAAGCCAAGAGGTGGGTTAGGAAGAAAGGGCTGGACACAAGGGCATGTTCTCATTCCCCTCAACTAGGCCCCACCTCCTGAGTTTCTATCACCCCCGCAATGATCCCTTCAATTATAAATCTGTCAATATATTAATCCATGATCCCATCACTTCCCAAAATCCCCACCTTCAAACATTTTTGCTACACTGGGGACCAAACCTTCAACACATGAACCTTGTAGTACATTCTAGATTCAAACTATAGCAGTTTCCTTCATGTGTGTGTTAGGATTTGGACAGAAATCAGTGCAGTTGAAAAGTTACAGCTAGTCTTTAATACTCAGATGTTCAGCTTGTTTTGCACCACTGCTCCTCAGCACAGCATAGCAGTCCTCCTGGGCAGAGTTACAGCCAGGAGTACAGTCATTTAGTGGATTTGTATTTATTTTACAAAAATTCGAAATACTTTTAGAACTGTGTTTTAAATGTTTATAGTGATATTTAGAATTCAAACTTTAGGATTAGAAGAAATCTGAGCTAGAAGAACAAATGAAAGATAGGGAAACAGTATAGCAGTACTTACCATAACTCGGGATCCAGAGCTTTTGCTAACAACTATTAAAGGAGATTTTAAGAGCAAAATTCTGATTCCAAGCCCAGAATCTTCATAGCACTTAAAACTTCTCTTCTCTTTCTGAACTCTGATCTGAGAGATTTCTGGGACTGACTCAACAAACTGACTGTCCTAATATTCCCTTGCTTGCTTGCTGGGGTTTTTTTTTTGTTGTTGTTGTTGTTGTTAACCAAGAAATACGTTTATATTGTTGCTTTTAAATAATAATTTTCTAGTTATAGAAGCAATAAACGTAAATTATAGAAAATTGTATGCACACAAGCTAAAAATAGCTAAAAGCTTCACATTTACACCAACCAGAAATCTCCTTATTAACCCTTTAATGCATATCCTTCTGGATTTTTCAGTATGTGTGTGAGACACATTCTTGTCTTTTGTAACCAAAATAAAATAATTATGTGCATACTGTTTTCAGAATAAGAACTATGTATATATTTTCCTACAATTCATCTTCAGCAAATGAATTACACTTTTTAATTTCAGAAATTACATCTAATACTCAAATAATAATTAAAAATTCCAGTTAATCACGAAATGTCCTTTGTAGTCCTTTTCAATCTGGTATGCCAAACTAGTATGTAGTGCAGGACCACATAGTGCATCTTATTGTTTTGCCCATTGATTTGTATATATGTTTAACCCATCAGTCCCCTTTATATGCCACTGACTTATTAAGTGAATTGGGCCAATTGTTTTCCAAAATATCCTACCCTTTTGATTTGTCAGATTTTCTTGAGGTGCAATTTAGTTTGTATGTCCTATAAACTGAAATTTATATCTAATGTAATCAAGCATTTCATAGGCGATGTGTTGTGTATTTAATGTTGTTTGATATTATAAGATATATAAATCTTGGTTGACCTGTTAGCGATCTTTCATTGATAACAAGATTGCTGTCTGGATTAGGGTGAAAACAGTTTGATCCTTCCATTTGTGCAGTTACGTTCTACCCTTTGTGACTGTAAACTACTGTATGTTTTTTAGACTCTATAATTGTTCATTTCCCCATTATATATTCACCTGGTGGTTTTAGCACCAAATTGAAATTCTCATGTGAGTCAATACTCTGTGTTTTCTGTATTTCATCCAAGTTTACTAGCTGGTGTTCCATAAAGTAGAACTTTTCCTCACTAACCAGTATTGTTTGATTAATCTGAGTTAGATTGTGTTGGAGAGACGGGTTAAGTTCTTGGTTCTTTTAATTATCAATTTGAAAAATGAAAAGTCTTATTAATAGATGCTTCAAATGGTGACCAATGGGATTTTTTTTCCTGGCTTTCTCTTTTTTTGAGTATCATTTTGTACTTACAACTTTTCATTGCTTGATGTATATAGTTATAAAAGCTAAAGAATTTTTGTGTCCTTTATGAATAAATGAATAAAAGCAAGTCATCTGCCGTGCCCTTGCCTACCACAGTTCCTCTTCTCCAGGGGTCAATCCTTGCTACCCTTTAAGTGCCTTATGTTCTTTACCTTCTGTTTCCAAGTTAATATGTTAAAACTACCATGTTGATTTTATTTCATTATCAGTTGACTGACTGTGGGAGTGAAAGATTAAACTTTATCTATGTGACCTTTTACCTATATTTATAATATTTACTTTCCTATACTTATAAGACTTAACTTTCCACTTTACCACCATCTTCCCAAATTGTGACCATATAAAATTGTTCAGTTTTATTCTTTTTGTACAACCTTTTTCTCCTAGGACTTTTTTTTTTTTAAGAGAGGGACAGTGAGAGAGAGAGAGAGAGAGAGAGAGAGAGAGAGAGAGAAAGAGAGAATCAATTTTGTTTAGTTATTCATGTGGCCTTCAGTGCTCTGAGACTTTGTATATGTGGTGCTGGGGTTTGAACTCATGTACTTGTGCATGCCAAGCAAGCACCATAACCGCTGAGCCACTGCTCCAGCCCTCTCCTAGGCTATTAATGGATTTGATTTTTTAAGTAAATAATTGTTTATGTACCTGTCACTGACTCAACCCCAAACTTTCAGTACAAGTGAAATCTGTCAAGGTCAAACACTTGAGTTTTTCTTTCAGTCCATTTTTGTCTTGACAAGGTTCTTCCTAGATCCCTCCATTCTCCTCTAGACTGCTCTCTATTCCTGCTCCATGATTACCATCCTGGAACTGTATTTTATATCATCTTAGGAAATTCTTTCTCTTCTATTTAAATGGATTGATTCCTCCATTTCCTAGATCTCATGCCCTCTCCCACTTTAATACACTCTTTCATTTTTGCCAGTAGATCTACCAGATTTCTGAGAAGATTCCAATAGGGCAGAATTTCTGAGACCTTCCTTCATACTTAATTGGTAATTTGATTGGAGATAGCATTCTAGTCTGGAAATCATTTTCCAGAATTTTGAAGGCATTACTCTCTTGTTTTCGATTTCAACTATTTCTGTTAATAAATCTGATGATATTTTTATTGCTGATTCTTTGTATATTAACAGTTTCTTCCTGGAAACTCTTATGATCTCACCTTTACTTTGGATAATAAGAAATTTCATAGTAATATGCCTTCAGGTGGTTTGGGTATTATGTGGGTCCTTTGAGTCTAGAAACTCATGTCTTTCAGTTCTAAGAAATTTCTTGTTTTATTTCTTTAATAATTTTTTCTGTACTCTGTTCTCTGAAGAAATCCTGCTGGATGTGGTTCTTTCTTATCTAATCTTTTAGTTTTCTTATCTGTTATACCTTATTTCCTCTTTCTTTTTGTTTTAATTTCTAGATGATTTCCTGAATTTTAGTTTTAGTTTTTTCCGCTATCATAATTTTCACTTGGCTATAAAAATTAAATAAATGCTTCTTCTGAATATTCTTTCTGAATATTCATTTTTTGTGGATTCTGGTTTTGATTCAGAGGTATTATCTCTTCCCTTACATCTCCGAGAGTAATATCAGATAATGTGTCAAGATTCAGGGGTTACTTTTTTAAGTTTCCTTCCCTGCATTATGAAATTTTTGAGCATTACTTTGTTTTGTCCTCCTTTTGTTTTGGTTGGAGGCTGTCTTCTTGGTGATCTTGAAATATTGTATTCAAGGAGGAGCAACTACAAGGCTAATGGGAAGCTTGTGTGCAAGAGCACCTTAACCTGTTCAAGCCGGTTTAACAAAGTACCACAGATGTGTGACTTGTAAACAGCAGACTTTTTTTTTTTTCTCACATTTCTAGAGGCTGAAGGTTTGAGTTCAGGGTGCTGGCAAGTCAGGTTCTGGTGGAGACCTCTTGTGACTTGAGATTGCAAACTTCTCATCTCATCTTCCTGTGATGGAAAGAGGAAGCCAGCTCTCTATATTCTCTTGAAGAATATGAATCCCATTCACGAGGGCTCCATTGTCCTGATCACATCTAATTACCTCCCAGTGATCCCACCTCTTAATTCCATCATGTTAGGAGATAGGGCATCAACATATGAATTTGGGGAGTATATGGGCATTCAGTATATAACACTGAGTAAAGATCATGTCTTGATGAGCCTTAAAGCAGATGGCAGAGCAGAAGCCCTGTGATTTTATTGAGCTATATCCCTCAGTTATTGCAATCTATATGTCCTTTGGAATGGGCCTCATAATTTTCCAGAAAAGAATTCTCTGGGGATTATAAACCTGGGTGACCATTTAGAAAACAGGGGCACAGGACTAGATCTTTTACTGATCAATATTATAGTTTAACTACCTCCCCTCTTTTCAGCTGTGCCTGGAGTTCTGGAATCCAGAAACACTCCAATTCAGCATCTCCAGAAAAGAAACTCCCTACTGCCATGGTGGTAAAGAAATCACCTTACAGTGCTGGCTAAGGGGAGGGATTGTTGTAGATTTGACTAATTTGATACAAACTTTTAACCCTAACCTCCTCTTTTTGGTCCCACTTCACAGCATAGCCTATAGAAGCATGTAGGACCTCCAATTTCTGAGCCCTTTTAGTGTTTTCCAGTAATAGCAGTAATAGTAATAGTGAATGCATTTATTCTCTTGGCATATTTTAACTCAATCCTGTGAAGTACTACTAGTATCTTCCTTAAATAGGAAATCAAGGCATGCTGAGGCCAAGCACCTTCTCAGTGTTACAATAGAAACATCTTGGACTCAGGATTTAAACTGAAGCAATCTGTCTTGAATCCAACACTGCCTTTCTGTATAGGTCAGCTTGCTTCATATTTATTACCCCATTGCTGCAATCTGTTTGGTTTCTCTGCCTCAGTCAATCATTCCTAGTCCATTGACTTTCTGCCCCCTAAAACTTTAATACTTCTCCGCTTCGTATTCTTTCCCATTTTCTTTGTGCTTGTACCTGTTGTATTATTTCACTGTTACCATGAGAACAAAAGGAACAGAGAAGAATGTTTATTTTTGATCCATGTTTTTGACTGACACTTGTCAAAGTTCTTAATACTTTATCTGTTTTATGCTTCAGATTTATGTATCTTTCCATTGTTCCCAGGTTGCCGAACAGGAGAAGCAAAATTGACAAAAGGATTTAATCTAGCTGCCCGGTTCATCATACACACAGTGGGACCTAAGTACAAGAGCCGATATCGCACAGCAGCTGAGAGTTCCCTGTACAGCTGCTACAGAAATGTGCTTCAGCTGGCAAAGTATAGTCTCCTCATTTCCTGGACATAGCATGCCGTGCAGTTTCAAAGGCCCTGGATTTCAAGATGAACCTAGCTATGGAAATCAGACTGAGGGAATTTAGAAGGACCCTGAAGATAGATCTTTTCAAACAGCCGAGTAACAGGACAGATTTGAGTAACTTAAGAATTTAATCTATTCCTATTTTATTCTGTCTATACATGAACTATGTATATATCCTCCAAAGATCATGATTATATTATATGTTCAGATAATTATGAAATGGTACAATTGGGTTAACTATTTCAGTAAATTTGTTGAGAAGATAGGGGAGAAAAAGTTAATTTGGATTTTTAAATGAGTTTTGAATTGTGTATGTATTATAAATGCTTGTAGAGCAACTCTTGTGTTTTCTGTTTGCAGAGAACAGTCAATGTCTTCAGTTGGATTCTGTGTCATCAATTCTGCAAAACGAGGTTATCCTTTAGAGGATGCAACACACATAGCACTTCGTGAGTGAAACTGAATACGCTGTACATAAATCAAGTCTTAAAATTTTTTTATCACTAATTAACTAGTTATAGGCATAGAAGATTGATTCCTTCCCTGGAAGGAAGTTGTGGAGTTCTCAGTTTGCTTTCTCAGTTAACACTTGTATCCATTTGAATAAAAGCTTATAAGACTTACTTATTAAATTCAAAAGTGACACCAAACTAGGAAATGTGACCAGTGCACTGGGTTTAAATCAGATTCAGAACATTCTTAACAGACTGCAACAATGAATTCAAAACAGATTTCTTAATGTAATGTTTGTATAGTGCTTTGCAATTTAAACAGTAGCTTTTGAGTGTGCTCTTGGAATATAAAACCCTGCATTTAGGTTTAAAAGAGAATGTGTCCAATCAATTGAGCTAAAAAGAAATACATGTACTATACCATACAGTGTTGGCCTGGAGTGTAGCTTAGTGGTAAAACCAGGGTTTAAGATAAAACTTGATTCTCTGCTTCTGTTTGTAGGTAGGTCTGCTTAAAATGCTGGCCTCTGCAGCTAAGAAAGCCCAGTATAGTGTTAGCAGCTAATCGAGGCAGGTTGAAATTGGCAAAGCCAAATTCTTCCCCACTGTTATCGAGAGGCATCTTGCAGCTCTTAATGGCAGCCTCTGCCCTCCACTGTCACAGCAGATAACAGCAGCTCAACACCAATTTCTTCTTTCTGAGTTCTTGTCTTACAAATTCACAAACAAGGAAGAGTAAGTATAAAATTAAAGAGCAGGATTTATTCAAGTGGGAAGAAAAGAGAGAACTTTCACAGATCATGAAGGAACACAACAGGGATTGCCTCTTGAGTATGCTAGACTCAGGGTTTATATAGCTCTTGGGTTAACATTAGTGGTCCAAATTTATGCTAATCAGTTTTTGGAGAAGTGCTAAGCTATTGGTCCAAATTTATGCTAATCAGATCTTGGAAAGTATCAGTGCTATTGGTTAGCCTTTGAGTAACTTTCCAGTGATCTTTATTTGGGTCTGCCTCTACTTCCCTTTTCCTGCTACTCATCCAGCTGGGCTCATTGGCCAGGGCAGCCACCAAAGGGTAACAGGTGGGCCTGCCCTGGCTTCCCTCTGTCCTAGCTCATGACACCTCAGGCAAGCACTGGCATGGCAGGCTCCAGGTGGCTTCAGCCTAGTGCTGGCCACTTGCTGTCCAATCCATCCAGTCCACCTCTGGCTGCTTTTCAGCATGGATTAATCAATGACTGTTACTTGGCAGTTGGGTAGCCATGTAGACTGAGAAAAAGAGTTGAATTTGGTGATAGAATGCTTACTTAGGGCACACAAGGTCCTGTGTTCAATCAGCACACAGCACACAGCACAAAATACACTGTTAAGCTTCAGAGAGTTTATGGTCTCACTGTATGTGCAGGTTCTGACCACATCCCAAATTCAGTTCTGGGTACCATAGCTCATGAGACACTGACAAACAGAAGGGCAAATAGCTTGAAACATTAGTGGTGTTCTTCTATGGAATATGCTTTTAGGAGATATGGTGCCTGTCTTCAAATATCTGAGGAGGTCTTAATATGGATATACTCTCTGCTGCATTTTTTAAGCAATAGTTCTTGGAAGTTTGGGGTGTCATAAACTACATCAGGCATCTAGTGAAAAAACTCTATGGATTCTTTATCCAGAAGAATGTGCATAAATACAAAATTTACTTGCTATGTTAGGAAGTTTACAGATCCTCATAACGATTATAGACAAGAATTCTAACTATAGAAAACAAGATCTAAAACTAAGTTACAAGGACAAGGGACTTTGGTCCCATTTGAAATAGAACTGTCTGAAATTGAAGAAAATTTTAGCAAATGTGTTATCATTAGGAACATCCATGTAGAAGCCTCATGATATTTTAGAAAATAATCCTCCTTTGGGAGAAAAGCTATATTTGATGATCTTTAAGACCCCTTTCTCTTTCTAGAATTTTAAAGATAAGATGGAAGTTTTATATTAACAAAAAGTTACAAAAATAATATACATTCAGTATGAACTTGTTGTTGTGTAGCCTAGAATTTGAGGTAAGACTTGTTCAGTTTAAGTGGTTTATTTAATTATAAGCTGTTTTGGAAACTAAATACTATTCAAAGATTTCATGGTAAATCTTTATTTTATAATTACAGTTTATATACATTGTATTAGAGTGAGCTTCTTGAGGGGTAGGAATATTATCTTTGTATTTCCAGTGCTTATGCATCTTTATAGTGCATATTTCCTGGGAAATATGTCAAGAATGTTTCACATGGTATTTGCTCAAGAAATCTATTTTTAAAATGGACAAATAAATTCCATTTAATTTCTTCAACATCCCGGTGTTTTAGGTAGGTGGTATCCTTTGTACTAACAAAAGGGACACAAATTTATCATGTTCTCAGGACTGTGCAGACTTAGAACATATGTCCAGGCCTCTGACTCCCCAAGTCTAGTAACCTGTCTGTTTGACTAGATAATTCATTCTGCTTAAGTTAGAACTGCTTCAGTGGAAGATCACTAGGTTACAACCTGCATGTCTACTATGTGGTAGCTTACAAAAACAAAACCAGAATTCCTGCCATTATATCATCACTCTGGCAAGGCTTCTGGCAAGCTTGATGTTCTTTTATTTGACTCAGGCCTTGCGTTGTCATTGCATAGCTGTTTTTATTTCTCCGTTTTTAGGTAAAGTAATCATAGATATCAGAGTTTAAAGAGGAAGCATATTTTAGAAAATGCTTTGAATAAGAAATCAAGGAGATGGATTATTTTATTTTATTTATTTTTTTTTTTTAGTTCTAATTCTACCACTCCAACTTTAGTTCTGTGGTCACAGATAAATCACTGTACCAAGTGGACTGTAAGAGAGGTCAATTTGAGAGTAATTGGTAATGGCAGATAAAGGTCAATAGTGGATATAAGAGACTGTTAATGAAACCATTTCTAGGAATTTAATTGACAAAAACAGAAATATAGCTCGAGAGTGAGCAAGTTAATTTATATTGTGTAAGGTTATTGGCTTATTACATCTTTAATCCAGTAGTAAAACTACAGCATCTCAGTTTTTTAAATATGCACACATGGAGACAATAATGCTCTTTGCTCAAATACTTTCTTAAGCATTTGAAAAACATGATGTGTATACTTTTGTAGTACATAAGGCCAAAAACAAACCTAATGATGTAATTCTTAAGTTCTTAGTATCAAAAGCTTTCCTATTTGTTGAACTGCTAGCAAAATATATTTTATTTAAAACCTTAGTACCTAAGTAATATCTTGTTCATAAATATATCAAGACTTTATATTTTCTTTCATAGTTCATGTGCAGTTCTTCTTACAAAGAAGAAAAACCTAAAAAATTCACAATGAATAAATTTTTCAGGTTGTTCATTCATTTAGTAAAAATTTGAATGAATATTGTATGGTAGGCTCTGTACTGTACGCAAGAAGTTATAGGGGTAAGAAAAAAGATGAAAAACTTCTTTTGTTTCCATGCTGAAAATTTTAGTGTTCCAGATGTCATTCTCATCAGTTAATGGATCTTCACTAAATGCTAAGCCCATGTCATCTTGATTGACTGCAGAGAATAGTGCGTAAATGAAACTTTAAAAGAAATAGTATAGACTGGCACTTAATGCTAAAAATAGTCATGAGAGCATTCTTCTCCCTTTTTGAAGAATTACTTTTGTAAATGAACTGTTGTGGGAATTCAGTTTGGTTACTATTTGGTATCATACTTTGTCTTTCAAAGGAATTACCACAGTTTGTACTGAGGAACTATTATATGTAAATATTAAAACTTGATGTCAGTGTAAATGGTAGAAAAGAAAAGAAAATCCTTTTTGTAAGTTCTTTTTTTTTTTTTTTAAGAGAGAGACACAGAGAAAGAGAGAAACAATTTTATTTAGTTATTCACATGGCCTTAGTTGCTCCAACACTTAGTTGTATACGTGGTGCTGGGGTTTGAACCTGGGTCCTCTTGCTTGCCAGGCAAACACTGAAACCGCTGAGCCACCACTCCAGTCCCAAGTTCATTTTTTAAGAAAAAAGTATTACAGCAAAATAGAGAAATGAAAAAACATCGTTACTTAAAAAAGGGCTATGAATAGATATTCAGTCCTTCACCAAATGGATCTGCTTCACTAGATTCTTGAATATACAGTGTTGACCAAGGCAGGCTATATGTATGTATGTATGTTATGTGTATGTGTATACATATGTAGATATAGATATAGGTATAGGTATAAATAATAGATGTGTGTGTATGTGTGTGTGTATATATATATATATATATATGTATGTATGTATATATATGTAAAATACACTTGCCTTCAAAAGATTCACAGTCTAGCTATAAAATATGTGAGAACTTTACAGGAATGTTCAAAATATTATAGATACTTTTCAATTTAAGGTAGGGTTCCCTTCCAGTAAACCCACTGTGAAGTTGAAAAAAATCATAAGTCAAACTCAAACCATTGTAAGTTGGGGACAATCCTGTGTGTTAGGGGCAAGGAGCAGGGGGAGATAGGTAGTTGGGGTCAGAGTAAGGCGAGTCATGCTAGGGACTTAGAATCTTAACCTATAAGCAGCACAGAGCCATCACAAGTGTTTAATAAGGACAGTAACATAACTCAGGCAACAGTGAACATGTCACCTTAGAAACAAACACCAAAGGGAAAATTTAAGATCTTATTTTAGAAGTCTTTTGAGCATTTAGAACCTGAAAGCAGCTGAAATCGAGACGGGATAGATTTTTAAAGTATTAGAAGTAAATAGAATTTAATGATCATGCGAGATATTTGAAAATGCAGGATGAAGAAAGAGCAGTCTGGGCAGGCTTTTCTGATAAGGAGTCACTAAGCAGACTGAAGTGAAAAGAAATCTTTTACAAAAATTAAACTTTGAAGAGTTTAATTTTTCTTTATGCTCAAGTGATTTCTTACTAAATAAACTTTTTTTCTCTTTATCAGGTACTGTAAGGAGATTCCTGGAGATTCATGGGGAAACCATTGAAAAAGTAGTATTTGCGGTCTCTGAACTTGAAGAGGTAGTTTGCTAATTATTTAAATCTTATTTGTACTTGTGTTTGCCTTTGTCTTATTGTTTCAGTCAGCTTTTTGCTGCTGTGACTAAAAGACATGAGGGTCCTAAACTGTTGGTGAACAGTTTAGGAGGAAGAGTTTATCTGGGGCTCATGGTTTCAGAAGTCTCAGTCCATAGACAATGGGCTCCATTCTTCAGGGCTGGAGATGAGGCTGAACAAACATTATGGTGAGAGAGTGTGATGGGAGAAAGCGTCTCAAGACATGGCCAAGAAGCAGAGAGACTACTCACCAGATACAAAATACATACCCCAAGCACACATCCCTAATAACCCACCTCCTCTAGCCACACCCTGCCTGTCTTCAGTTACCACCCAGTTAATCCCTGTCAGGGGATTAATTCACTGATTGGGTTAAGGCTCTCATAATCCAATCAGTTCACCTCTAAACCTTCTTGCTTGTCTTGCACATGAGCTTTTGGGGGACACCTCACGTCCAAACCAGACCACAGCACTTGTGATTATTTGTTTCCTGAATTTTAAGCAGATAAATCCTAATTGTGTAGATACTTGTCAGTGGGACTTACCATCACTCATTGAAGAAGATTATGTTGGAAACTAAAAACAAGTGCGGAGGCGCATTCTGTCCGTATTTTTATTGCTTAGTTGTCACTATGAGGGCAGTCTTATCAACTGGGCTATTCTGCTTCGCTGCCGCCACACCTTTTATTTATTTTTTTAAAACTTTTATTAGAGAGAGAGGGACAGTGAAAGAGAGAAGAGAAAGAGAATCAGTTTTATTTAGTTTTTCATGTGGCTTTCATTGCTCCAAGACTTCGTTTTGTATGTGATACTGAGGTTTGTACTCATATATGCCAGAGTTGTCAGGGCAACACCTTGTCACTTGAGTGCTGGGTATCTGGGCAGCGTAACTGGAAAACTGCTGTGCTGATGAGGCCCTGGTATCTCCTGACCTGGAAACAGGTTACAGCCTGGTGTAGTGGCAGGCACTATGTTGTGAGGTTTTTGTGTTTTACTGAATGTAGTTAATTTAGTTTGTTTCAATTTAATTCAGAACTGTTTTAGAAAGCCAGATCTTTACCTTTTTTTTTCTTTTAAGAGAAAGGGAACAGTGAGAGAGAGAGAGAAAGAGAATCAACGTTATTTAGTTTTTCATGTGGCTTTCGTTGCTCCGATACTTCATTGTGTACACGGTGCTAGAGTTCGAACCTGCGTCTGCAGCTCCATAACCGTGGAACCACCGTTCCAGCCCCTACAAAGAAATATTTCGACAGGGATTTAGGATGCTTTTGCTATAAACAATGACTCTTTACGTAGGCCTGATGTAAAAAGTCATTGCCAAATGCCAGTAATCTACTGTGAATTTATAAATGAGTGCAGTGGACCAAACTATGTGGAAATTATAAAGTACGATGAGTTTTATTCTATTTCTTTTTTTAAAAAGAAGTTTGAAAAACTTCTAAAAAAAAAGGAATAAAAGCCATGAAGTAGCAGTCACAAATATTTGGAAATATTAAAAAAAGAAAAAAAAGATTCAAGAACTAAACCTGGGTCCAGTGGAGCCAGAGGCACACTGAACCTCAGGAAGTAGCATCTGAGCTGAGTCTGGAAAGACAGATATCTCTAGTAATAAAGGTGAGGATGAGACAGGAGTGACCTGGAAGTGTCCACTGTCTAACAGTTGGCCTGATCTAACACAAGAAGTCATGAGGGTCCTAAACAGCACACAGTGCAAGTTCAGAGTGGTAAGGAATCTCCTTACAGTACCTGATAAAGAGAAAAAAAGCTTATTTAGTGTGTGGAAAGCACTAACAGTGCCCACGTTGCTTCCTTACTTCATCATTTCTCACAGAATGCCTTGCTTTTCTGATACAGGCTACTTACCAAAAGCTGCTACCTCTGTACTTCCCAAGGTCATTAAAGGAGGAGAGTCAGTCATTGCCATATCTACCTGCAGATATTGGAAATGCAGAAGGGGAGCCTGTGGTACCTGAACGGCAGATCAGAATAAGTGAAAAACCTGGTGCTCCAGAGGGTAAGTTCTAGAGTTCCATCTTTCCTAATTTCCTTCTTAAGGAAGCCACGGTACTGATGAAACACCAACCACCAAGGAAGCAGGAAGTCCAGCTTGACCTTTGGAGCTTTCTATTAGCATGACTCTGAGATCAAGATCACTTCAGAAGTTTTCAGGCTTATCTTTGTTAAAATTCATTCTTTACATTTACAAAAGACATAGATAGGTAGGTAGACATATTACATCAAGGCTGTGGTAGGCAGTGAGGATTCAGAGATGGATGTAATAACATTCTCAGCCTAATGAAGTTTATAGTCTTATGCAGGCACTGATGAAATGGTAAAGTGCATTATCATAAATTTTCAACAGCTGTAACAGTGTCCCTGTATACCATATGTAGTGTTAAAAAATGGGACAGGAATACAATAACCATTCATTTTGCTTATTTAGCTTTTATGATTCAACGGTAGTAAGCAGAGCATGTTAGGATGGGAGACCTTCTGAGTCTGTTCCGTGTTGACAGCTTGTACTGATCTTCACACATACATGTAAAAGGTCATAAATCCATTCTGTGAAGACATGCCTCACACACTTCAATGCAGGGACCTGATTGTAAGAAACAGCCGCTTAGGAAATTACTGTGAAATCCTGCCATGAACAATTTTTTTTAAAAATGAACACCAAGTTAAAAACTGTAGAAATTCCTTTTTGTCACAAGTAGACAAACTTACATCAAGTGAAGGGAATTATAAATGGCCTTAAATCAGGAAATATCTGTAAACAAAATTTTTCTGGACAGGTAGCTATGCACTTTGGGGGCCCCCTAATAAAGTGGATCTTTGAAAAATGCCAGTGTTGTTTGAAAATCCTCATGCTTGTAACAACCAGTATAGCGTATAATTTTTCCTTCATAAAATGCATCTAGTAGATAAAGGAGTAGGGAACATCATAATCAATTTGAAATGGCATGTCTGAACAGTAGATGAGACTAACTCATTAGCCAAAAGGTTCCCATCCCAAAGAAGTTTGATTTGTATTCATATCTCTGAAAATATTATTACCTTATAGATATGGACCTTAGTGTTCAGAAATATTTTTAATTAGAATGTTAAATATGTTTCTCTCTCTCATGCACACACACACACACACACACACACACACACACGTATTTGACTTTACTTGAGGAGTAGAAGAAAGGTTCATCTTGGGCAAATTTTAATGAAAGCAGGCCCTTCCATCTACACTGTTGGCCAGTTACAAGACATGGAAAAGTCCCAGCTGACAGCCCACCAAACTGGCGTTAGGGAGTTCCCTGAGGTCCAAGGTTTGTTGGTCTGTTTGTGTTTTTGTTGTTAACACACCCAGTAAGACAGTGGGCACCACACTAAGACATGATCTGTTCCTTAGGGAGTAGCTTCTACTAGCCAAATTCTTGAGGATCATAGAGAAAGATCAGAAAGCTTGTTCTTAATTTGTAGTGAGAACTGTAACACTTATGAGCCAAAATGAGTATGTTGGTGTGAGCAGCATAGAAATTATAACTGATATTACTCACAATTGAAATATTCCTCTTCTTTTTTTTTTTAAGAAAGAGGGAAAGAATGAAAGAGAAAGAAAAAATCAATTTTATTTATTTTTCCATCTGGCCTTTGTTTCTCCAACACTTAGTTGTGTAGGAGTGCTGGGGTTCAAACCCAGGTCTTTGCGCATGCCAGACAAGTGCTCCAGCTGCTGAGCCACTGCACCAGACCCAACTATCTAAATATCTCTTACTGAATGTGGATCATATCTTGTGATCCTGTTCATCCATCTTACTTAGGATGTTACCTTACAAAAGGGGAGGAGTTTATGTGCCTGTCAGTCAAATTCTTCTGCTTTAGGATGCTACATAAATGATCCCATTTATTCTTTATATTTTTGCCATGGGCCATCTTTAAACCGAGAGATAGTCTAATTGCTTCTGTCTTTTTGCTGTTGTTCACTTTCTACACTTTTTTTCATAAGGTTACACCCACATCATCTTGATTTGATGTCTGTATACCTAAAATTTCTGTCACACATGGACAGAGTTTTTTCTGTTTTTTGAGTTTTCCACAAATGTGTAAATTTTATATCAGTTCATTCTTAAAAACTAAGCTATTAGTTACCCCAATCATTCCTACTGCCGCACTTGCAGTCTGTCATTTACTGTCTAGTTTTGTCAACAGCCATCTATTGACAGTAGAATTTTTGTTACAGACAACCAAGAAGAGGAGGATGAAGGCTTGGGAGTCGATCTGTCTTTCATTGGCTCTCATGCTTTTGCTCGAATGGAAGGAGATATTGATAAACAAAGAAAACTGATCCTTCAGGGACAATTATCTGAAGCAGCCCTGCAGAAGCAGCATCAAAGAAAGTAAGGCAAACCTCTCTGGACTGTTAGACACATGAGGAGATGAGAAACAAGAAAGGGACCTGACATCTGCTGACAGGTTTATATGCATACATAATGTGTTCTCCTTTATTCTTCATGACAGTCCAGTGAAGAAGATGCTATCCCCATTTTGTAGATGCAGAGCTGAGCATTAAGTAACTTACAGTGATCACAGTTGACTGCTGGTGAGGCCAGTGTTCAATCGCATGTCTGATTTCAAAGCTCCTACTCCGCCTACTCTAATTATAGCACCTGCATGCAAGGTTACATTCTAAAAATGGAAATTAGGAGGACAAATCCAGTTACAAAATTCTCACTCTGCTTTGTTTTAAGCAATTAAAGTTTTGTTCAACTTACAAAAGAGGTTTATTTCTCCCTAACTTATCCCGAAGACCTTACAAACATCTGACCCATTATATTTTTTTCCAGGTGTTTCTAAAACAATTCTGAATAAATTATTTTAAATATATAAATGCAACTTTTGTACTTTTAAGCTTTTCCAAAGATCAATAGTCTTAGTAGAGCTAGCTGCTTTTTGAAAAATTTTAAAGAAAAAATAATAATAGTAAACTATTAATAACTACAATCCATTACCTTGTAGGGTTAGTAGAAGGGTAGCATCTCGTAGAGTTGAGGAATATTAAATAAGATCAGGTACTGAGTGTAGCAAGCACCTGGTGCTCGTCAAGCTCTTAAAATTGTTCACTTCTATTCTCTCTCTCTTTTCTTTTTTTTAAAGAAAGAATTTTTTTTTTTCATCTTGCCTTTATTTCTCCAACACTTAGTTGTGTGTGTGTGGTGCTGGGATTTGAACCTGGGTTCTTGCACATGCCAGGCTAGCGCTTTAACTGCTGACCTACCATTCCAGCCCGTCCTGTTTTCTTCAGTACTGAACAAGTCATGGTCTGTTTTACCTTTGAGCTGTGGCACCTACATTCCTTTCCACTGGGCTCCTCTCATCCTTCAATCTTGTCCATTTGTCAGATTTCAGCACAGAAGCAGCTGACTCTGAAAGTTTAATCTTTTAAGTCTGGAATAGATGTCTCCTCCTGCATGCTTATTTCATATACTATACTATACTCACAGCATAGGCTGGTATTTATTATACGTAGCATGGTATTTTATTATTACTGCTTTGTAATGATGCTTGGATGTTGTTATTCTACATTCATAAATTGGGAGTTGGACTTAATGATCTCTGGAGGCTTACATGAATAAAATTTTGTGTCTCCTCAGGCCCAAGTGTTTAGTTTACTCTGATTTTATTTAAAAATAAAAAAAAAATAAAAAGACAAAAGCAAATATACCACTAGGGGGCAGCAATGAATAGGTTTTCCAAAGGATGCAGTCACAAGTTTCTAAACTTGGCCTTGTGTAAGAATCATCTGGCAGATGTTTTTCTTTAAATGTAGTGACTGTATTCTCCCTCACAGGATTGCAATCTATGTGCATTTTTTTTTTTTTTAGAAAGAGGGACAGTGAGAGAGAGAGAATCAATTTTATTTAGTTTTTCATGTGACTTTCGTTGCTCCAACACTTCGTTGTGTACATGGTGCTGGGGTTTGAACTCAGGTACGAGCGCATGCTAGGCAAGTGCTGTAACCACTGAGCCACTGCTCCAGCCCTGATCTATGTGTGTTTTAAACATGTTCATATTTTAGTTTATGTGTTGCTAATGGAACTCAAACTTTTTGGTCTCAAATTTCCTTTGTGCTCTTAAAAATTATTGAGGATCCTACAGAGCTTTTGTCTATGTGGGTTGTATCTGTCAATATTTATCATGTCAGAAATGACTTATTAACTTATTAGTAAATAACCTATTACCTATCATTTTTTAAAAAATAATTTTTAGTCTAGTGACCATACCACTGTTTTGTATTTTTTCTTAAATCTTGCAAATATTTTAATATTTGACATAAAAGAAGATAGCTAGATTCTCATATCAGCATTCAAACTGTTACAGTAAGCTGTTTTGAAGACAATCTGATTCACATAAGTATATAATTGGAAAAGTGAGGAGACTTTTAATAATCTTTTCCAATTGGGAATAGATTTCTTTGATATTGTGTTAGAATTTGGTGAATGACAGTTTTTTAAAGTTTAGTTGTGATGTGAAATCTCAAGCCATATCCATGAAGTTTTCTACTCTAATAAAAATGTGTTGTCCTATACCATTCTTTGGACAGACTGTAAAGTAGGAATTTATAGCATGAGTTTTTGACATAATATATAAGTCATTTAGAAAGTATTGCTTCACTGAAATGTTCATATCTTCCACATAGTAACACATTTCATTATACAGTATCAAAATGTGTTTGCTAGTAGCAGTACCAATTTCATTAGAAAAGTCTTTATTAAGAACTGTCAAGCTTTTTGTGACAATACAAATTTTCCAAAGTTGTTTTTTAAAAAATGTGTGTGTGTATGTATTTTTAAAGCTCAGGTCTTATCATTCGCAATAAAACTGTTGGTTATTTCTCTTGAAATGACAATTGTTTTATTAATTTTTAAGAAAACAACTCATGTTCAATGACTGGTTTGTCTGCCAGTCGGTCTTTGAAGTCAGCAGTATTGCAAGCAAAAAGCAACTAGTTCAGCTTGCAGCTCAAATAACCACATAGTGCTTTTCTTCAAGACATCTTCATACTTCAGTATCCAGAAGTGCTTTATGTGTCCTGCCTATTTTGTCACATATTAATATTAAAAAGACATGTTCTCTGGAGTTGATTTAATAAAATTAATGACTTTTACTTCTTCATCAAAGGCATTCTTACATGAAATTGGTTCTTTTTTTACCATGAGTATTTGGCAGTGTGAAATCCAATGACTGCTACTACAGTTTGGTGCCACTGCCTTGATTTGTGCAAGGTTGTTACCAGCCATTTTTACCCAGTAGTTGCTTTTGCACCAATAGTACAAATATCAACACAATGAAAAAGGAAATAGTGTCTTAGTGTTGTTATGAAAATAGTTTTTATTTTCCAACTCCCTTATGATGTCTTCTGACCTCTTCAGAGTCTGCAACCATATTTTGAGAACCACTGGTCTGTGGTCTCTCACCAGTATGTTGTAGTTGGAAGGATTTCAGGGGAACATCTGGGTTTATTGGAGTTCATAGTCAGCATAAGAATCACCAGAAGCAATTGTTAGAAGTCCGTGGGCTCAACTGGGAAACTTGACTGCCATGAGAAGCCGAACTATACATAGGCAGGCAGAGAAACTCAGAAATTTCAAAAATTAATATACATGTATATGCTCATTTCCAATTATAGCATGGGGTATTACGGAGAGATGAGATGACATTGGGAAATGGATGAAGGGGGCAGGGAGATCCTGGACTAGGATTGGCCTTAACTTACTATGCCAATATCCATGTATGCATGAATATGTAATAACTGTTCCCCCCAATATGTAAGACTACATCAAACAAATAATAAAAAATTAATTATTTTTTTAAAAGTTCATGAGCTTTAGGACTAGAGTGGTGGCTGTGGTTGGAGTGCTTGCCTGGCATGCATGAGGACCAGGTTCAAACCCCAGCACCACATATATAATTGTCAGAGAAATAAAAGCCAGATGAAAAAATAAATAAAATTGATTCTCTCTCTCTCCTTCCCTCCCTCTTTATTCCCCTTTCTCTCTTTAAAAATAAATAAATTATTAAAAAAAAAAAAAAAGTCCATGGGCCCAACACCAAGCGTCTTGAATGAGAACTTCCATGGGAAGGACTCAGGAATCTTTCTTTTGAAGTTTTTTAGATGATTACCTTGTACCCTAAATCATTGAACTTGCATAACCCCTTTGCATGGGGTTTGCTGATCCGATGGAATGACTGCCGTGGCTCCACTGATTGAAGAAGAACCTTCTGAATGGCCACGGTAGCATACCTCCTTTTTTTATTACCATTTTCAACCCATTTACACAACCAACCTCAGAGTTTTAAAAGACTAGAGGTTTTTCTGGGGTTTTTTGGTTATTTTGTTCTGCTTTGCTTTGCTTATTTTTATATTTAGAAAGAAGTACTATATGGCTACCTTTCTGGAATCAGTTAACATAGTCTCTGGCTCGTACACACACACACACACACACACACACAATTATGTACTATATACCTTTTTCATTTATCAGTACAGATAATCTAGAATTTTGTAAATTTATCTTGGAGCTAGTTTCACTAATAACTGCTAGTTCAAGTCACTATTAAAATGAATATCTGTTACTGCGTTCGCGCTTCCTGGAAGGGAACCCCTAGAAAAGGAGTAGGTCTTGGAAGGAATACAAATACAGCACAGAAAACATTGTCCTTTGTGCTGGTGGAGGACCTTGATCTGGAGCGGCCACTGTGTTACACAGTGATTCTTCTTCCATTTGGATCTGGGAGGCATTGGCCACTTATTCTATAAGATAATATTCTACTTGTCTTCTGAAAATTTGAGTTAGCTACATTACCATCAGATGCCAGAGCGCTGAGGCACTGAGGTAGACGTTCTGAGTGGCCATCCGAGTGCTGGGCACATCAGTTAGCACACAGCGCAGCCTGTGAATTCTAAAGCCTGGAGCAGGATGCAAAGGCTGAGCACCTCTGTCGTCTGGTTCCCATTTATGTCCTCCGCGTCTGTGAAGATGAGGTCTTGTCTTGTATCTATCATGCAGAATATTTAAAATTAATGTTAAAATAAAAACTTGACACAAAATAAATCCATTCATTTGAGCAAAAAAAGAATCATGATTCAGGCAGCATTCAAAACCGGAAGAGGTTCAGAGAGCTTTGCTTTAAACCCTCAGAGCAACAGGCTTTAACAGGCCGAATGCAAGAGCAGAGTCAGTTACTTGACCGGCTTACAACTGGCCCTTTCCTTATTTGGATATGATCCAGCTAGTGATTGGCTGAAGCTGTTTGGTTATTGTTGCTTCTCCCAAAATTAAGCAGCTAAAGTAAAGGAAGGACCTCTTAGTTAAGTATGGATGTGGCTGTGCAAGGGTTCCTGGTACAGAAACAGCCCCAGGCCAACAGCTCTCTGCTCATTTTGCTTTAACAGCAAAATCAATAGTGCTTCTCAGAAGGGTGAGGCAGTCTGTAAGGGCCAACTGTTTGCATGTTTCTAAACTTATTTTCCCTTTTCATTCTTGTTCTCTCGGTGTTCACTGAAGTTTTCTGGAGGCTCCTTGACATGTGAAATTGCAGTAGATTAAATGCAGAAGCAGATAAGAGAATATAGCAGAAATTAAGAATGCATTTCTCTTCCCTGAGCACAGCTTTTCTCATGAAAAAATTATTATAGTTTTTTATTGTTTTTAAATTAATAAGTAAATATTTTTAATCTGTTTTATCTCTGATAGGATAAACATTGGCTTATAACTGACAAACAACAGTTTGTCAGTAGGAGCCTTAATTTTTGGTTAAAACACAAACTGTTCTGAGACCAAAAAGTTTTAGAATCGATGGTTAATTATTTAGGAGTTTATGATATAACTGAGCTGTAAGTCATCTGTTTATATATGCTGTCATATTGGAGATTACGGGGTGCCGGGTTTGTTAGTATTTCTCTTGCTCTTCCTAAACCACACTTTTATTTTCATATTGAGTCTGATTTCCATTAATTAAGGTAATTAATCAGGTTGGAGGATGTTAGTTTTTTTATCTCCAAAAAGTAAGTAGGCTTTTTTTAATAGAATTTTTTTTTTAAGAGAGAGGGGGAGGGAATCAATTTTTATTGAGTTTTTCACATGGCTTTCGTTGCTCTGACATTTAGTTATGTCTGTGGGTGCTGGGGTTTGAACCCAGTTACTTGTGCATGCCTGGCAAGTGCTGAAGACTGAGCCACCACGCCAGCCCCATTAAGTAGGTTTTTACTTAGTAATATCTCTTTGAAAGCCTTCCAACGATGTTCTTCTCCCATCAGTAACAAAACTAATGGTCACATGGATTGGTAATAACTTTATATCATTCCTTTGGTATCACTGCCATGTCACATCAGTATCTCTTCACAAAAATTCTTTTGTATCATCTCAAAAAATTAGATGCATTTTTTATGCTTATGTTAGTAAGTCCTAGTCTTTTGTCCATTTGTCCTGATTTGAGTGTACATAAAACAGAAGTTGATTTGCTTACAAACATTAGGAAGAAAACTGGCTGTTGTTTTTCAAAATTGTGGCTTTCAAACCTTGTTAAATTATTTAACATTTTCTTTTCTTTTTTACTACTGTTCCTTGGTTGACTTAAGATTCAATTGCCTGTGACACTTATTTCTCACAGCAAAAAATATTATCTTATTAATTATTTATTAAGCCGCTACCCATGTGCCAAGTGTTGTGCTAGAATATCACTAGCGATTAAGTGACAAGCAAGAAAAATCCAGCCTCTGCCCTCATAGAGCTTAGGGTCTTGCACAGGAGAAAAATATTAAACTGAAATTACAGATACAGGGTTCAATAAGAGGATATAACAAGGATCTTAACCAAGTCTAGTGTGGGGTAGCTGCATGAGGTCTGGAAAAATTCCTGTTAATTCCACAGACAATTCCCTGGGCTATTGGCTTTACACAAATAAGTTAGTTATTGGTCTTTTCAGAGTAATACATTTTAAATATTCTTCATCATTCAACATTTAACAGTCCAGGTGGATGGTAATTGATTAACTGGAGGAAATCAGCTTATGTAAGCTTTGTGAGAACAACATCTAGCCTCAGTTGATTGAGAGCC
This sequence comes from Aplodontia rufa, assembly GCA_004027875.1. Taxonomy (NCBI): domain Eukaryota; kingdom Metazoa; phylum Chordata; class Mammalia; order Rodentia; family Aplodontiidae; genus Aplodontia; species Aplodontia rufa. Next base: position 166,902 of record PVKS010000006.1, read on the forward strand.
ATTGAAAAACTAATTCAGAATTTCTACCTTAAGAGCACACTAAGGGTTACTTTTGGTAACATTTTGACCTGTTTTATACGATTGTTTATCCATGAAATAGATATGTAATAGAAATGTGTGTGTTTGGAATACACTGTAGAAAAACTAGAAATTATTTTGACTTGGTAATTTCCTTTTTTAGCTTTGTGTTTTGGATAGGAACAAAGGATTACATGTCATGATTGAAATAAAACCCAGAAACCAGCACAAAATGAGGTGCAGTTTTTAAGAGATGTAGTATAAAATATTCTTTGAATAGTGAAGTTCAGAGGAAAAAAAGGAAAGAATTGTCTGTTGAGAGAGGAGATAAGAATAACATTGTGCTTTTCTTCCCCCTACCAACTACTGATTTAAAAGAAAAAAAAATGACTAGGTAATCAGACTTACATAATCTGTAGTGGGAATGGAGAAGACTTAACTAGAATAAAGAAGCGTTGATTGCAGTCATGAGTCATGACAGTATAGTTCAAGGTCCTTAGAAACCACAACAACCAGCATCTCAGCAGTGATTCTAGCCTTTTAAAGACATGACCCTCTAAGAATCTGACATAAGCTCTAATTTTTCTCTTCATAAATATGTTCATGTAGATTTTGCCAACCAGTCTGTTGATGAATCTCAAGTTATTAATCACTGACCAAGGTTAAGAGCATCTTAAAGCTTATATTATTTCAAGGTTCACACCATGGGCTAAAAGCAATTTTAGATGGATTAAGGACTTAATTTCCTTTTAAATTAAAACTTATAGAAGAAGTTAAAGATCAGCATCTTTCATACCTTAGAAGAAGTTTTCTTAAAGATCATTGACTGTACAAGAATAAAGTTTACTATATTAAAATTACTAACATAAGAAAATAGAGCCAAAAAAAGGAAGCAAATTATAAAATGAAAGCAGATATCCACAATACACACAAACCAGCAAATGATTAGTGTCAACAACATGTAAGGAACTGTAAATCAATGAGACAAGAACAAAACCCAGTAGAAAAATGGACAAGGCTGCTCACAGAAGAGGAAGACGTGTCTAGTAAATGATTATTTCAGAACTAATTGGCAAAACTGAAGACAGCTGATGATACCAAGTGTTGAAGAGGACGTGGATTCACAGGATTTCATTCCCTGATTACAACACTATAAATTGGTGCAATGCTTTGGAAAAGAGACCTGGCCTTAACTCCTAAAATTGAACATTGCGTATAACGTAGCACTTCTACTCCTAGGAAATCTCAAGAGAAATCGTGCACATATTTACCAGAAGACACATAAGATGAGTTGATTGTAAGTTGATTGTAGTGCTGTTCACAGCGATACAAACCTGGGAATAGCCCAAGTGCCCATCAGTGTAGGAGTTGATGAGCAAACTGTAGTTTTCATACAGTGTAATAGGTGTACATTATGTAATCATAGTCACAGTAAATGAACAACATTGGAACCCAGTGGTGGGAATGAATCTTAGCAGTATAAAATAAGGCCCAAAAGATTACATACAGCACAATAACTATTTTCTAATCTTAAACACAACTAAAAATAGCATACTACATTAAATAAATATAGACTGTTTAAAATAGTGTAAAAAAGAGAGCAAAGAAATGATAAGCCTGAGGTTCCAGATGATGATGAGAGAAACAGGTTAGAGTTTGGAGGGGACTAACCCTGAGATTGGATGTAAATTATTGTGAAAATGCTAATTTTTGTTCAGGGCAATAAGTTTTGTGGGGGGTATTACTTTATTAAAAATAGCTAATTATAACCAGCATTTTAAAGTGGGCTGCGTACGTACCTGTGATAAGTGTTTTGAACCGAGGATGGTTAAGTCTATTTTGTGCAGTCCAGTTACAGTTCAATAAAGGTTTTGTTTTGTTTTGTTTTTTCAGAGTTTATTGAACATATAGTCGTTGAGTATTAGAAACTATCCTAGGGCTTGACTGGAAATATAGAGACAATCTCATGGTCTAATAGAATGGAAGTAGGCCTTGTAAAAACTTGTTCTAACAAGTTGACTTTTGGGGGTACAAAGAATGGAGTAATTTCTACAGAGCTACCTGAGACTGGCCTCTGTTCCTTACCCTACCTCTCCAACCCCAGTCCCTTGCTCAATATAATATTTGCTTGATAGAGCATCTAAAATTCTAGTGGGTAGCTTGTCTCATTCTGTATTATTCCACAATTGTAACATAGATCTCATATGTTCAATTCTAAACTCTTTGACGCCAAGAGTCTTTTTTTTTCACCTGAATACCCCAATAATACGTTGCATAATACTTACATGTTATTTTATTCAGCAAAGAGCTGAGTCCCAACTGTGATCCAAGCATTGAATTTTTTAAAAAGTGAGCTGATGGGTATATGAACAGAGTATAGAAACTAATAGGAGTTTACCACATTCCTGTAAGAGTTGACCCTTTGTATTTATGAATTCCACATTTGTAGAATCAACCTGCCACACAAAATATTCAAGGAAAATTTTTAAATAACAATACAACAATAAAAAGTAACACACTTTAAAATACAGCAAAGCAACTATATTGCATTTATGTTGTATTGTAAGTAATCTAGAGATAAAGTATACAAAGGATGTGTATAGGTTATGTGCATATACTACACCATTTTATACAAGGGACTCTTGAAAGCTCTCTCTCTCAATACCCAGGAAATATTGAGGGCTTTGCTCTAAGACCTGTGGTGACTATAAGACATTTAATATATGTGGATATATTTTTCTCTTTAGTTTTGTGGAGATGAGTAATTATAAAGCAACTAGAAAGCAATGTTATTATTTAAAAAAAAAAACTCTATGCCTTTACTCTCCCCCTCCCACAATTTTGTTTTGATGTCCTAATTTATATTTTTATATTGTATATCCCTTAACAAATTATTGCAGCTGTGTTGTCTTCTAACCTTCATATTAATATTAAGTGAAATAAGCCAGGCACAGAAAGACACATACCAACTGATCTCATTTATATGTGGAATCTAAAAAAAGTTGAACCCAAGAAGCAGAGAGTAACTTGGTGGTTCCCAGGGGTTGCAGGTGGGTGAGTGGGGCTGGGGAGAGATGTTGATCAAAGGTTACAAAATTTCATTTACGCAAGAACAGTGAGTTCAAGAGCTGTATTGTGTACTAATAGTGTCTATTATTAATAGGAATGCATGATATACTGGAAACTTGCTGAGAGTTTCAAGTATTCTTAACCATGCACACAAGAAGAGTAACATATGTGAGGTAATCGATTATGCTAATTAGCTTGGTTTAACCATTCTACAATGTATACCTATATCAAAACATCACATTATACACCATAATTATGTATAATTTTTGTCAAAGAATCTAAAATTTTTGAAAGGGAAAAAGGAAACAGTGGAATTGTAGGCTTAATGTATGTAATCTAGGAAATGATGCTGAAAATATGGAATAAATCATATGAATTAGGGAGAATTACAGTAAACATAGGTCTTTTCTTCACTTTCAAATTATATTTTAAGCCAAAATTTAAAATTATTATTTTTGACTTCAATTTCCTTAGATTGGCAAATTACCAAATTTAACAAGGCATTCAGTAGAACTAATGAAATGTGTGTTTTTCGTAAGCAGTAACAATTGTTGTGAAACCAGCAGACATTCAGTTGTTGATTATAATCTGTATGTAATAGGGCTTCTCATTAACTGTCTATAATTCTGTAATTTACTTTATAGTTAAAAGGTGCGCTACAATAAGCATCACTTTTCTGATGAGAAAACTGGGGTCTTCAGAGGAAAAGGACTTCAGTAAGGCTGCACTGAAGCAATAGTATTAAAACTCAGGTCTTCTTTCTTAGGTCAGCTTTTTTGTTTGTGATTAGATGTTGCCATATATGACCTAGACACCTAAAAAAATTTTTTAATACATTTAGTCATCTTAAAAACTAAAGAAACATATTGACCATTCTAGGATTCTGAAGACCCAAACGAAATGCAACTTCAAATTTAACCGTACCATGAATTGGCCACAACTCTAAGACTATCGTGACCATTAATCATTTGCAAGTCATCTCCCCTCTAAGATCTTTACTGATTCTTCTGTCTGTGACATTCTCCAGGCCAAAGTCAAATTGTGGTACATATGATTTGGTATATGGCATATCAGTACAATCATTTTGATTAGCCAATCTTTAAATATACCTTGACTTCCCAAGATAAAACTTCGTAGCTCTCATGTGGTCCCACATATTATATATAGCATTTGCCTGTTTTTCTCAGAAATGAACTACTCAGGGCAGGGACCGTATTATCTCTTCAGTATCTTGAATGAGTGAATACCTGTTTTAGAGATCTGGCATTGTTTTAGGCTTTTTTTATTGGCATTTTTGTAGTAAAGGAAAATAATAGTATTTTGGAAAAGCGTGTTAGTTCAAGTATTTGATAGCATAGTCATTTGATCATAAGAATTCTTTCAGTTGTGTAGTATGAACACCTGTTTTCTCTTCTAACTCATGTATGTTTATTTTATCATTAACATATGATTCTGCATGATATAATGACCTCTTTAGCTCTTTTCTCATTTTAATAAAACATCAACTTTTTTTGCGTCAGGGAAAGATACTAAAAACTGGTCCCATTTGCAGATTTAATGTGCAAAAATTTATTATAATCATTATCTCTTTGATTTGTCTAGTTATAATCGCTGGTTATGTCAAGCAAGATCGGAGGATCTATCTGATATTGCTTCTTTGAAAGCTTTATACCAAACAGGTGAGCTTAAGAATCTGGTAACTTATTCTTTTCATTAATTAAGGGCTGTACCCAGCATGCTGTTTGAGCTTTCATTTTTCCCTATTTCTTCCATTTTATCTGTGAATAAAATGTTTTTGTGCTAATGCAGATAATCTTTGGCCTTTATCAGGATCTTAAAGGTAATATGCTAACTTACATGATTTTCAACTTATGGTCCTACATTGCCAACTTCATTTCTTCCTATTGTTCTATTTCTTTTAACAATTTCTTTTTTGCTTTTAAAAATATTTTGTATTTGCTATTACAAAATTCAGACCTTACATAAATATATAATCATGATAGCAAAAGCTCCCAGAATCCCACTCTTTCTCCATTATATTTCTTTTACAGACAGATTTGAATATTAAGTTTTTCCTAGATCACTAATGTTGTAAAAAGTTGTGATAAGTTTAAAAAATGTTATTTACAAAAAGATCAAAGATTGTCCCTGCTTTAAAATCTTTTTTTTTTAATAAGTGGAAGAGGGACAGGACAGAGAGAGAGAGAGAGAGACAATTTTTAATTAGTTTTTCATGTGGCTTTTGTTGCTGTGACACTTAGTTGTGTGCATAGTGCTGGGGTTTGAACTTGCATACTTGCACATGCCAGGCAAGCACCATAACCACTGAGCCACCACTCCAGCCCCAATTTAAAATCTTTAAGAGATCTCATCTTTTAAAGTCAGGGCAGTGATCAAAACCACATAAAGCTAAAAGAGAAATGAAAGGAAAAACCGTGTTGCTTTTTGTACAGTAAAAGAAATCTAAAGATGAAATTTGAATTTCTTGGTTGTCCGTCTTTTAAATATATGTAGATTTTTTTTTTTTGTTTTTATGTAGTCAGAGTCCAGGATAAATAATGCCCTTGGAATAAAGTTTCTGGGTGCCAGTTACATTTCCTGTTTGTAGGTGTGGATAACTGTGGCCGCACAGTGATGGTGGTAGTTGGAAGAAATATTCCTGTAACATTGATAGATATGGACAAGGTAAGCCATAAAAGAGGTTCTCATTAACAAATAATGTTGATTTGTAAAAGCAAACGGATATGAATTAGAAACCAGGGCTTACAACATGCAGCGAGGCTAAACTGTGTATCTGGTAGAATAGCAACCCCAGTTCTGTGAGTCAGCGGTATGGGTTCAGTTAAGCAAGGGGCCTGCTTTTTCTCTACAGAAAAAAACAAAAATACTGGAAACCTGCACTGTGATCTCCAGAAGCACAGCTGCTTTGTTTTGGATATGATTTAACTGGCACATGTTTTGTTGGACCTTTCTCTATTATAATTGTACAATCAAATTGGACTTCTTTGAAAAAAAAAAAAGAAAATTAACTCCTGAGTATCTATTATAAGAAAACAAACCATAGATGTAGTTTACCCACAGTAGCATAATTATGGACTTAAAAAATTAAGTCCATAATCCCTTCATTTGAGGTCAAAGAACAGTAGATGATTCCTAAAAGAAAAAATAGTTACAACTGGTAAATATTAAGAAAATGTTCAATCTGATTAGTAATCCAAAAAAGTAGGTTAATGTATCTTTTGTAATCTTCACAATTAGCCAGAACTTGTCAATAATAATCATTGTCATTAAAAATAAACTGACACTGTGAAAGTGATCACACCCCCTGACACAGTAATTCCATTCCTGAGAAATTGTACTAGGAAAATAACCCAAAGTATGGAAGTGTGTGTAAGCCCTGAAACTGCTGAAAGTGAATATTCATGCAAGGGATGATTGAATGCAGGATATAAATATATACCTAGAACATCAGTTTTATTAGAAACTACGAAGGAGAAGAGTAGCGTTAACCGATCAATAAGTATTAGCCACATAAAAATTACATGCCTACAGTGCAAAATTACACACAATTTTAAGACAAAACAGTTTTACAAAAGCTAATAATAAGTTTGCTGCTAAGCCCTCAGATTCTTGGTCACTGGCATTAGGGGGAAGAAAAAATGTGAAAGCATTGAGCCTAGAATGTTACTCAAAGGGCCATTTGTAGCAGAAAGTTATAACTTAAACTTGGATTTAAATTGTAACTAGTTACCTAATAGATAGTTATGACACATCCAGAAGTGGAATGTTCTGTGACCCTTAAAATTTATGTTTACAGAGTCAACTACAATAGAGTCATGTTTATAACATAGTATCAGTAGAAGAAAAAATGTATAGTAAACTGTATCTACACTGACGAGAATTGAGTTTTTGTTGTTCTTTTCATTTTGCTTTTTAAGTGTAAAGGTGAAAACTGGAAACAGATATCTCAAAATGGATTTCACTGTTTGGGGGAGAATTTATCTTCCACATTTTCCCATCATATGGCTGTACCATTTTATAATGACAAAACAGTTAAAGATGGGATTTGAAACCAAAGACAGGAATCCTAATTGTGCTGGTTTAGTAGTAGAAAGTGAACAGAAAGAGGAGGAAGAAGTCCACTAAGTGGGGCAATAAGAACTTTAAAACATATATATATATACACACAAATTTCTGTTTGCAGTCATGTGTTTCATGTTCTTAATTATGAGTATGACCTACATTCTCACCAATAATGTGAGTGATGCCAATAAAAATATAAATTCCTGCATCTGATTTTGGTGTATATGTTTAAAGATATGTTTAAATAGCATGGTAGTCTGGATATTATATCATTTCATATAAAATAATGAGATACACTCTGAGGTCCAAACCAGGCAACAGCTAGAAAGATAACTCTGTTTTCTTAATGCCCCCTCTGTCAGCGCTGGTTTCAGTTGCATCCTATTCCATGTTAATGCTAAGCACTCAGCTGAGGAGGAATTAGGAAACAGCCTGCTTGATGGTAATCCTTTTGGTTGTCATCTCTTAGCTTCCTCTTTGTAATTGTTTACACTGGGTCATACCACCCTTGCTCATATTAGATCTCTGCTTTGTTTTTAGTGTTTCTCTTAAATTTCTTATGGTGGAATATTTCTCTTTTCAGCCTGGTTCACATTAAATTTTAATCTTTCTGAGCACTAGAAATACTGCCCAGCCTCTTTCTATCTACTATTGAAACCTATTCCAATTCCTCTTTCAGATCAGCATTAAAAATGCTAAGAAAATTAGCCCTTAAAGTGAGCCATGTAAGGCATGTCTCATTATATTCTTTCATTGTAATCCTTTGGTTACATTAGAACCATGAGTTCATATCTGAGTAGAGACTATAAATACTTTGATCAAATTCAAGCATTATTAGAAGTCTAGATATTCTACTTCTAAAGATTTTAATATCATTATACTAGAGAGAGGAAACCTGATAGTCAACCCAAGAATTCTTGCCAATATATGAAGAGTTATTTTAGACAATAGAGATTATTTGTTCTCTTCCATCATTTGGAATAAGACAGGAAGGAATTGTACCATAGCATTTGTAAGAATTACTAAACAGTGGGATGATGATTCACTTTCCTGAAGATATGTTTAAAGAGTGTTGATGCTCATCAGCTTAAGATGTCCGTCCATGGTGACTGGGACTTAGATTCGATTAGTCTTTGGGGTTTTCCGCCTCTCTTGGCCTCTTTGAAATAGAATACTGTGCAAAATGATCATTACTCCTCTTTTTTTTTCCCCGTAGGCTCTCTTATATTTTATCCACGTAATGGATCACATTGCTGTGAAGGAGTATGTGCTAGTATATTTTCACACACTGACCAGCGAATACAATCACCTGGATTCTGACTTCCTGAAGAAACTCTACGATGTTGTTGATGTCAAGTGAGATATTTTTGTAAATTATAAAGAGGGCTATAACATTTATTTCTAATTTTAAGTACTTGCAAACATTCTTTCATATTTCATATAACAAAGATTTTTATCACATATAGATTAGATATTTTAGGCATAGGCCCTCTTTAACTCAAATTTATTTTGCATTGATAGATTGATTAAGTCAATTTAAGGAGTTGACTAGGTTCTTATGTGGATATTTTTCCACTTTTAAACATCTTAAAAAAGGTTTGGGGTCATTACCAATCTTTGTGTATAAGTGACAGAGATACTACTTTTTATTTTTATGTTGTATTACACTTACCAGGATGCATTTATAAACATTCGATTTAACCTAATGATCCATGAGTTTGTTAGGAGAAATACTGTCTACATTTAAAAGATAGAAGAGTGCTGACACTCTGAATGATGAAGTGTGTCACTTAAGGTCTCATAATAGTAGATGCAGAGCTTAGAGTTAACCACCTACTAACTGGGAGCTGGAAAATTATTTTTGTTAAACCATACTGCTCTTGAAGTGATAATGGTAATTTTAATGCAGAATGTGTATCACCCCACTACAGCAAGATCAAATGTAACGCTTCAAATTTTTTCTCATTAATGTATTTCCTCAATAAAAGTGGTCTTCTACCTTCCCAGTAGCTCTTTGTTATTTGTAGCATCACAGTGTCTTTGTGGATTACTGTTTACATTTAGGGCACAAAGAAGGCAAATTACCATAAATTTACCACTCTTTTGCTCCTTCCATTAGATCTTACTCTTAACAATATTAATACTTTCGTTATCCAGCAGACACAGCTTTACCTTGCTCTAAATGTGGATTGTGTGTGTGTGTAAATGGAAGCTTCTTGCCACTGTAGTTGTACTTCTGCCCCTAACCAGCTCCTTAACTTGTAATGGGCCTAAGCTATGAAATGAACAGTTCACACTATTTCTCTGAAGTCCTTTCCAATAACCTCATGTGACTCAATCATGTTTGTTGAACGGTTGAAAAAATCTCACACACACCAGAAAAGCTAGATGGAGTAGTGGGTGAGTATGGTTCTGGAGCTATATGGCCCCTGCTCACTTTGTGGCTTTACCACTTGATATCTAGTGACCTTAACAGGGTTAAAATAGAGGCAATAATAGTATTCATCTCACAGAATTTTATAAAAATTAAGTAAAAAACCTTCATATAATTTATGGGCTATCATAATCTCTATTGTAATGTGACCATTGAAATTTTTAGTTTCTAACTTTTACCATAATTTTAAGTGATTTAATGTTATTTAATTCATCTGTTCTCAAGTGATTCTATCACCATATAAAAAACAACACATGATAAATTTGTTAGTTAAATATGAGTTTACCTAATTTTGTCTTACCTTTAGGTGGTTTCTCTATCACAGCCCACCGAAATTTAGTATTTCCTGTAAAACAAACATTTTAAGTAATAAAACATTCTCTGAATTAGTTTTGACATTTCACCTAAAATTCAATACAGAGTTGCTTCTAAAATATTTTATCCTTAATGAATAAATTTATACCCTCATGCAAACAATTAAGGCTCTATAATAGTGACTAGTTTTTAGGCTTGACATGTTGACCCTTTTGTTTCTTTATTTTGATTAGGTACAAGAGGAATTTGAAAGCTGTTTATTTTGTTCATCCAACATTTCGTTCAAAGGTATGGTATTTTTCTTTTTTGGCTTACTCTTGGGTGCCCTGCATGCTCTGAATATTACAATATTCTTCAGTATCTTAGTTGCTGCTGTCACCATTATAACTGCTAATTTCTTTGTGCCTTTCCTTTGTAATTGGTGCCAAGTTTTGGTCCTCATATTTTGGTTGTGTGACTTTAGAATCTTTTTGGGCAGCACTTTTAAGCCTTTGGCTTCTCTGTCTTTGCCTCTTGTTGTTCTTTGTTCCCCTGGGCCTTGCTCATGCTGCGATATCTAAAATGTTTACCCCCTATGTTCTTGGCTGACTCCTGCTTTCCTTAAGATCTTAGTTCAACTATTACATTCCAAAGAAAGCCTTCTCTGACCAATCCTATAAGTAATAAATACTCCTGTATCATATCCCTTAAGGGCCCATAGTCTTCTATCACTGTTATGCTTTTGTTCTAATTGATTATTTCATTCTCTGCCTTATGTTAGCCTGCAAGAGCCACAAAGGCTAGAATATAGATATCTTGCTCACAATTTTATTCCTTATATCTGATTCCACACCTTGATTCTACCAAGACCTCTAGTCCCTTGGATCTTTTAATTTTTCTGAAATGCCATCCTTCTTGCCTGTATTTCTTCCCTATCTAGCCTAAAACACACTGCATCACTTCAGACACTCTGTCAACACCTAAAACAACCTGTGACCTCTTACTCTTGTTATAGTTGTCCATGAAACTTCAGCATGACATAATCCATCACTCTACTTTTCTTCACCTTCTTTGAGTTGTAGAATACTGATGGAGAGATCACACAGCATGAGCATTTGGAGTCTCAACAGACTCATGCAGCTTCCACTGTTAGAGGTACTTTGATGCCTCACTGGACAGTGTCCCAGAGTGGCCTACCAGTCTCCTTATGCCCCGTCCTGCCAGCTTTTCCTCACTCCAACAGGTAGCCTTCCCTCTTTCTTAACTGAAAATGGAAACCATAGATAGGGAACTCTGCCTTCTCCTTCCCACTTCTCCTACCTCAGACTCCCCTGCCATCTGTTCCTATCATTGTCTCCCTTTTCTCTCTCATAAAAATGTGTTCCTTCTTATTAAAGGTCAGTGCCTCTATCTGTGCTCTGGTTTCCATAGTAATAGTAAGCTCTTATCTTCTAAGCAGTCACAATCTGCTAGCTCTTCCCATGCATTATCTTGTTTAAGCTTTACAGTATATCTGTGAAGTAGAGAGTAGGAGTGTGTCCATTTTAAAGAAAAAGAGGATTAATGCTTACATTAAGGAGATTCCCCCCAAGGCAGTCAACTGTGAGTGGCAAAGGTTGGCTGAAATTGAATCTGGGCATTTTAATCCAACAGTAGATATTCTTCAACTACAGAGCGTCTCTCCATTCCTCAGGAGTCTCCTCAGCAGCTAGCATCTTTCTCCTCTCCCACTTTGCCCAACCTAAATCACCAACTCTTAAACATGCCATGCCATCTGCTTCTCTGCTCCCCTTGACAGCCAGACAGTTTAGTATAATCTATGTTCTGTACTCCTGTCTCTAGTACTCATACACTTTAAATTACTTTGCTCTGGTTCTGATCCCACTGTGCCAGCTGAAACTATTCACACCAAATCACTGATATTTACTACATCCACTAGACATTTTCCTGTCTGTATATTACCGGCTTTCCCTATAGCTTTACATCTAAGGCTGATGACTTCTTTTGTGAAACGCTTAGTCTTGTTGAAACTTTCCTTGTCTGATTCTCTCCTGCTTTTAGCTTCTGCTTCTCAGTCACCTTTGTGGGTCATCTTTCTCTGCTCAGCCTTTGAGGACTAGTGTTCCCAAGTCTGTATTTTTTTCATCTCTGTATCTTCAGTGACTCCTCAAAATATATGCAATCCCCAAATAATGTGTTAGAGAAGCCTAATGTTTAGACGCATGGTTTGAGGTGACCTGTATTCTAATCCCTGATCTATCAACCACAGTTTATTGTCTCAGGCAAATAGTGGAATCTCTCTGTGCTTTACTTTCTTCCTCTATAAAAATGAAAGCAATGATAGTACCTACCTCAGAGGATTTGGGGGAGGATGAAGTGAGTTATTGCATGTCATATTCTATGAACAGTACTTAGCATGTAATCGCTTCTCAATAAATGTAGCTGTGGTCTCATTCATAGGCTCTAGGCCTGTGTGCATTGAACTGTTCACTAGCTATCTTCATGTAAATGTCATATTGGCCCCTGAAGGTCCACATTTTTAACTCACATCCTCTTCCCCACCTACTCCCAGACTGTGTTTTGTATTCCACGTCTTAGTAAATGAGATCATTGCCTGTATGGGTGCCTAGACCAGCAGCCAGGGAGACATCCTTGAATACTTTCTCTCCCTCACAACTCTCCACATTGCAGTAATTTGTGTGTTTACTGTTGTTTCAGTCTATGTCTATATCTTTATTTTCACCACCTCTACTTTAATTCATGCTGCCATCATCTTTTTCCTGAAATAGTACAGCCTCCTAATTAGTTCTCATGTTGCACTGCTCCAGGTCCCTTCAGGTGTGCCTCTTAAAATTTTTCTTATAATGTTATAAGAAGCCTACAATATTTTGCCATAATGGTCCTTTGCACAAGTTTGCTGACTCCTATGTAGAAAATTCTATGTGATATTCACAAAAAAAGCTTTGAAAACTAATGAGTTTGATCAAGATTTCAGATGATAAACTAGGAATGGAATCACCATTTTACCAGTTATCCCTCTTTGGTATATATCCAAAGGATTTAAAATTAGCATTCTACAGTGATGCAACCACACCAATATTATAGCAACACAATTCACAACAGCCTACCTGTGGAACCAACCAGGGTGTACTTCAAAGGATGAATGGATAAAGAAAACGTGGTTTGTATATACACAGTGGAGTATTACTCAGCCGTAAAGAAGAATGACTTTACAACATTTGCTGGCAAATAGATGGATCTGGAGCCTGTTATACTAAGTGAAAGTAGCCAGTCCCAAAAACCCAAAGATCAGTTGTTTTCTCTGAAATGTGGAAGCTAATCCAAAATGAGATGGTGAGAGGTCTCTTCTGGTCTGGCCCCAGCAGACTCAAGGAGGAACCCTGCCTGAGGCAGCCTTCACCCAGCCAATGCTCGATGCACAGGCCAGGCCTCTTCTGGTCCCAGGCCCACCAGGCACACAGGAAACCCCAGGGGAGCACCTCTGTCCAGAGCAGCCCCAACCCAGCCAAAGGGCCAGCCCAGGCCTCTTCTGGTCCCATACCTGGCAGGAGCCCCAGACACCCCTGTGTATGACTCGCACTCGGAACAGCCCATACCCAACTGACACACTGGCCCATGACTTTGGTACCCACTACCAGGGATGTTAGGTCCAATTGCAGCACGTAGACAGACCCTTTCAGATACACTCTGCATCTCTGGGACCCTAGGAACTAACAACACACCTCCACTGCAGCACTTCAGCAAACCAGCGGACTGCAGCACACCCCCAGTAGGTTCCAGATTGGTGCCCTTGAGCCTTGATCCAAAAGGTTCAGCAAAACGAGACTTCAGGCAGAAGCAGCTTTCTGGAAGAAAGTGGTCATTAAAGGGATGGTGTTTGACCTGGCCCTCTGACTTGCAAGGAAGAAGCACCTGGAGATGTGCCTTCCTTTCCTACAGGGAATCTAATTCAGAGATCCAAAATAAGCTCTTCAAAAATGAAGAATCAAATGGAAAAGGTTTGCCTCAAACCCCCAACTCCCCTAACAAACAGCCCACAAAGAGGGAGGAGAATGAAAGCCTAGGAAAAAATTATCAACAATCTGATTACTAAAATAGTGATGGGATTAAGTGAGAAAACTCAAGAGATGAAAAACTGAAAAAGAAAGTAACAGCTGAAATCTTTAGTCAGTCACATTAGAGGAGCAATGGAAGAATTTAATAATAAATTAAGCCTAATGGAAAACAGAATCTCAGCTCTTGAAGAAAGAATATCTGGGGTTGGGGATTTAGCTCAGTGGTGGAGCGCTTGCCTAGCATGTGCAAGGCCCTGAGTTCCGTCCCCAGTCCTGAAAAAAAAAAAAAAGAATATCTGACAGTGAGGATAGGCTGAGTAAGTCTGACCACACAGATGACAAAAAAGAAAAAAAATCACACTGCATAGGCAGAACTTTGAAAATCTCTGGGATGAAATCAGAAGAAACAATCTAAGAATACTTGGGATGCAAGAAGAAATTGAAAAGCAAATGAGTGACACAAAGAAAATTCTTAATGAAATACTTAAAAATTTCCCATATTGAAATAGAATCAGGTATGCTCATTTAGAAAACCCAATAGGCCTAATCAAAAGAGAAATTCACATGTACACATCGTATTCAGAACGGATAACAGGGAAATCAAGGAAAGAAAAACCTGCAAGAAAGAAGCACCAAATCATATTCAGAAGCAAACCAGTAAGGATCGCCTCTAACTCTTCAGCCCACACTTTAGAAGCAAGGAGACCCTGAAAGGAGATCTTTCAGTGTCTGAATGACCATAGCCTGCAGCCGAGAATACTATACCCGCAAAACTTAGCTTCAAATTCGATGAGAAAGTAAGAGCATTTCATGATAAGATCAAACTTGGAGCATTCATGAACAGAAAGCCAGCATTACAAAGAATCCTCAAAGAAAATCCAGATAGAAAAACAAACACTCCTCAAAACCCACAAACAGAGGAAATTCAATAAAAATACATGCTATCAAAAGACAAACAAGAGGAGCTGGAGCAGTGGCCCAGTGGTTACAGCATTTGCCTGGCATGCATGTGTGAGTACATGAATTCAAACCCTAGCACCACGTACACCATGAAGTCTCAGAGCAACAGAAGCCTCATGAAAAATTCTTTCTCTGTTTCTCTCTCTCTATCTCTATCTCTCACTGTACCTCTCTTAAAGAAAAAAAAATGGGCTGCAGTGATGGCTCAGTGGTTATGATGCCTGCCTGGAATGCGTGAGGACACAAGTTCGAACTCCAGCACCACATACGCAATGAAGTGTCCTCGGCAATGAAAATCACATGAAGAAAAAAACTAAATAAAATTGTTTCTCTCTCACTGTCTCTCAAAAAAAAAAAAAAAAGATTAGCAGATGGATCAAAAATCCAACAATATGCTGCTTACAGCAGACCCACCTTACAGTCAATGACATCCACAGATTGAGGGTGAATGGATTGAAAAAAATCTACCAGGCATATGGACCAATTTGAAAGCAAGCTGGAGTTGCAATACTAATATCCAACAAAGTAGATTTCAAATATAAATTAATCAGAGGAAACAAAGAAGACCACTACATCCTAGAGGAGGAAAACTACAACAGGAAGATGTAACCATAGTAAATATATACTCTCCAAACACCAAGACTTTCAACTATGTGGAAAAATTTCTCCAAGACATAAACCACTTCTGGACCTCTACACAATAATACCCGGGACACTTTAATACTCCTCTATCACCAATAGAAGACAGATCGTCAAAGCAGAAAAACAATAGAGAGATCTCTACTCAAAACAACTCCATAAATCAAGTGGATCTAACAGACGTCTATACAATATTCCACCACAAATCATCTGAATATACCTTCTTCTCAGTAGCACATGGATCCTTCTCCAAAATAGATCATATTCTACTACTTCACAAAGAAAATCTTAGCAAATATAAAAAGTAGATATTATTCCATGTATCTTCTCAGACCATGATGCTATGATCCTAGCAAAAAACAACAAAAATCACAAGAGAAAACACACATATACATGGAGATTGAATAATACCCTATTAAATGAAGAATGGATCCAAGAAGACATGAGAGCAGAAATCAAGAAATTCTTTTGAGAATGAAGACACAACATATCAAAACCATTGGGACAGCATGAAAATATTCTTAAGGGGAAAATTTATAGCTCTGAGTGTCCACATTAAGAATCAAAGATCTTGAATAAATAAGCCTATGCTCCACCTCAAATCCCTACAAAAGAAGAACAGTCTAATCCCAAAGCCAGCAGAAGACAGGAAATAATCAAGATCGGAGCTGCAATCAATGAAATTGAGAAAAATAACAACAAAAGAAAAGCAATAAAAAGAATTGACAAAACAAAGAGCTGGTTCTTCTAAAAAATTAATAAAATTGACAGACCCCCTAGCTAATTTCACTAAAAGAAGATTGAAGCAAATCAACAGAATAACCAATGAAAAGAGAGTGATCACCACTGACTCCATGGAAATCAAATAGATTATCAGAACATATTTTGAAAAACTTTACTTCTCTAAATTAGATAATCTAGAAAACGTGGACAAATTTCTGGACACATACAACGTCCCCAAATTGATACAGGATATTGAAATCATAAAACAGCATAATAATGGACACTGAAATCAATATAGCAATTAAAAGCCTTCAACAGAAAAGCGCAGGACCTGATGGATTCCCTGCTGAGTTTTACCATACCTGTGAAGAGAAGCTAATACCTCTCCTTTTTAAGCTATTCCAAGAAACTGAAAAGGAGGGAACTCTCCCAAACACTTTTTAAGAGGCAACAATAACTCAAATACCAAGACCCAACAAAGACACCTCAAAAAAAGAAAACTACAGAACAACATCCCTGATGAACATCAACACGAAAATTCTTAGCAAAATTCTAGCAAACCACATACAAAAACACGTCAGGAAGATAATTCATCACGATCAAGTGGGCTTCATTCCAGGGATGCAAAGCTAGTTCAACATATGCAAATCAATAAATGTGATTCATCACTTAAACCTAATTAAAGGTAAACACCATATGGTCATCTCAATTGATGCAGAAAAGGCCTTTGATAAACTCCAGCACCCTTTTATGCTCAAAACTCTAGAGAAAATAGTGATCAAAGGATCTTAACTTTGTAAAGGCCGTATATACCAAACCCTCAGCTAATATAATACTAAGTAGAGAAAAGCTGAAACATTTCCACTGAATTTGGGAACAAGACAAGGCTGCCTGCTCTCACCACTTTTATTCAGTATAGTCCTCAAGACCATGGCTTGAGCAATCAGGCAAGAGAAGGAAATCAAAGGGAGAAGAATAAAAAGAGAGGAATTCAAACTATCCCTTTTTGCTGATAACATAATCCTATATCTGGAAGACCCAAAAAACTCCACCAGAAAACTGCTTGAGCTTATAAACAGAATTTAGCAAATTACTAGGGTACAAGATCAGTACCTGTAAACCAATAGTTTTCCTATATGTGAACAATAAGAGGACAGAAGAAGAAATCAGGAAATCAGCCCCATTCACAATATCCTCAAAAGGAATAAAATAACTTTGGAATTAATCTAACAAGGGAAGTAAAAGACCTCTACAATGTTAATTATCAAACAATAAAGAAAGAAATTGAAGAAGACCTGAGAAGATGGAAAGACATTCCATTTTCTTTGTTAGGCAGAATTAATATAATTAAAATGTCTATTCTGCCAAAAGTGGCTATATACCCTCAGTGCAGTCCCCATCCAGATACCAATGCCATTCTTTACAAATCTAGAAAAAGCAATTCTCAAATTCACTTGGAACACAAGGAACCAGAATAGCCATAACATTACTAAGCAAGAAAGGCGAAACAGGTCATTTTGCAATACCAGATCTAAAATTATACTATAGAGCTGTAGTAACAGACACACCATGGTACTCATATCAAAATAGGAATGAAGACCAATTGAATAGAATAGAAGATTCTGGGACAAACTCACAAATCTTTAAACATCTGATATTTGAGGACACAGAGCAGCGCTGTTGCCATGGCATCTCAGTCCTGGCTGCCAAGGGAGTGGGTGCTGGGGTCTCCTTCATCTTGCTGTCAGAGCTCAGAAGCAGAAGGCAAGAACTCCCATGGCCACCTCTGTGACCAGCCACTATGCCTTACACAACATTTTCTTAAACAGAAAATGAATGAAAATAAAGATACTGATTCAAAAGAAAGTAGAGAATATGACTTTGTAAAGGACCTGGAGTGGCTCAGTAATGAAAAAGAAAAAAGTAATACCAACAAAATAGAGATGGTTGGAAGAAGGAAGAGAATGTTAATGAGGAATCAAGAGAGTGAATCAGAAATAGAACCTATGAAATAGCTTTCTGATCCTGACAAATTCTTAAAGGATGAGGTTTCACAAAGAGGAAATGATTTTATTTCTGTCCTAAGTCTTCAGTCTTTGGATCCCATATGGATTCAGATAGTGAAAATTCTTGCCAGGATTCCAAACTAGCTATAAAGACCCAGAGGAGGGAGAAGATGAGGAGAAAATTATACAAGCTAACAAGCTTCTACAGAATCAAGAACCTGTGAATGAGAAAAGGAAGAGAAAACTTAAGTTCAAGGACAAATTAGTTGAATTGGAAATTCTTCCACTAGAAGACAATGATATGTACAACCAAAAATTATTTTGAAAATGAAAATATGTAATATGTGTGGAAAACTGGCACATTTATACATTTCCAATGAATTAGGATCAGAAAATGTGCTGCTGTTGCTTACTAATGGAAGCTGTGAAGAGAACAAAGATAGGAAGATACTGGTAGAGAGATGGAAAGTACAAACTTTTGAATCTATAAGACATCAAGAGTCAATGGGTTTTGCCCCCAATAATAATACAAATAGTACAGAAAATTAACCTCAGCAGTTGTTACTCAGATCTTCCAATTCTTCTGTCAATAGTGTCAAGAAAGAAGAGTCTGCAGCAAAAATTCATGCTGTCACTCACTCAATAGAAGAGCCATTGGTTTATATCCCTTAGCCACCACCCAACCCTAAGACTTGTCCAGGCTCTGCTCCCAACTCAGAAGTAAAAGAAATGAAAAATTTCATCACTGGATGCAGTCTTCAGATATATCTCCAGTGACCTCATCATACTGTCCCTTCAACAGAAAGAACTTCAAAGGCAGCTAGAACAAAGAAGAGAAAAGCTAAAGAAAGAAGAACAACAGAAAGTAGGAGAAGAGAAAGAAAAGAAAAGAGAATGACCTGGTATTTAAAGCATGGAAGCAAAAGAAAAGAGCAGATTCTAGAAATGAGGAGAATTCAGCAACCAAAGCAAATTGAAGAGAAAAACAGTACACAGGAAAGCAGAGATCCACAAGAAGCTTTCCAATGTGGCTGAAGAAAAAACATGAAGAGCAGATGAAAGAAAGGAAGACCAAAGAACTAAGAAAACACAAGGAATGCTTATTCTTAGAGGAACAGAAGGCTGTGAGAGAGCTTTTAAAAAATGGCTAAGGAGGAAATGGATAGAAAAAATGGCAGAGCAAGAAGCTATCAAGAGAGAACTAGACAGCTCCGACTAGAAGCAAGGCATTCTAAACAACTACAGAACACCTTTCTAGTATGACAGATGCCAAAACTTTTCAGTTTGCTGATCCTTATGGTTGAAGGTATCTAATAAATACTTTATTTGGCAGCTGCTATCATCAGAATTTTGGATATCATTTTTATGGCTCTTATATTTTGTTAATACTTTAAATTATGGAAATGGTATTTATCTTTTGGTGATTTTGACAATAAATATATGTTTTTTAAGCACTGAAGCAAAATAAACTTCTCACAGTGTAGGAAACAAAAACAAAATATCTGATGTTTGACAAAAGGGGTCAAAATATAACAGGGAGGAGAGACAGCCTGTTCCACAAATGGTGGTGGACAAACTGGATAGGCATTTGCAGGATCTAAGGATTAATCCAGCTACCATACAATTGCTAGAAGAAAAATTACAACCAACATTCCAGAATATGGGAGTAGGCAATGACTTCCTCATCAAGACTCCTAAAGTGAAAGAATTAAAGTAAAAAATCAATGAGTGGGATGTTATTAAATTAAAAAGCTTTTGCTCAGCCAAGGAATTGGTCAAAACTGTCAAGAGACAGTCTTCAGAATGGGAGATAATCATTGCCTGTGATCCCTTTGACAGGGGAGTAATATCCAAAATTTACAAAGAATGAAAAAAATAACAAAAACACAAATAATGCAATCGATAAATGATAGGCCAGAGAGCCAAACAGAAACTTCTCAACAGAGGACATTGAGCAACCCTACAAATACATGAGAAAGTGTTATAAATCACTAGTAATCAGAGAAATGGAAATCAAAACTACATTAAGATTTCACCTCACTCAGGCTTTCAAAGATGAAGAACACAAACAGTAACAAATGCTAGAGGGGTTGTGGGGAGATAGGAACACTAGTACACTGTTAGTGGAACTGCACACTGGTACAGCCACTCTGGAAAGCAGTGTGGAGACTCCTAAAAAATTTAAGGATGGATCAACCATAAGATCCAGCTATCCCTCTTCTGGGTATTTTCCCAGAGTAGTTAGAATCAGCACATTACCACAACACAGCAAAATCAATGTTCATAACAGGTCAGTTTACAGTAACTAAATTATGGAATCAACCCAGATGCCCCTCACTGGATGAATGGATCCAAAAACTGTGAGATACATACACACACACACACAAAATGGAGTTTTACTCAGGTCTTAGCAACAATAATAGTGCAGCCTTTGAAGGTAAATGAATGGCAGTGGAAGAAATCATGCTGGGCAAAGTTAGCCAAACCCAGATGGCCAAGGGTCAGATGTTTTCCTTCTTTTGTGGAGGCTAGAGCTAAACCTAGACTTGGGTGAAAGGTAGTCAAACTCATGTATTAGAACTACCAAAGGCACAACAACACATAATCTAGGGGAACCATAGACAGGTGGGTGGAGGAGAGGGAAAGCGGGGGGGATGGGAGAGAGAGGGAGAACAGGGAAACAGGGAAGAATCTAGGGAGACAGTCAACAGTATAGCATACTCTTTACCTCCACCCCCAGAAGTCAAATGATACTTGTGCAGTCATTTAATTCTGGAAAATTTGCAGTCTTCTATGCATATATATACACACACACACGTACATATACATATATATGTGTGTGTGTATATATATATATATATATATATACACACATACACACACACACACACATATATACACACATTTTCATATCTGTTATAGGGGCATAATATAGAAGAATCAAAAGACTAGGTTATGGGAAATGTGTGGGCAACTATGGTTTAGAATCAAGTGCATGTCAAATTGTTACTTTATATGCATATATGATTGTACAACAACTCAACTCCTTCCTTAACCAAAACAAAATTTAAAAAAAAAAATACAAAATAGGGGTGGAGCAGTGGCTCAGCAGTTACGGCACTTGCCCAGCATGCGTGAGTACACGGGTTCAAACCCCAGCACCCACATACACAACCAAATGTCAACACAACGAAAACCATGTGAAAAACTCAATGGAGGTTGATTCGCTCTGTCTGTCTCTCTCTCTCTCTCTTACTGTCCTTCTTGCTTTAAAAAAAAACATGCAAAATAAGGGAGTGAGGAAGAATAGAAGATCAGTGGAGTAAACAAAGGGGAATGAAAGGAAGAAAGGAATGGGATAAGGAAAGATAATAGCATGAATCTGACATAACATTCCTTTGTACATATATGAATGTAACTCAGTGAAGCTCACCATCATGTACATCCACAACAAACTAATTTTTTAAAAAAACTATGGATAAATGGCAGAAAGATCAGTACAAGGAAGAAATGAGGGCATGAGGAGAGGAGGGGTTAAGGGTAGATACTGGAAATGGAATTAGGACAAGATAATATTCCATGCTTTTATAAGTATGTCAAATGGATTCTACTGTTGTGTATGAACTAAAAAGAACCAATAAAAGGAAAAATAGTCAATGTAAGTTGGGGACACCTGTAAGGCCTGTGACTCAAGAGGCTAAGTCAGGAGGAGTGGAAGTTCAAGGCCAGCCTCAGCAACTTAGTGAGGCCCTAAGCATCTTAGACCCTGTCTCAAAATAAAAAATAATGTAGGGCTAGTGATGTAGCTCAGTGGTTAAGTGCCCCTGGGTTCAATCCCCAATATCAAAAAATAAAAATAAAAATGTCAGTGTATATATTAGCAACTAACAGTCAAAATGAAATTTAAAAAAGCAATATCATTTATCCAAGCACCAAATATTAAATACTTAGAGATACATCTGACCAAAGGTGTAAAAGACTTATATGCTGTACAGTTTTTTTTTAAGAGGAGAGAGAGAGGAAGAGAGAGAGAGAAAGAGAATCAATTTATTTGGTTTTTCACATGACTTTTGTTGATCTGACACTCCATTGTGTACATGGTGCTAGGGTTCAAACCCATGTCTTCACGTATGCCAGGCAAACACTGTAACTGCTGAGCCACCACTCCAGCCCCTAAATGTAAAATTTTAAGCTATAAATTCCAGAAGAAATGTATAGGAAGAAAATCATTGTGACCTTGACTTAGGGAAAGATTTCTTAAATACAACACCAAAAGTATAATCTATAAACAGAAACTGGACCTGATCAAAATGTAAAAGTTTGTACTCTAATAGACACTGTTGAGAAAATGAAAAAATGAGTTGCAGCCCAAGAGAAAAATCAATGTAAACTGTATATCTGACAAGAATTTGAATCTGGAATATAAAGAAATCTCAAAGCTAGTCATTAGGAAGATAATGTAGAGGAAAAAGAACACTTACGCTGTTGGTGGGACTGTAAATTGGTACAATTACTATGAAAACCAGTATAGAGGTTCCTCACCAGACCAGGAATCGAACCACCGTAAGACCCAGCTACACCACTCCTTGGTATTTATCTTAAAACATTAAAGTCATTTTACTATGGTGATACATGCACATGCATGTTTTATAACAGCATGATTCACAATAGTCAAACCATAGAACTAGCCTAGGTGTCCTTCAACAGGTGAATGGATAAAGAAAATGTGGTTTTACATACACAATGAAGTTTCATTCAGCCTTAAAGAAAAATGAAATTATGTACTTTGAAAGAAAATGAATGGACCTTGAGAACATTATTTAAACAAAATATGCTAAACTCAGGTTGAGAGTTGTATGTTTTCTTCCATTTGTAGAAGCTAGAAAGAAAAAAGAAAAAGATGGCGGTTGGTCTCATAAAAGTCAAAGGGAAATCAGAGCGAAGGGAAGGGACAGGACAAATACTGGGGAATGACTGGCCAAATTGTATTGTGTGCATGTACAAATATATAACAGCAAATCCCACCATTACAACTATAGTGAACCAATTAAAAAAAGAAAAAAACACATTTTTAAAACAAGTAATTAGGAAATAATTTAGAAAAAGGAAAAAGATTATACAAGCTTTTCACCACACGTTATTCAAATAGGCAGATAAGAACATGTACAACATAGTCATTAGGAAATACAAATTAAACTCCAATGAGATTTCATTACACTCCTATTAGAATGTCCATAAAAATTGCTGAGAATGTGGAAGAACTACAACTCTCACACAGCTCACACAGTGCTGATCAAAATATAAAATGTTATAGGAACTTTAGGAAGCAATTTGGCAGTCTGTTTAAAGAGCCAAAACATCATCTACTGTGTGATACATCCCTCTTCTAGGTATTTACCCATGCCCAGTGAGAACATTCATTTAAGGACTATACACAAATACTTATAGCATCTTTGTTTGTGATAGTGAAAAACTAGAAACAACCCAAGTGACCACATTGGGAGAGTTTATAGCCACACTCTAGTATATCCATGCAATAGAATTGTACTCAGCAACAAAAACCATGAACTTGATATGAACATCAACATAGATGAATCTCAGAACAACTGTGCTTAGTAAAAGAAGCCAGACCAAGAAAAAAGCACATTCTGTGTGATTCCATTTACATAAACTTTGGGAGTGATGGATATGTTAATTTTCTTAATCATAATGATGGTTTCATGGCAAGGGGTATATGTATGTGTCAAAACTTAAATTGTACATTTTAAATACATGCAGTTGAATGAAAATTATATCTTGATAAAACTATAATAGCATGCAACTACCCTGCCACCAGAAAGGCTGAAGTTAAAGGTTGACAATGCCAAATATTACCAATGTCGTGGACCACCTGGAATTCCCCTGTATTACAAGTGGAAGTGAGAAATCTGTGCGACCACTTCATATAAAGTTATGGCAGTTTCTTATGAACAGATCATATACTCAGTCTGTGACCCAGGTCACTGTCCAAGTGAAATGGAGACCTATACCCAAAAATCTTGTAGAACAATGTTTAGCTGCTTATTTATAATATCCAACTACTGGAAACAGCCTTGGTTTCATGTCAGTAGGTTTGTGAATAAATAAACTGGTATATTCTTGTAATGAAAAATTGCTTAGCAAAAAAAAAAGATACTACTGATAACAACAATATGAATGAATCTTATGCCTCATGTAAAGTTAAAGAAACCTCACATAAAACAGTCATGCTGTATGATTCCATCTATGTGAGGTTCTAGATCAGACAAAACTAATCCATGGTAGAAAAAAAAAATCAGTTGCTCCTAGTGCGTGGAGGATGAAGGAATGGGGCATGCTGGAAAGCTCTGGGGTGAGAGCAATGTTTTGGACTTTAATAGGACTTCTGTTTCTACAGTTTTGTAAGTTCATCCAACAGCAAAAGTACACGTAGGATCTGTTCATATCATTGAATAGAGATTTATAGCAAAGAAGCTAAACAACTTTTGAACTGTAATGGAAGACATAAGTACTATATTTGGGAAAGGTTTGCTGGTATCTGCAACTTATACTTGGTAGTAGAGCAGAAAAGTAAGATGGACTGATAGATGGACATAGGGATAGATAAATATGTGACTCAGAAATATAAGGAAAATATTAATAATTGAGTGATGTGTCTGTACCAACATTTTCATAATAAAATGGGTTTTGAATGGAAAAAAACTAATTTTCTTTATCTTTATGTTTGTTCATTTGTCTATTTTGTGTGATGATGGGGATCCAACCCAGGTCTTGTGTTCACCAAACAAGCACTGTATGAATAAGCTACACTTCCAGCCCCAAAATGTTCCTTTGTGCTATATTTTTAAAAATGCAGAACCACAATTTGCTATGATTTAACTTTAGTCCCTCCTGCCCCACTAGAGTCAGTCAGTTCTCTCTGTGACATCAGCTGATAGACATTGCCAGAAACTTCAGTGTAAGAGCAGGTACCCCGGGCTGTCACACTACTGGAATTGCCTCACATAGGAGTTAGTGCAAATATGGGGTTGGGGAAGAGGCTGCAGACCAGATGTATAAAAATAAAAGCCATTGTAGTGTCTCTCCATGATTTTTGAAATGGAGAAGATGAGAGAGTAAGACCCAAGTGTAATAAAACCCACCATTATTTTATAGCAAATCCAAACTATAAATGGACTGTTTGTAATTAGGAGATGAAATTAATAGATAATAAAACCATCAAATCACACTGTTCTGATTTCCAGAAGTTCAGATCTTTTCCAGGCCACTCCACCCAAAGTGGTATTAAATTGACTGCTTGTATAAATCACTGCCGTTTTCTTCTTTGAAGTTTACAAATAGAATTTAAATCCACTGTAGATTCTGGCTCTAGCAGATTACTTGAGAGCACACATGTGAACTGTCTTCTCTTAGCTTATATTGTTTGTTTGTTTCTTATTGTGATCCTGTATTTTTGGTCTTGCATCTTTGATTAACTGGGTGAAAGAATCTGTAGCATTTCATAAAATACCTCAGTCGTCCTTTCCCAAATTTTATATTTTCTTGTTTTTTAAAATAATAAATACTAGTAATGAAAGTTTATTTAAATTAATGTCTATTTCAGTTTATGTTATAAACATAATGAAAATTTGAGGTTAAGCTCTATCAAAATCAAATTTTAAAAAAGACAATGCTTTTGGGTATCCTGAACAGAAAACATTGTTTTTTATTTATTTTTGGGTTTTGGTTTTGTTTGGGTTGTTTTGTGGGGGAGGTATCAGGGATTGAACCCAAGGGCATTTAGCCACTGAGCCACATCCCCAGCACTTTTTATTTTGAGACAGGATCTCACTAAGTTATTTAGTTGCTGAGGCTGGCTTTGAACTTGTGATGCTCCTGCCTCAGCCTCCCTAGCTGCTGGAATTACAGGCATGTATAAACATGCCTGGACTGAAGAGAAAATTTAACTGACTTTATACTTCTGTCTACTTTTACATACTACCAACACCTGGAGGATGTAAAAGGGAAAAAAATGTGGTGGAGAATTATTCTCTTTCAACAATTACATGCCTAAGAGCAGTGCCTGATCTTCACCAACCCAACCTTCTCTGTCTTCCACCACCACCCCACCATATCAGTATGATGTTATGTATTTAAAATTCCTGTCGTAGAATTGTGTAATTGAAGGGGACCTTAAAAATGATTTACACGGAACATCTTCATTTTATAAATGGAGAAACTGAGCCCACATTAAAGTGCAGGGTTTTTTTGTTGTAAAATGAAGGAATATAATACCATCCCTAAATCGTCTAAGACTACAGATTCCTATAGATCTATTTGTTAATTTGGTCAACAAAAACTAAATTCCTTACTTGATGTTGGGCATTGGCTAGACTCTGGGAATATGACATTGAACAAGACAATCCCTGTGTTAGAGAGTTTACAGTCTATTTAGAGAAATAATATGATAACAGAATGTTTATTATATGCAGTAATATGAGTAAAAACAGTATTGTTGGGACACTTGGAAGAAAGATTCTTTGCCAGCTTTGGGTAGATGGTAGTCAGGGAAAGCTTTCTCATGGAGGCAAATTTTGATATGAGTTCTGAAAATTAGCCAAGTAAAGAATTCAGGGAAAAGGTATCAAGGGCTAAATGAACAGCATGTAAAGATGTCCTGAGGTAAGAAACTGTGGCACAAAAATTCCCTACATAGCCTCATAGCTCCATGATTTTATGCCTTTTCCAAGTATCAGACTATTTGCATATTATAGGTATTCAGATATTTCCTTTGGGCCATTCAACACATTTACCAAGTTTTGCCTTTAGTAGTTAGGGTTAGATTATTAGTTGTTTATGATCTAGCTGCTCTGCTAGAATCGAAGCCCCCTTTAGAGGAAAGGACACATCAGTTTTCCTGTGTCACCTACAGCCCCAGGTCAGTGCTTAGCACACAGCAGATATCCTGAAGATGTTTATCTCCTTGCACAAACTGATTGGTATGTAATTCCGGTGACTGTCTAATTCTCTCGGTTCTAGCAAAACCAAATGCTTCCCTTAGCCCCATGCCTATCACCTCCCTCCAAATAAATCTGGTAAAATGGGAAAGAAGAGTGCACAGAGGATCCTGCTAATGTTGAGGATTTTTATCAGTCATTAGTAATGTAACTGATACAGAAGAGTGACACAGACCACAGAAACCTCTGTAAAATAGGCCTTATCTTTATTCATTCTTTCTTTAACAGATACATGAAAATCCATGGCTCTATCTGTACCTTATAAAACTTTAGACTAGCATTCTAGGATTGTCTTCTGAGAACCAGGGAGATTATAGAAATGAATATAAGCAACTAAAATATTAGGAATAGGGGCTGGAGTGGTGGCTTGGCAGTTATGGCCCTTACCTGGCATGTGCAAATACGCGAGTTCAAACCCCAGCACCACGTACACAACGAAGACTCGGAGCAACGAAGGCCGCATGAAAAACTAAATAAAAATTACTTCTCTCTTGTTCTTTCTCTCTCTCTCTTTCTCTCTCTGTCCCTCTTTCTTAAAAAAATATTAGGAATAAGTGCTATGAAATTAAAACATAAGATTATAAGAGTTCAGCAAAGGAGATAATCTGGATCAGTAAGGGAGAAATAATGGTAGGATGAATCAGTACTCTCGAATAGGATTCTAATCGTAATGACTACGTTTAGTGTTTTCTTTTTTTCTATACCTTTTCTCACAAATAACTGTGAAGGTTTGTCATATCAGGGCCCTGGAATATGTAAAAGGTTTGGAACAGCCACTGAAGAATGTGATAGGGTGCCAAAGAGAAATTAACAAAATGATTGGCATCATTGGTAAGCACCCAAAGTAACATGTATTTATGATAGCCCCAGTCTGTGCCCATTTGGAGCATATTTTGCCACTGCACTGACAGTTCATATGCCTATGTTACCATCTTCTTAAGTAAAATGGGAGTAGCTACATTATCATATCCACCTCGTAAGACTATTCTGTAACCTGTTAGTAAATATGGACGGATTTATGATTGCCCGATTCGATATGTAAACAGTAGTGCATAAGTTCTAGCTATTGCCTGTTTTATGACATAGTATTACTTGCTATCAGAACTTTTCTTTTTTTCTTTCTTTCTTGGAACAAACATTTTGTAGTCTTGTATTTTGTATAGTGAATGAACAAAAGGTAGCTCAGCATCTTCAGGTGATGTACTTTAATTGACTTTGAGAAAGAGACCGCATGCCAAATATCAACCGAAACTATCTTTGTCCCAAAATATTAGCAAAAGTTTTCTTTTCAGTCTCATTTGAAATTTGTGAGATTTGGAGATACAAACACAGTAATAGAGCACCATTGGTTGAACCAAGTAATATAGTGGTTTTGACTACCACCCACAGTAAAAATCATACTATACACATTGAAGCATATGTATATATAATAAAAACTTCCAGAAATAAAACTCATCCTTATTACAGTCCCTAGTAACTGTCATTCTGCTTTCTTCTTTTAACTTTGTTCATAATCTTGGAAACTGATTGCATAACGCATTGATGAACTACTAACTGCACTTTGCAAAACACCAGTTATTACAAGATTTTGAAATATAGTTTTTATCTAGTATAAATTTTCACAATTGTATTTTGTGGCCAGTAGCTTAAATTATTTTTCTCTTCTATTAATTAGGTATCAACGTGGTTTTTCACCACCTTTTCTGTCTCAGGACTGAAAGACAAAATCCACCATGTGGACAGCCTACACCAGCTATTTTCTGCCATATCACCAGAACAGATTGATTTTCCTCCTTTTGTCCTTGAATATGATGCCAGGGTAAGTACCAATAGCTCTCTCTCACCTTGTGTGGTATATTAAATATCTATAGAGCAGTTCCTATGAAAATAACATCCTATCATTATATTATCAGTGTAGCATAGTACATTTTAATAACCTTGATAATATCACTTACTATTCTTTTCCTACAATAATTTTAGGAAAACTCTTTGTCCCATGAGTTTTTATTTCAAGATAAACATTTCGATGAGAAACTCAGCTATAATGTAAATCAAATGTCTTAGTAGTCTTTATCCTGCTAAAACTTTGATTCTTAAAGTTGGTGTAATGTTTTTAAGAGCATAAACTAATAATATTGTTGTTATTTATAGGTGCATTTATAGTTCTGTTACTTAAACACTAAAGGACTACTTTTGAATTTCACCAAAGTTCTATTCCATTGTATTAATTTTTAAGATCACCTCAGTAATTAAAAAAAAAAAATTAGCATATTTGTCCAGAAGCTCATCAAGCTCATTGTTTAACTGTTGCTGATTACGTCTCTTTATGCATGAAACAGAATGTATTTGAAAGTTATATTAAGTTTGAAATTAATTATTCTCCCCTAATTATCATACAACATGAATATAGTCAAATAAAAATCCTATAACACATTTTTCTCTCCAACATTTCTCTAACTTCAGCAATGAGTTCAGTTCCTCTTATGTGAAGAGCAAAGTGTTGAATATGTTCTAATGGCTATAAAATTTCATGTTTCACTGTTGAACAGAGAGAATTTGTAATTGGAACAGCTGGGTCATAGATACCAAGACTGTCAACTATGTGGTAGGAGAAAAAAAATGCATCACTTTGTATTTGCTACAAATTGTTGGAGTAAAAAGTAGCCTTATTGTTATGCTTTGAACTATATTCAGTCTTCTTAATTCTTAAAAAAAAAGATTAGCAGGAAGTGTAAAAGGTACAAAGGAACATTTTTTAAAGAGAGAGAGAGTGAGAGAAAGAGAGAGAGAGAAAATCAATGTTAGTTTTTTCATGTAGCTTTCTTTGCTCCAATAATTCATTGTGTACATGGTGCTGGGGTTCAAACCCGGGTCCTTGCACATGCCAGGCAAACGCCATAACTGCCGAGCCTCCCCGCTCCAGTCCACTAAGGAACATTTTGATACCAAAGATTTGGAATGACAATTCAAAGCTAGTGTCTGGATTTATAATATATTTTCTGCGGTAGAAATATACAAGTTGAGTATTTAGAAAACCTGAAGGATTGTGTTTTCAAGCTTAAGTATTTTCTTTATTCTTAAGGGTTTGTAAAGCAAGCTTTCACTAAGTATCAGTTGTAATTCTCCCATGCTTAAATTTGATGTCATTTTTTTCCATTTGATTGGGTGTTTGTTGCTTTCTGTTGTTTTTAGCATATCAAATACAGGTGCAATATGATTGGTTAAAATTAAATATAATAACCGCTAAGCTGTCAGTTGACTGTATATCAAAATCAAAGAGATGCAAAAAATGGGAAAGAAGCCTAAGAGGATATCAGGAGATGATATGGAAAGGGCAGGCAGAGGGTGGATCACTAGATACTGGAACTTTACACATTATGTTGCAGGACTTGGTTTTGTATTCAGTGGAGAATATTCTGCAAGGAAAAATTTCTGTTGTGTTCCTATTTAGAAAGATGAGTATAGAAATAGCAGAGCAAATGAGTAGAGAAGGAGATAGGCAAGAAGATATGAGTCTGTTAGTAAAGCTAGAGGGAAAAACAGGACTAGAGCTAATGCAGTGGTAGTGATAGTGGTAAGGATCTGAAGATTTTAGAAATATTTAGAAATAGACACTTTAGGAAATAAATTCTGCAGCATTTGGTGACTAAGTAGCCACTAGAGATGAAGCAGAAAGTAAATGCTTTGGGAAACTTGATGTCTGGTCCTGCCATTACCCCAGAGAATAATATGAAGGAAAAGCATTGAAGGACTGGGTGGAAGGGACAGGAAGTATGTTTTTCTAGAACACATTAGGTTTGAGATGCCCCATGGCACATTGAGATGAGATACCAGTAGGTGGTTGGGTGTTGACTTGTAAGGAAACATGTTCCTTTAGTGAATGGGAAAAATTAAAATAGAATTGGAGAAAAGAAATGAGTATAGAGGTGTTTTATTTTAGTACCATGTTCAGTTGTGTCTTGCACATAGTAGGTTCTCTATTGAGTGAAGCAGTGAAGTGGTGTTAATTATAGCAAATTTCAGTAGGTTTAGAAAAATCCCATTTTGGGAATTTTTACAACTTTGAAGAGTGACATAAATTCTATAGGATTAAAAGATACCTTTCAAAGTAATTTTAAGGTAATTTTTATTTAGGTAGAAATGATACTGAAGCCACTTCAGAAAAGAAGCTGGTCAGTAATTTTATAAATATAATCAAAGAGAGTATATATAGTTTTGCCTGGCAATAAATATTTTTTAAATTTCTGTGATTGCTTCCAGAAAGAAAGAAAATACTTGATTGCTCCACAGTCTCTTGCACAGTAGGAATTAACACAGTTCTAATTTGTGGCCTTATATAATAGACCTACTCTGCTTAATTTGCCATAGTTCAACATGGATGTGAGAAACCTAAAGAAAGTATGGTGGTAAAATAAAATGCAGAACTCTTAAAATCAGTTAGCGACCTTCCTTTCAGATGAACTTCTCTCTTCAGGGAATGTTTCTATAATCATAGCTCTCATACATACTGAAGCAGGAGTGGCCAGTGACAGATCTTGATAGGGAATGCTAAAATGGAAAAAAAAAAAGTTTTCATTATTCTAAGTTTCCATATCCCAGGCTTTGTCTTCCTAAGTTGTTGTCTTTTTTTTTTTTATACCGGGTCTGATTTATAATCAGAAAGTAAGTTTTCCTAGAGAAACTCTTGTTTTCCTGGTTATGGCATCAGAGCATCTGCTCTGAAGAATGACTGAGCTCCGACTCATTTTGACTCCCAAATAACACTTAATTGCCTACTGTGTTCAAGACCAGGTAGGTTTAATATTTCATTAATTATAAAATAAACATACCAGGAAGCAATCTGTTTTCATTCTACTTCTCATTGTTCATTGCTAACTGTTGTTATACATTAACACCAAGCATTTTCTGTTTATGGCTTATTGAAAAACAAATTCTTTGTCAAATAAATATTTCCCTTAAAATGAGAAACCAGGAGCTGGAGCAGTGGCTCAGCAGTTGGAGTGCTTGCCTGACATGCACAAGGACCCCAGGTTCAAACCCTAGCACAACATGCACAACTAACTATCAGAGAAACAAAGGCCAGATGGAAAATTAAAGTTGATTTTCTCTTTCCTCTCTTACTCTCTCCCTCTCTCTCTTAAAAAAAAAAAAAAGAGAGAGAGAAACCAAACTTAAGTCTCATAAATCCAATCTAAAATCCTTCTTCCATAAAGTTAACTTGTCTTGATTTCTGTTAAGATAAAATTATCCAAAGTAGGGGCCGAAAGTTTTCTCCTTACACGAGTTTGTTGCTTTCTACATTTGACAGTAAAGTTCTGGCATTTAATTCTCCATTTTGATCTGGAAATAAATTCCTTGAGAACCATAATTGTTACAAGCCTTGCCACTTGGGTATGTCATGAAAAAGACTCACTTCGCCCAGATTTATAGTTATTAAATTCCTCAGAGATAATTTTGTTGTTGTTTCATAACTGTATTAAGATTTGGTACATAGTGAGGCAACACAGTCTAACAGAAGAGAATCTGCATGTTATATTCAAGTAGTTTGGGGCTTAAAGTCAGGCCCTGCTGGTTCCTGACTAGGTGACTAGGTGAATTATGTGATCTATGTGATTGTTTTCCTCTTATGTGAAATGAGGCTGCTGCGCACTGCTTGGCAGTGTATGAGGATTTAAAGTGACAGTGAAAAACAGTGTCTGGCATACAGAATATTCAGTAAGTGATGTTAAAGCATATCATTACCTTACTGCCTCTGTTTATTTTACACAAACTCTGACTCACTTCCCTGGAACAACTAATGGCTGAGAGCCTGCTCGATGCCAGACGTGTGCTAGACATTTTATACATACTATTTTGTTGACTGTTAGACCCTTGCACATTTCCAGTTAAATTGGCCTTTTACTTATTGGTCTTGTCTTTTTTTCTTTCTGCAGGAAAATGGGCCTTACTACACAACTTATCCCCCATCACCAGATTTGTGACCTGCCATCTTACAGTGCTTCTTGAGTCCGAGGATGCCACTTCCGCCACAAATCTCTGCCTATTAAAGTGATGTTCATTTTTGCTGTACAGATCCAGAGAGCCTTTTGTCCCCAACTCTCTGGTATTTTTTTATTGACTATATATTTTCTGGCACATAGTAATCTAAAAATGGTAGGCCATACTGAACTGCGCACATTTTAAATTTGTATATTTGTATCAAATGGAAATGTTCATTTTTAGAGTGTTGTTAATAGAAATTGGGGAGCAACCTTTGAGTATCTTCAGTTTCCTGAAGGACACTGGATTCTCCATTATATAAGCCACCAATGTTACTCATGTCACCTCTTAAACATTGCACGCTTCCTTTGTGTATTTAAATGTTCCTTGAAATATATATAACCAATGTATGCTGACCGGATGCACTGTTTGCTTCAGATCCTGCTGATAATACCATTTACATTTTATATAGATAATTTGGTTATAATATAAGAAAATTATCTGGGACCGAGAATGTGGAAATGTGTCTGATCAGAAACATAAACATCCTTACATTTGCAACACTTGCAAATTTACTACATAAATTAAGACTAAGATTTAAGTGCTGTGGTTCCTTGGATTATGTGGTTTGGTAAGATTGCCACCATTACTATCAACTGTGCAGGAAAACAAGAAGACTATATCTTCAACTTTTTTCCAATAATCATGGAGGATTTGATCTTATTTGAAAGGAACACATGTATTGGCAGTCTTAAGTGAAGAGTATATCCCAAGACTTCATCACTAAGCCCTCAGACAGTGCTGTCTCCCCAGAGTCACGGTGGATTTTGTTTGGCTCAGTGTCTCTTGAGTTGCCTTCATGGATTAGAGGAAGTGTGTCATAGTGAACAAGCCCAGGAACCTGCTCATTGGCTTTGTTCCAGACCAGTTTTGCCACTAAGGCTTTATTTGTGCCTTAACTGGCTTATGAGTAAAAGTTGGAATTATGCTACCAACCTCACAGAGGTGTCAAGAAAGTAGCATTTAGAAAGAACTTGGATGTCTTTGGATGAAAATGTTGAGGGGGTTTGGTGGGGTGTCTTAAACTAGTTTTTAAATGGGAAAAATATACATGAGAGAATGCTACAAGGCACTCCTCTTGTCTTCAGCACCTTTGGAGGGATATTCTTTTCATGGAGGACAACAACTGTTAGTGCAGAGTCCCCACCCTAGTGACCTCCTTTCTGCTTTGTCCAGAATTTCCTCTGTCCTTCTCATCCTCCCCCAGTGTGTCACTTTAACAAGAGACATCTGCTAGCTGTTGTAAGGATTCCTTCTCAAATTAAGGTCAAATCATTATCATTTCCATCTGGGTATCTTCATGCTCCTTTTGATTCCTACACCCACCCACCCCCATCTCCCTTACCCCATCATATATGTTTGCAGTTCAGAGAAGAAAGAGTAGAACCCTTGTGTTCTATTGTGTGCAGGATCAATGCTTCCGAGGATCCCATTCCCCTTTTCCCAGACTCATCAGTGGAGAGAAAAGAAAACTTCATTTATGATAAGGAAATCCCCTATAGTGGTGTTACCCCCATCCTGTAAACAACAAGGGGCCTCACGTTTCTTGGATAACCATTCTCTTAGAAGCATTGCACACATTTTCTTGTGTCTGACTTTGAATCCACTTTTTCCTCATATATGCTCACATGTTAAGGACTTCCTGGCATCTTCCCTGGTTCATCAGCTCCAGGCAGCCAGTCGAATTCTGTTGTTCAGCCTCCTCTCAAACTCTCCTTAAACCCTTTTAGCCTTGAAAATCTGGAATTTTAACTCCATCTTCTATAGTTTACTATTGGATTATATCTGAGGTATCTTTTTCACTAAGAGCAGCTATAAAAATATGCCAGCTTTTCTTTGTTAAAGCTATACTTGGCTACCTCACCTGGCCTGGATCATTGTTGCTAAAAAAACAAAGATCTCAACTACTTTGCCATTTGAAAGGAAGCATATATACAGTTTCTTACAGGCAATAATTCTGAAAGAATATTCCTTGCTTTATTCATACCATTGTGTTAGTGTTCAGCAACACAGGATTCTTTGCTGAGATTCTAGTGCAGTTGATATGCTATGGTAAAAAGGGACTGCACACATCAACAGTATTTCATAATCCAATGATGACTAAAGAAACATAAGGGCCACTGTTCTTGGTGGAACTAAATATTGCCTGGGACCAAGTTCATTCTTTCATAGTTGTCAAAAGTGTAATGTAATGAAGTTGTTTCCTAGAGGGGAAACAAAGTGACCTTGATATTGAAACGATTAACATTCAGTATAGGTGTGTCTTTGTCAAAAATTGGATAGCCTGGATAACGCATGCCATTTTCAAGGACATCTTAGAGGATAAAGGGGTGACTGGGTAGAGATGAACACTAGCATCTGATGTTAATCCAAACCACCAACAACTCCTCAATTCAGTTAAGCTTTGGTCATGCCAAATGCTAGTTGAGTTGCTGAAGAAAGACACAACTTACAAAATACTAATTTATTAATTCATGTAAGGCATAATACAGTTTTTAAAACAAGTACTTTTTTTGGTTCAATGTGTATTTCAGTTCTTCATAATTCACCTATGTCCAAGTTTCTGGATAGTGAAATGACCCTCTGAGAAGAGCTTAGACCTTATTATACTCTTAAGGACAAGCAGTTCTAATGTTAAAGATTTTCTTTCCTTTAACATATAACTGATTTCATTGATGCTTTATTATATTTTCTTTTTCACAGGGATGTACAGTATTTTGAGAGTAATCAACAGGGGAAAAGATATAGAGAGTGTGTGTTTGTGTGTGTGTGTGTGTAATCAAACCCAGGGCCTTGAGCATGCTAGGCAAGTGCTCTACCACTCAATGTATCAGTTCTGGATATGGATTTTTTTTTTTTAAAGAAAGAGGGGACAGTGAGAGAGAGAGAGAGAGAGAAGCAATTTTTATTTAGTTTTTCATGTGACTTTCATTCCTCAGACTCAGACACTTTATTGTGTATGTGGTGCTGGGGTTTGAACTTGCATAATTGTGCATGCCTGGCAAGTGCCGTAACCACCTAGCCACCGCTCCAGCCCTGGATATGGATTTTTTTAATCGAATTTCTGAAGTATTAAAGAAATAAGACACATTTCCTTTCTAGAAAAGGATACATTTAATTCTCTAGTAGAAAAACATGGCCTGTTTCTTCCTGCTTTTTAATTTGCTTAGGTATTGTTCAATGAATTCAAACTGTAGGTAATTGTTAGTCTTTTATTTACAACAGTTAATATGAAGAGCAATAAAATGTAGTCATTCAGCATAAGGTAATAAGGAACTTAGTATTCCCCTGAAGCATTGTCTGTGTTTATATGTATATAGAATTTAAATTCTTTAATGTAAGAACAGAAATTTAGAATTTGAAAAACAAGATAGAGAAGAACTGTATAGTTCTAGGAACAGTGGATTGATTGTATTAAGGACCAAAAACACTACAAGATAACCTATAATTGCCTCTACAGTTGGAGTTGGTCAGGTGAGTTTCCAGTTGGAATTCTCTTCATTTGTCTTCATCGTAATCAACAGGTAGTGGAGTGTTTTAGCTGCATGCACTAATGCAGCCTCACAGCTTATGACATGCTCTTGATTTGTGATTGCCTGAAACCCTGAAGGAGAAAAGAGGATCCTGCCTTGTCTTTGTCACTTTGGGTGAATACCATAAACTGGGTGGCTTAAAAACCAGATGTTTATTTGGAAGTTAGGAAGCCCCAGGGTCAAAGTGCCATCCAATTTGTTTCCCAAAGAGGGCCCTCTTCCTGATTTACAGATGGTCTCCTTGCTGAATCTTCACGTGGCAGATAAAGAGATCATCACTTGCCTATTTCTTCTTTTAAAGAAACTATTCCATTCATGAGGGCTTTTACCCCCTGAATTAATTACCTCCCATAGCCCCTCCAGATACCATTGCCTTGGGGATTAGGCACAAATACTCAGTCTGTAGTATACCTAGAGTCTTGGTCATCTGATAAACCGAGAGATGATGAAGATTACTTAGTAGGCCTCAACATAGATATTTACATATGCATATGCACACATACATATACCTAATATGCTTTACTTTGTAGTCTTTGAATATGTCTTCTATAGTCAATATGTAAAGACATGGAACAATAAATAAAATAGTTCAAGCTTTGATTCTTACCAAACTCTTAGAAACAGATGATGCCAAGGTCAGTTTACATATTAGTGGCTCTCGTGAATAGTATTTTCTATATTTCCAAGAATAGCATCTTTGAATCTTTTGAGTCCAGCATGTCTTAAATGTATAGGGCCACTGGGTTCAAGAACAAAATCATAGTATTCTCAACGTGAATTATACTACCAAAATGATGACTGCTGAATATGATCTGATATTTTTGTTGGACAGAAAACTAATATTTTGTACACCTAATCACATTTTTTATAATGTATTTTGTTAATGTAAGCACATTAATATATTGAACCAGGACTCTGCTAGACCAGATCATGTGTGCTTAAAATATTTAAGAGCTTAACACATGTAAATGGTTTAATTGCTCTTGGGCAAAGGTAACCCTAAAAATGTCTTAATTGACATGATCCTAAAATTGTTTATTCAAAATTCAGAAAGCTAATTTGAATACTCTGTATTTTAAAAACTTGTATCTAAATTAGAAGTTATATTCCTTTCGAAGAATGCCCCACTCTATACAGTAGAGCCAATAGTGAAAAATGATGTTTATTCTGAACCCAGGGTAGGAATTTTGTTTTGGCCATTTACACTAGGCCTTTCTCTAATCATCAAAGGTAACCTAAAGAGTAGTAAAGAACACATAATTTTACATTGACATTCTCCATGGAAACCTACACTTAGGGCTTCCCAAACTTTAATATGCAGATATTAAAAGTCACATTAATTGTTAAATTACAGATATTATGTTTCTAACAAGCTCTCGGGTGAAATCAATAGCTCCTGAGCCCCAACCCACACTTGAGTAAAAGCCTAGACTATATTTAACTTCCATATTATTTTCCCTGTTTCAGAGAAAGGAGATAGAACTATTATTTTAATATCTTCTGCAGGCCAGGTGCTTTCACAATCATTATTCCTAGTACCCCTGCGGGTCCTGGGAGGGAGGGAATAATGGAGTTTAAGTGACCTGCTGAAGACTGCACACACAAGCAGCACAGAGCAGAGCAATGTCTCAAGCTGGTGTAACGCACAGCCCGTTTTAATAAGGGGGGAATCTCTTAGCGCCTCAGGTTCCATTCGTTATGTTTATCATAGTATCTAAATCATATGAATTAACATGTAAGCAGGTATAAATGCCAAGTATAAAACCAAAACAAGTTTTCAGGTTAGACACAGCAAAACTGTAAAAGCTAGTAAAATTTAAAAGAATGTTGATTAAATATGATGGTTTTGTTTTACCATATCACTCCACATGGTATAGTACGGTGCAGGTCCAGTTGAGCGTGCACATCCCACCTTGTGCTGCGTGTAACTCAGTTCTCTCCATTTTCTCTCTCAAGACTATTTTGTGTGTTCTGTACATAGTACTGTTATTTGGTCTTCATCTAGCATGAACGCATCATTTTCCTATTAAGTCAGGCAATTTTCTCCATAGCCTGGGACTGGGCTTTAATGTGGAAGTAAACACAAATGCAAGCCTAGGCATTGAAATAAATATTCTGGCACTATTTGGTCTTAAAATTATCCAGATAATTCAGGACATGATTTAAAATGCTTTCATCAAGATGAAAAATGTGTAATTCTCATGGTCAAATCACGGGTACTCCTCCACCCCCAACACACACACAAACATACTGCACAAAGATTTTTAATGGATCTCACTTCAAGAAGCAACAGTGTAGTGGTTAGTATCATTGATGCTTTGGCTTCTCATATGCCCGAGCAGACCTGGGGCGTTTCTCAACCTCTTCCGAATCTCAGCATTTTCACATATTAAACAGGGATGGCGATCTCATTG
This sequence comes from Aplodontia rufa, assembly GCA_004027875.1. Classification (NCBI taxonomy): domain Eukaryota; kingdom Metazoa; phylum Chordata; class Mammalia; order Rodentia; family Aplodontiidae; genus Aplodontia; species Aplodontia rufa. Next base: position 206,204 of record PVKS010000006.1, read on the forward strand.
AGTGATTAGGAGGAATAAATGCAATAATGTTCTAAGGAACATTAACTAACTAAGCATAGTGTTTTTAAATGGCAGTTACCATTGCTTGGGTTAAAAATAATATTAACATTTGAGAATTTGCTATTTGCCTCAAGTTTTGCTAAGCTCTTTGTGTTTCTTACATATTGAGTTGTAGCATCAAGATTCAAATCCAAATATGATACCAAAGCTCATGCGCTTATAAAAAATTTCAAATATAAAATAACAACGTATGTTGCTTATTTAAAAAGTTCTTTGTCTTGGGCTGGAGCAGTGGCTCAGTGGTAGAGCGCTTGTGCTGCATGTGCGAGGACCCAGGTTCAAACCTCAAGCACCACATACATAGCTATGTGTTAGCAAATCAAAACCTAGATGAAAATCTAAATAAAATTGATCCCCTCTTTCTCTGTCCAAAAAAGAAAAAAAGTTTTTTCTTAAATTGTCTTCTTAGAAATATTTATTATAAAATGAATATTTCTGTAGAGAGGAACATGGCTTCCTTTAATAATTGTGTGGTGTGCTAATATTCATAATGACAAAAATAAATATAAATTTCATTTAAAAGCTGTCATGCTAGGCCATGGTATAATAAATGGCTATTAGGACCATTCCACTTGTGCCTTGCTGTACCCTTGAACATTTACAGTTAGTCATTAATGATGAGATTCTCCCTGACTTGTAAAATAGCTTTTCCATAGAATTTCCTCCACAACTATTATTCTGATATACCGTGCCAGTTTCATGAAATAATATACATACTTCTTAATTTTCCTCTGTGAAGCATCTAAAAGAAATTGGTCCAACTGCCCTTTAAAGTAGTTTCTAATGGTTTTCTATCTTTTCCTAGTGTTCAAACAAATTCTGGAGTTCTGAAAAATGAACAGCATACCTTTAAGCTAGGTTGCTTTGTTTTGCTTTTATCTGATATTGGGTGATGGGAGAAAATACCAGGAGAGAGTTGTAAGAGAAATTAAATATTTATTAACACAAATTTTTTAAGTAGTGGAGAGACACGAACTACAATGCTGTCATTGAATTTTGTTAATTCAGGATGCTTTAAAAATATTTCTCTATATCCTAAATAGTGACATCATAATAATATGTTGTGTAGACAACTGATTCCTTTTTCAGTCCTGCCTTTTTTCCCTCTCTGCCAGGTATTTAATTTCAGTGAATGTGTGCCATTCCCTATGTGTAGGTAATCAAGATAGAAGATATGTTTTCTATCACTGCCTCATCCCCAATCACAGCATAAGAAAATTGTCTGGCATTACGTTTATAGATAAGGCTCAGTTCTTGACTTTCTTCATTTCATAGTCTGTTACTCAACCTGATTTGTGAGCCCTACTTCAGTTAAAGTTATTTTTTTCTTTCTCTTCCTGAATACAAATGAGACTGACTTTTTGTAACTTTTCCTTTACTCCTTAGATGGAGTGGTCTCTGATCTTTTGCCTCTTTAAAATCCAAAATTATTCTTTATTACTAGTTACAGGAAGCATTTAGCAGTTTCATTATGTCTTCTAGTTTAAATGTTTCTGGCCTTTGTATTTTGAAATGCTTGTTCTAAATTATTGTATTGGTTTTCCAATTGTGTGTAAGTGGGTTATGCTAACTATGAATTTTACTTCTTATAGTTGAGTAGATGTTAAAATGTATTATGAAAGGAAGGGGCAACCGAGGGATCACTGAACCCTCGTGTTTTACAGATGAAGACATGGAGGCCCAGGCAGGTTAGACTAAAAGCCATATCATGTGGATTCTAACTAGATTCAGGATGGCGCCACCTAGAGCTAGAGCTCACTGTTGGTAACTAAGTTTGCACAGCTGCTTTTTAAATACACTATTTACTTTTTATATGCCATGTACTTCCTCAACCAGGTTCCAAGGAAAAAGCAGAGTGTAAGAAGTAGCAGAAGAGGTCTTCAAGGACAGTGTTTTGAGGCAATGGTTCATGTTAATTTACATTTAAACATTTGGGGCTTTAATTTTTACCCAAATGTTCCCTCATTGTCTCACCCCTTCAAGAAAAATCTCCCCTTACAGCAAAGTTGAGCAAGAAGCATCTTAAACCACCTGGTAGGTGGTTAGTTTTTTTAAATAATAGGCTTAGAATGCTGATAGAATATGATGAACTTATGCCACCCAAAAAAATTGTGCACACTCAAGCCATGCTGCCCTATCAGGTGCCAAAAGTATGCCAGAAGAGGCTCCAAGATACAGTTATGGAAGCTCTGGCTTCCATAGGAGAAACTTAGTTCTTATTATAAAACTCATTGTGGGTTTTATGACAGAAAAAAAATTCTTCTTAAATTGTTCTGGAATCAAATGAGCAAGATCACAATGCAGAAGCACTATACTTTTTCCACACATTCAGCAAATAGTTACTAAGATTCTGTATATCAGGTAAAAGTAGCACTAGCTATTGTAACAAACTGAAAATTCATGTTGGCTTAAATATGATAGAATTATATTTCTCACAGAGCCTAAACACTGGCTGCTGGTGAACAAGCAGCTCTTCTCCCAGTCCTTATTCAGAGACCTAAACTTCTTCCATATTATGGTTCCACCATCTTCTGACTCAGGGCTCCCAAAGGATCTGTGCTTTTCTGCTTCAAGCTGGCAGACAGGAAAGAGCATGAAGAACTTGCACCGAATTTTTATGTGCAGGTCCAGGAGCTGACCCATTCCACTTCCATTCATACTCTGTTTGTAGAACTGGATGACCTGGCTACATCTCACTGCAAGGCTGGGAACTAGGGAATGCGTCTGTGGGCCCAGGAAGAGAAGCAGTTTGGTGCCCAGCTTTCTGCGGTAATCCAAGCAGTGTGCTAGGGGCTGAAAACATACTTACGAAAGATATTTCCAGCCAAGCAGAAATAAATTTAAAAACAAATATCCCGCTAGTGACAATACTATCTCATTGGCATTTGATCACAGCTTTGCCTTGAGCAAAGTCCCATGTCATACCTTGCAATATCAGTAAAATGAAACTCCTATTTTCCAGAGTCCCTGTCATCAAATGTGCATATACACTAGAGCAAAACAATAACGGGGCATCTAGATGCCATTTTCTGAATCCTGGAATATCTATTTAAGGTCTAGGAATCCGGAGCTTTGTCTTGTTAGGAATGCAGACTCTTGGCCCCTTCTCCAGAACTGAACCAGTCCTTGTGTTTTTTTCAAGGTCCTCCAGGTTGTCTGCATCCTCATCAAAGTTTGAAAGCCGTTGATGGCATCCTGGCGATAGCATTTGCTACCAGTGTCATGTTAGATTACTTAACCTCTGTTTCTACTTCATCTGTAAAATGGGCATTGGGTATTCTGGTGTCTTCTAGAGATAATATTTATACAAATGTCAAATAACACCTAACACTTAATCATTGACTTTTTTCACATGGTAAGTACTTTTTTAAATGACTATAAGGAGATAGTTTATTTCTTCTTTTTTTGGGGGGAGTAAATGTTTTATTTTTTAAAAAGTTAATTATGTGCATTGCAGGAAACAAAACACAGGAAGCAAACACAGTGACCCTGGTCTCACAAGCAGCTTAGCTGGGCATGTCCTAGGTCCTGCATGAGTGTATGTATACACACACACACACACAACATCCCATTTTGTGTGATTGAGATAATAGTATATGTATCGTGCTTTTCCACACATCAGGAATACTTACCAACTCAAAATCCCAAAGCTATATGAGTATTTTTGATAACCGAGAATACACTACACCAACCCAGTCTGTTAGGAAGCAAATTGTAACCCTGCCTTTCTTGGGGACAGAGAAGGCAATGGACTTCTAGATAGACGTATTGGCAGTTACAACTGAAATACTGCATTTTTTTAATGCTCAATTTAAAATGATACATAAAGCAATGGAGTTCACCAAGCATCATGTTTCTAAGAAGTTCCTCATCAGATTTCTGCTACTAAAATATTAGCAAGAAAACTTGTTTCCATGAATTAAGATATACCTGTAGTACAGCCAAAAGACAACGCACATACTGAGGGCTCACATCAAAATATAAATCTGAGCACTTGCTCCAGCTAAAAGATTCAGCTTTTTGAACTGTAACTACTTGAACTTATCCTCTTTTAGCACTTGTCATAATTTATATCTGGTTTCAGCCCATTGAAACCAGGGGAGGATTGTAATTTATATGAGTTAGCCTTTGTTCTTCAGAGATAAAAGTAAGCATAGAAAAAAATAAGCTTTTCAAAGTCAGCGTTTGTCCAATAACTTCAATCAATGAATTCTCAAGTTATAAACTTTGAAAAGTACACGGAAACAACCTAATTTACTGAAACTTGAGGGACACTAGCTACTTAATAGAATAATAATATATAGTACCCCTAGATTAACAGAAATGGGTGAAAGAGGATGTATAGATAGATCTGATAATTTTGTGCAATCAGAAAATAACCTGGTTTCTACCTTCTTGCAAATGTGCTATAATATTACAATCTTTGTGACTCATTCAGTAAACATTATGTGTTTAAGATTGATGTTTGTTTTCTATAATGAATTGGAAAGTACATCCAAATCTTTCAGTGCCTCAGGTTCATGCTTTTTATAGTTTCCTCATCCTATGTGGTCAGTATAGAAGGTTATCAGAGACAGGGCTGAATCTGTACTGCTCTGTAAATACGGACTGAGTCTTTCAAATAAGTCCCTAGCATCAGCTAACTGGATTTGGACTTCTCTCGTAAAGTAAGTTATAATTTTTAAATTCCCGTTTAATTAAGGTATATTTACAGATGTTTGGGTTGATTTACTTTAGGCTCATCAGATTCTTTGAAAATGGAAGAGAAGGTGGAAGGCATTCTAATGGCTTTCGCTTGAGGCAAGGAGCAAGTCAGGCACCGTTTGTGTTTGAGTTCACATTGTCAGCAGACACTCAATGGAGCAGAATTGTTGAATTATGCCATGGTTTGGAATCAATGGAAACTACAAATGAAGAGGAAACTATTTTCTGTGCCTAAGTCAAACATATACATTCAGATGTCACTCATCAATCCATAGAGAAATCAACTTCAAGTCTGAAAAGTGGAGGATGGGCATGCTCCATGGTGGTTTTCTTTGTATCACAGTTAGTGCAAGATTAGAACTAAGAGGTGTTCAGTGTTTCCTTGTGGAATCCATCTTGCTGGTATAGGAAAAGGTGTCTAAGCAAACCCAATTCTGAACCTCACTTAACCCCCAAGAGAATTGTATAGGAAGTATGAAAGAAGTAAGAATCCTCTAAGCAAACCCAAATCTGAGCCTCACTTAATCCCCAGGGGAATTACACAGAACATTGAAAGAAGTAAGATCCCATTTCTTAGTCCTCAGACATGGGGTGGTGCAGTATAGCAACACTCTGCATCTGGGTTTTGTTTGTTGCTCTACTTTGTTTTTGTGATTCTAATTTCCTGTGGCATGTCCCAGAATCCAATAATATCATAATTCTACACCATATTCCCTTTGACTGTAAAGACTCCTATGACTTAGACCTAAATACTATTATAATTTTATATAGCATATCCTTTTTGGACATATTCATTTTGATTTGCTCTTTCCATTTTTAGTAGCTTTATAGAAACATAATTTCACATATCATAAAATTCATCCATTTTAAATGTATAGTTCAGTGGTCTTCAGTATACTCAGAGAATTACTCAACCATTACCACAATCTACTTTTAGAACATTTTCAATATTCTAAAACAAAACTTCATGTCCATTAGCAGCATTCCCTTTTCCCACCATCTTCTACTCTCTCCCCCATATTTGGATTTTATTGTTTTGTGTACTTCAAGACACTTCTCCATGTTGCACTCATTGGTAGAATGTATCTCAGTAAATATTCATTGAATCAATTAATATTCTCATAGGTCACTAGCCATGATTGGCAGCTAAGCTGTAGCTAAAAAGGCAGTGGAATAGAAGTTGAAAGACTTGATTCCCATCCTGACTGATGTGCACTAGCAGGATTGCTCTGGGTTAACAGCCACTTAACCCTTCTATCTTCACATCTATAAAAATGTACTCATAGCAACACCTCCTTCCCAGAGTGGTTGTGAGAATCAATTGAGAAGCTACCATCACAGCACTTGGCACAGTACCTAGTCCACTCTAGAAAGGTAACTAATATTTGTTCATCAATGGAAGATAAATCCATTAGTTTATCCCTGCTACAAGATATCTCCAGCCCAAAGCAGACATTTTCCCTTGTCATTAACCAAGGCTTTCAAAGTAAAGCACTTTCCTATGTCTCAATCTCTCCAGTTTCCATCCTTAAAAAGAATTCTAGAGTGCAATTTACAACTACTAACCTCACCTCACAACTGCTGTTTCTCCTGTTTCTGCATTCCCAGTGTTTCTTTGCCACATGCTCATACTGAATTTTATAGAGCCCACACTTCCTCTACAGGCAAGCACTCGTATTAGCTATAAAGAACTGGCCTCCCAGGATGGATTGCCAGTCCTTAGATCTGAGAGAAACAAATGATTCAGTACTTCTTAAACTTTTATAAGTATTTCCTATTGTTACGGTTTGGATATGAGGTGTCCCCCCAAAGCTGCTGGGTTGGTGCAGGATGTGAAATAATTAGATTATGAGAGTCATAACCTAATCAGTGAATTAATCCATTTGCTGGGATAATAATTTGAGAGGATTACTGTACCACATGGTAACTATAGGCTGGTGGGGTGTGGCTAGAGGAGGTATGTCACTAGGGGCGTGCCCTTGAGGATTATGTCTTGTTCCCTTGACTGCTGTCTCTCTGCTTCCTGGCCACCATGATGTGAATAGTTTTCCTCCACCATGTCCTTTCACCATGATGGTCCCCCTGATCTTGGGCCCAGAGAGATAGAGTCAGCCAGCCATGGACTGAACCTCTGAAACCATGAGCCCAAAATAAACTTTTCCTCCTCTAAGTTGTTCTTAGCAGATATTTTGATCACAGTAATGAAACACAGTAACACACCCATTGCCTTATTTAAATATTCTGATAGTTCTGATCAAAGTGTCTTGCTTTACACCAGATACACATTTATAATATTAATTTTATAAAATCATAAATATTAATTTCCACAAAATTAATATTTTATATTATAATTTTAAAATATTAAAATGTGTCACATTATGTATTCAAGATGTATGTTATAGTTTGTATGCCTTTTCTTCAAGAGAAAATGACATTTAAATCACACTTTTTTGGTAAACCCTAGAGAGTAAATATTTTAGGCTTTGCAAACCATGTGGTATCTTGCCATAGCTACTCAATTACACTGCTGTAGCCTGAAAGCCACCATAACCACTATCTAAACAAATGGATGTGCCTGTGTTCCAATAAAACTTTATTTATGGAGACAAGAATTTGAATTTCAAATAATTTTCAAGTATAAAAATACTATTTTTCTTTGTTATCAATTGTTTAAAAGTGTAAACTCCACACTTTGCACCAGGGCCATATGAAAACAAGCAATGGGCTTTACTGTTTTAAGTTAGTTAGTGATTCTTTAAAGCTGATGAATCTTGAAAGGTCATAATTAGAGAAAAACACTGTGTAGGAAAGAAATCAAGAGCCAGCCACTTCCATCCACCAGCTAGACCAGCTAGAGTTATATCATTCACTGCCTTGCCTAACACAATTCATGCAACCCATCAAATTCACCCTTTTTATTTATAAAAATGAGTAGTGCTCTTTATCTGACTCCTACCTACTTCTTCCTGGTGAAGGGAGTTTAATAATAATTATTATTTATGGAATTTCAACCTCAACTAGATATTTCAATCATTGTATTTCTGATCATCTTGCTATTCTCCCTTTAACAATGAAGAAGTAGAGACTGAGAGAGAAAAGAAGAAAGAGAAAGAGAGAGAAGCCTGCTCAAGGTTGTAATACCAAAACATACACTCAGGTGTGTTTTCCCCCAAATTCCATATTCTCTCCCACCTTCTCAGTAGAATGCAAGCCACATGAGAGTAGAGACCTCATTGGACTCTCTCTCTGCTATACTCTGCCCAGACTAGAACTGGCAGAGACTGAGATTTCAATGAAGACTTGTTAAGTAATGAATTGTTTTTTCCCTTATGCTAGTAGTTATTAATCTTTCTTATACCAGGGATGTCTTTGAGAAACACTTTAAAGTTATGGAGCATCTTTCCAGATAACTCTCAAACCAAGAAAGCTTGCATTAAGGATTTAGCAGGCTATTGGAAAATGCTATTCACCACCCTCTAAGTAGTATCAGTTAGATTGTCTTCACAAGCATGGACACAGGATTTGTAGATATCTTGGTGCTTTCCTTTTCTTGTAATCATGATATTAAGGGCATTAAATAGCCTGATTTTTTAACAGTCAGTTCATAGCTTCTAAGCATACTTTTTAAAACTCTTGATTCCCTTAAAAGTCATTTCCTCAAGAATTATTACTTAAAAATGACTTTTATTGGACCCAAGTTGCTTCAAAATGAAACGCAAGAAGCCACAGCCTATTAAATCTTGCAAGCAAAATTTTTTTTTGTCTTCAAATATAGAGCTGTGAGGGAAGAACCCAGTCTTCATCGCCTGATGAGCAAACAAGTGTGACTGTTATGCAGAAGAGACCTGCTGCTTCTCGTCAGCCACGTAAAGCTTCACTTTCTATCCGTGACCTCCCTGTAAGCTGGTGAGGAGGGTTATTAATATCCAGACATTACTAAGTTCCAATGTTCCTGAATTTTATTTTCTCCTGTCAAGCATCTGTTGTTTTTTTATCTGCATTAGGACCTTGAGATCATGACTCATTCCAAGTAAATAGTAGGTTTAAGGGTGTTCTGTGTTCACAGATGGTGCAAAAACAAAATCTGTTGCATGAACAGGTACCGCACATACTAGCCACTCTTTGCCCACTGCTCCATTGCGTCTCTCTAAAGAGGTTCCGATTTCTTTCACTGTTTCTGGAACGAGTCACTGTATTCACACTTCGGTCATGTCGTGCCATTTAATTTTTCTCCATGACACTTATTACCATCTCATCTTTAGTCACATCAATTGTCGAAACATTGAAAAACTATTATATGAGTTGATAAATAGCTGCTGTCTGTCCTAAGCCCTCTGGTCATTGCTACCCCACCCTTCCTCTAGATTCCATGGGTCTTCCCACCTTCCTAAATGGTTAACTGTCCTGGTCCAGCCAGGTTCTGACCTGAGGGATGGGCTGGGGATGAGAAAAACCACAGGCCAGAGACCCGGAACGGTCCCTCCCCATCCAAGCTTCACCCCTCTTTTTATATATCCATGCTTTACATCTCTCTTTCAAGGCAACGTAAATGTCTTAGTCTATTCGTCCACCTGTGCTCCTATGACAAAGTGCCTAAACGTTGGGTGATCTCAAACAAGTCAAGGCAACGCTGCAAGACTGCACTCCAGAACAAACATGGACAGCAATTTCTCACAGTTCTGGAAGCTGGGAAGTTCAGGATCGAGGCGTAGGCAGGTTCAGCTGCTGGCAAGAGCTCATCTTCCAAACGAGCAGGGACACCACGTCCAGCAGAAAAGTGCGAGAGCTCTCTCCGAAAGGAAGAGCCCCTGACTGCTGGCTGGAGCCTCTTTTTTAAACGCCTTCACCCCGCCCCCTCGAGGCCTCCACATTAGCTTGTTCATTGCCACACCTGGATTTTGGAGGCACATGTTTGACCAATAAGCTTCTACGTGCGCCTTTTGAAGGATCTAGAATAATTGGCAGGTGATACCAATGCGAAACATCTGAAGCCCGTGTGGATACCCTGTCTTTCAAGCTTAACAATATACAATCTAGCAGCCCTTCCTGAAGGAGCTTATGCAAACAGCAACAAGATCCAGGGCAACTGATAAAGGTCAGACCCCAACAGTTAACACCTTCCAGGACCCCCACTCCAAGACAATGGCCAGCATCTTTTCAGATTGCTCAGTGCCAGCACCATACCATCTTAAATATCACATCACCACACGCATATGAGTGACGAGGACATAGACTGTTTTGTTCATCGCATCATCCCCCAAATCTCTTTGAACTGCCTTTCACACATAGTAAACTCTCAAATAATTATTGAAAGAAGAAATGCAATGAATCTGTGCGTGCGGTACCAAAGAGTGAAATCTGAATCAGGAAAACCACTCAGTCAGTCAGGAGATGAATATTTTTTTAGCATTAGCAGCATTGCTTCATAGCGTTAACCCTTAATGCTTTACTTTTTCAGGCAAGTTGTTGTAAGCCAATGTTGGATTTCAGGTCCCAAATTGCCTCATTGGTGACAAAATACTAGCCCTGGAAAGTGTCGCTAATCATATTACTTTTTTTTTTCAAATTTATTAGAAGTGTATAGTGATACAGGATACAAATGAGGGGGAAATATTATCAAAACAGTAGCAACCAATGTATATAACCTTTGTTATCCAGGGGTAATGCCAAAGCATAGATAAACCACCACGGGTTTCACCTGTTGCAGTTTCCCCCAGAAGAACCCATGCGTTAAATGGGTAGCTCGTGGAGGAATGACATCGGCTTCTGGGATGGTTCCCCCATCTTCCCAATCACCAGACTCCTACGAGTTCTTCATATACCCTCCCCCCTCCCCATCCCCTTCCCTACACCTCCAAGTATCATATTACTCTTAAAGCCAACGAAGCATGGAGAGGTTGCAGGCAGCGAGGTGATCTTGTGGAGCTTTTACCTTCTATGGTGGTAGAGACAGCCACCAAGAACAACTAAAAATAACTAAGCTTTGTTAGACAAGCTTTGTTCAGGCATGAGTTATGGTGCTGTTGAGTTCAATGTAAATGCATCAACCATGACTCTAGAAACTTATGCATTTTTCTGCCTTTGCATATGATCTGAGAGTCATCCTTATCCAGAAATTCCTATGTTGTGCTCTAATTTTTACAAGTATTCTCCATCTGAACTTGCTTGGGGACCATATACTCATCTACAGAAGGGGAACCAACAACTACCCACTTGTATTCATGGTTATCTTAGTCCCTGCTCCCCCAGCCCCTTCCTAGCACAATGTCACCCTCGTGGGCCTGGCTTTTGTTTAGAGCCTCTCCTTTTCATCTTGCTGCTCTGCACCACCCATTTGCTTGTGTGATCCAGTTTGGTGTGGGACCTCTCTGGTTTGCTGGAGACTGGTGAGCTTCTTGTAAGACAGCAAGGAATTGCAGAGAGATATTTGTTCCCATGAACAATTGCTTTACGTTTACCCTTAAAAATACGGAATCGTTAGCAACATTGTCTATCGCTGCAGCATTGCTCTACTATTTGCTACTTGTGCAATCTCTGTAGAAGATTTGCCAGTTTTCTTCAAGCCTAGAAATAAACCTTTGGGTTACACCACAAAATATCTTCTTTGCTTTGCTGTAATAAGAAGACGTTTATTAACCTTCCAGGTGGGTTCAGAGTATGGGAGAGAGAACAAGAGTTCTCAATCAGAAGACCCTGTCTGCTCAGTGCTTTTGCTTATGTGCATTTTACCTCCAGATCTTAACTCTCTTCCTGTAATTATTCTCTCCAAATGTAGCTGAAGATAAACATAAACCATAAAGTACTGTCTCCAGCTAGTAAAATATCATCGCATCCTTTGTAAATCAAGACCAGTCCCTTCATCCTGGATATTTTAAGGACTAACCAGAATTATATCATTTAGAAATAGCCTCTGTCAGCCCAAATCTAATATAATAAATTCAAGGATGTTGCCAAGGCAAATTCCTTAAAAGAACACAGTGCTACAGAAGCAGTTCACGAAGTCCTGAGAGTCTTAGTCAATGATTACATCCTGTTGCCGTGTTAACAAGGATTGGCAACCAACTTTGGTAGTGGGAGATGGAGAAAAGAAATGACAATAAAGTCAAGATTCATCAAGCAGATACGGGGTGGAATGAGATGGAGTAGTCTAGGACAATGTGTTCAGTGATAAAAGCCAGGAGATCTCTGTCTCTGTACCAGATTGTTGCTTTCTTGTTTGAAGAATTCATTTTACAGTGAAGTGTTGAAAACAAACATTCCAGCAGAGAATTGCTAGTCCTGACCTTTGTTGTATGGGTAATATTCTGGGTGATCTATGGACAGGAATATTACACTTTCTTGTCTTATAACACTTTCCAGGTAAAAATGTTGCACATGTGGCATGTTAGTTGCAAGATATTTGAGAAGACTAGAACTTCATTTGAAGCTGATGCTATGCCAGGGAGATTGCACGTGATCTCCTAGGATGTCCTTGTTTGGGTGTGGTTCTGGTGAGGTGTGGCTTTGCAACAGTTTTCCAGAAGGAACTCGGATTTGGGGGTATGTTGAACTTGAGTTTATTTTTAACATGTCTAAGAGCATTCCTATGGGCACTCCTGAGGGGAATTTTCAACTATCTTAGCTTCAGCTATAGGGAAGGCACACAGGAATAGGAAATGAATACTCTCCATCTTTTCCATGGAATATATAGTTGACAAAAGTCTTCTGAGGTCAGTGGACTACATGGCTCCCAAAAGCACTTTCTCTTACTGAGTAAACCAAGAGGCACTGCACTTTTTTTTCTCAACTTCTTTTAAGAGAAACAGATGTTCTGATCCAACTTGTCAGGCTTTGGCCTTTAGTACATTTGACATAAGCACATTTGAGAAATGGACTACAAATGAAAGAAACAAACAAACAAAATAAAACCGTGTCGATGCAACAAAAGAAAAAAGATGGGGCCTGGAGCAGTGGCCCGGCAGTTACGGCGCTTGCCCGGCATGTGCAAGTACATGGGTTCAAACCCCAGCACCCACGTACACAGCTAAGTGTCACAGCAATGAAAGCCACGTGAAAAACTCAATAAAAATTGATTCTCTCTCACTGTCCTTCTCTCTTAAAAAAAAGAAAAAGAAAAAAGATGGGGAAGGAACTAGCAAGCAATTGAAAAAGGCAGTGGAAATGAGTAACACAGGGGCTTGGTAAGTCTTCCTGAAGAACATGCTAGATCAGAGGATGGCTAAGACTACTTCAAAGAAGAAATCCTGACAGAATTTCTCTCTCCCTTCCCAGGGCTCTCTGCTCACAGGATAAATACCAGTGAGCCTGGGAGAAGGAAAGGTAAGTTGTTTCTGAGCATCCTAAATTGTGCTGGGCACTTCTGAGAGGTTTCTGAAACTGTGTCCCTGTGTTTTGTGTATCAGCTCATTAGCAAGCAAGGAGAACCTCAAGGAGAGGCTGAGTGTGAGGTGAATAGTAAGAGACAGTACTTACAACCCCTCAGCAAGTGCCAGGCATCACTTTAAATATATGAACACATTTGAGTCTCACAACAATCCTGTGAGACTAGAACTTTCATTATCCTCACTTTATAGATGAGGACATACAGGTACAAGAGAATTAAGACCCAGACTCACAGGGCTGGAGCAGTGGCTGGGCGGTTACGGTGCTTGCCTGACATGCACAAGTACACGGGTTCAAACCCCAGCACCCACGTACACAATTAAGTGTCAGAGCAACAAAAGCCATATGAAAAACTAAATAAAAATTGATTCTCTCTCTCTCTCTATCTCTCTCACACACACACATACTGTTCTCTCTATTAAAAAAAAAAAAGAGCAAGAGAGACCCAGATTCATATAAGTGACAGAGTCAAAATTTAAACCAGCTGTGAAGTCTCCAGCTACTGTGTGTCATAGTGATGGTTGATCAGTTCCCTAAGAAGACCTGTGAATTGACAATAGGAGCCTTGAGGATTCAGGCTTTCGGGCTCCCAAATAGCTTTGTAGACCTCACGGCTGGCACCAATGCTAAAAAGACCCATGGGTTGTTAGGCATTGAAGTATTTAATGCTAAGCTTTATACAAAGCAAGCAAGAATGTGCTAGCAGTTAAATGTAAATGTATGTTGGATCTTAGAACTGAATATTTTGTTCTATCATTTCACGTTTGCCCTTTTCCTGACGAAACTTGTTGTGGCCAACAACAACTATGTGGCCCTGGATGAAGTACCCATTCTCTTGTGGTAACTTGGAAAAGAATGTTCTTGATAAGCAGAGACCAGGATTCAGAATTCAATGTGTCGCCACAATCAGAAAAACAATATATTTTACAATAATACTTGGGGTTCATTTATTTATTCTTTTCTGATAATTTCCAGATGCATTTTGACCAAATAAAACAGAAAGATGACTTTGTTTGCTTCAGTCCCACTCAGAGAGACATGAACCCTCCGTTACACAATTTTGTGTGGAAAGGAAAAAAATGCAGGGCTCAAGCTGTGTTACAACACATATTTGTTTCCACCAGCTTGAGTTTACTGGGTGCTGGCTTCCACATTCTAGGTGAAGAATACAAGCTATTCATCCTGACCTTCAAGACTGCCGCGGTGGGACTCCAGCCGCCTTTCACAGCCCCATCTCCTGCCATACTTTCTTCTACTTTACCTCCAAATTGGGGTGACCTTCCAGTCTCTCAATCCCTTTTCATTTACACTGCTCCTTTGAGTATCCTGTAAGGTCTATCATAAATATTAACCTCCACAAGATCCTCCCCAATTCTAACCTCATTGATCTCCCCTTTTCTGAACCAGATCCCTATTTTAGACCTTTATCCTTTACTTTCCTTATGGAGGAGTCATTTGTGTTTCTGTCCTGGGCACCCTACAATCCCGAAAGTGGGAAACTGTGTGTCTTACTCATATTTTCCTTAGCCTGATGTCTTTCCTATGCAGCCTAACTTTGGCTCTGTGCCTTGCCCGATACGTGTATTCTGAAGCAATATGTCATAGATATCAACTCTTAGCCACGGAAGGGATCTCGTTGTATGCATCAGAAAACCCAGATGGGCAGAGGCCAGCTACCCAAGGTCATTGGTGAGACAGTGGCAGTGTCTGATTACCAGACTCCCTGTAAATTTTCACTTTCTAAAATGTGGAGGGAAAGATGATGTCAGGAGAGAGTATTTTTAGGTTATAAAATAGTATGAATTGCATATATCCTGATGGGAATAACAGCGCAGAGGGAGACACCGATGATGCGGTATTACAGTATGGAAGCTGGTGAGTGGTAAGAGGGGTGGATCCAGATTCAAACAGAAGACTTGGAAAACAGTCTGAGCAGTTTACCCAGAATGACAGTGGCAGATATTGAGGATGTGGGTTTGGAAGGAAGGAGGTTGATCGATATCAAGAGCAACTGGAAGTTTTCTTCTGAACTTTTCTTTTTCTGTTAAGAGAGATGATTTTCAACTAAACATGAGCAGGAGGGGAAAAAACTTTAGAGGTTTAAAGAGAAAAGTTATTTAGGAGAGTGGGAAAGGAAATTATAGTTTGATGGCGGACAGCACCGACCACTTAAGGTTTGTGGCCTGCCATTTTTCAGTGGAGATGCTATTGTTTGGGGCAGGTATGTTGCTTAGCATTTGGCCCGCCTGGCTCTTAGTGGTGCCCCTCTAACGTAATGATCATCCAAATACCCCTGAGGGAACAGATCATTCCTGATTGAACACCACAGGGAGACAAGTTCCAAGGTTGAATCATTTTCTTCAGTCGTGTCCGCTGCTCAGATGTTGGCAGGGAGTCGGCAAGAATCTGTGAATGTAGGGGCTTGACAGACAAGAACAAAGGAAGGAGAAAGAGGCAAGGCAAGTGTGAGTATATCTAATGGAATGGTTATAACAGTTGGCTTTCCTGAATGACAAAATATCACCAATTACCTGAGGAAATTCAGGAACACATGGTAGAGGATTCCTGGCTACCGCTGACGGTCACGTGCACATGTGTTACAACACGTATTTGTTTCTATCAGCTTGAGTTTACCCAGTGCTGAGTTCCACATTCCAAGTGAAGAATACAAGCTATTCATCCTGACCTTCAAGACTGCAGCAATCTGAATATTATAAATGAGGCTGCTGTGAGCACTATGGTACAAGACTTTCTGTGGATGTATGCATTCATTTCTGTTGATAACATGGCCAGGGATGGAGAATAAGAATGTTGAGTTTTATTAAAATTGCTGCACATTTCTTCAACAAAAGTTACACATAAAACTACCTCTGACTCAGCCATTCCATTCCAGATATTTATCAGAGAGAAAATCAATCATATATCCACACAAAGACTTGTACATGAATCTTCACAGAAGCTTTATAATAAACGGCAAAGACCTGGGAACAATCTAAATGTCATCAATAGGTGAATATATAAATTAAAGTATAGTCATACAATGGAATACTAGTCAGAAAAAAACCCTAAAAAACCAAAAGCACCTACTACTGATACATGTAGACATATAGCATGGACAAATCTCAGCTGAATAAAAGCTAGGCACACAAGTGTCTACTTGATTATGACTCCATGTATAAAAATTTTTAGAAAACGCAAACTAACCTACAGAGCTAGAAAGGAGATCGGTAGTTGCCAGTGGATGGAGCTGATGGAGAGTGGAGAGGAAGGGATGGATTCCAAAAAGCATGCGCAAACTTCTGAGGAGATGGTCACATTCAGTTTCTTGATAAGCTAATGTATTCATGGGCATATGCATATATCAAAACTTACCAAATTGTGCACATTAAAATGTGCGATTTGTTAGAACTGAATTATAACCCAAAGCTATTAAAAATAAGAAAACTACTGAACTGTGTTCCAAAGTCCTATCAGGAATGTGTAAGTGTAGTTACCTACCACACTTTTGCCAACATTCAGTTTCAATCGGTCTTCTTAGTTTTAACCACTGGGGGGTAGTGTAGGGGTGTCACATTATGATTCTTATTTGCATTTTCCTAATGTCTGATGATGTAAAACACCTTCTCATGTACTTATCAACTATTTGAATATTCGCTTTTGTTAAGTGCTTCTTTTAAGTGTTTTCCCTTTTTTTACTGAGTTCTTTTTGATTTGTAGTTCACATTCTAAAGAACAGTCCCTTGCCGTGCATAATACAGATCTTCTAGAAATCTCCCAATCTGTGGCTTGCCATTTCACTCTATTGCCTGTTGTTGAGTAGTTCTTAATTTTATTTTTATATTTATTTATTTACTTAGTACTAGGGATGGAATCCAGGGGCACTGTACCACTGAGTTACATCTCCAGCCCTTTCTACTTTTTATTACAGAGCCTCGCTAAATTGCTGAATCTGGCCTTGAACTTGCAATCCTCCTGCCTCAGCCTCCTGAGTAGCTGAGATTACAGGTGTGCACCCAGCAACAGTTCTTCATTTTAGAGAGGTCAAATTTATTAAGCATCTCTTTTTTCTTTTTTTTTTAAGAGAGGGTCAGTGAGAGAGAGAGACAGAGAGACAAAGAGAATCAATTTTATTTAGCTTTTCATGTAGTCTTTGTTGCTCCAATTCTTCATTGTGTACGTGCTGTTGGGGTTTGAACCATGTCCTGCCGCATGCCAAGCAAGCGCCATAACTGCTGAACCACTGCTCCAGCCCCTTAAGACTTTCTCTTGTTCAGTGTTTTTAATATCTCATTTAAAATATTTTAATCTACCTCGCCTAAAATAGGTCAAAACAACAGAAGATGCTGTCCTGTTTTCTTTGCATTCATTTTCATATACAAATCATCACAACTTTTTTCATACAGGGTGAATCAGAGGATCAATGCTGCTTTTCATTTTAATGAACTCTAACTGACAGCATCATTTATTGAAAAGTCAAGTTTTCTTGCAATGAATTGCAATGGCACCTTTGTCACAAATCAGGTGACCAATGAAAACCATTCCTTATGCCTTCTTTATAATTGTTTTTTGCCACATTTCCAGTTTTTATATCAATATTTGCAAAAATCATAAATTATGAGGTCAGGGGGTCTCTTCTCTATGCTCTGAAACATGTATACTTTAGAAATTGAATATTCTTTAAGTTTGAAATAACCTGTAAATAACCAATCCATGTCCAATTGAGAAAACAGAAACAACCTTATGTATTTAAAATGAGGAAACTTAACACAGATAATTAATTGCACAGGCAATGGAAGGAGCAGAAAAGCCAACCAAACAAAAGTAACACTAGCAGGACACAACTCCCACTCCCAACAGGGAGGGACCAGTGCAGGGAGGTGCTGTTACCGAAGTCCAAAGGCCAAAGCCATGGGATGGAACTAGAACTATGTTGGTATTTCTAGAAGAAAATGAAGCTCCAGAAAAGAGAAAACCAATATGAGAGAATCCACCAGTGTCCGAGCAGACTAGGACAAAACCCCTAGAAACCCTCTTCCCCCACCTCAAGCCTCCTAATGGCCCCTCCTCCTGCTGAATCTACCCCAAGTGGAAGCCCGCTGACCCTGGAGCCTGGGAAGCACAGCGGGCAGAGGGCAGCCTTGCAAGGGTCCTGCAAGCATGGGGAGTGAACCCGAGGGCACACGCCCAGACCTGGCGTCCTACCTGAATCCAGAACTTTCTTCAGAATTAGTAGTCGATTTTTCTTGTAAGCCTTGGACTAATTTTGGTTATCTCTATTTTCCAAGAAAATTATCTACCTTATTGAGATTTTTCAAATTATTGGTGTAAAATCATGTGCTATGTTTTATCATTTAACAGCACTTATGTATTTATAGTTACTTTCCTTTCTTATTCTAATTTTGTGTATTCTTGAGTTTAAATATTTTTCTGCATTCATGGCAGTTGCCTAGGAAAAGATGATAGCATTTAACATTCTCTTCATTCCTGTCTGTTCTTCAAGGGATAAATATGTCTAGAAGCTGATCAAATTCAGAATCAGTTATTCTGGCATGAAACTGCCATAGGCAGTTATGTGTACATCCATCAGGAAGCATGTAAATATAAGTGTGCAGGGTTGTTTGTTTGTTTGTTTGTTTTTGGTATTAATCCATGGATCCATATGTGAGGGATTGCAAATGCAGAAAAATGAACTCGATTGTTTTTTCTTTGTTTATCAGCTTGAATTTTTACTCTCTCTCTCTCTCTCTCTCTCTCTTACCTATTCCTCATCACCATGTATTCACTCAGCTACCTTTGACTTTCATTTTTACCCTTTCAAATAACAAACTTCCTTCTCTAGAAGGAAGTACAGTTCCCAGAATTTTTGTAGAGATGTTTCTATAATTTTTAATTTTTTGTGAATAATACAAAATTCAAATGGTTCAACAGGACATAGAGTTAAAAGTAAGTCTTCCTCCCTTGCCGGCATTCAGTTACCTTGCTGAGGCAGCCATTGTTAACAAGTCATGATGTTTCCAGAGAGATTTAAACTATATATATATATATATATATATATATAGTCAAGTAATAAACCAAATGGGGTAAAATGATAGTAATGGATAAATCTGGGCAAGGGGCACATAGGTATTCTTATATTATTTTAATTCTTAAAAAATATAATTACTCATATAATTTAATAAGTAAATGTAATACACATATTGAATAGCATATATATGCTTTTGTATAGTAACTCAAACAGTATCAATTATACATACGATTTTGTCCTTTGCTTTTTTCATATATATCCTGAAGATCTGCCCATGTTAGAACATGAAGAAATAACTCATTCTTTTATTTTTATTTCTACATTTTTATTGGTGCATTAAAATGACACCAAATAGTGAGATCCACTGTGCCGTGTTCATACATGCATATATCATAATTTGATCCATCTCATTCCCCAACAGGTTCCATTTCCTCCCCTCCTCCCTGCCTCTGATCCACTTGCTCTACCCCGCTATTTCCCTTCTGTCATTGTTACTATTATTACTGTTGTTGTTTTAATTAGTGCATTATAAAGCAGGTTATATGAGTGGGGTTCATTGTGGTCTATATTCAGACATAGACATAGTTTCCTTTGGTAGATTTTGTTTCTCAGTACTTCCCCATGCCCTCCTCTTCTTCCCTCTGAGATACCTAAGTCTTTTCAGATGTTGCTGTTATTGCATTGTATAGAAATACAATAGATCACTACTTATTTAAATAACAATATATCAACAGACATTTAGATCATTTTAAATGTTGCTACAACAAATAATGCTATACCAAATGCCCTTATACCCAGGTCACTTCTCCTGTGTGCATTTATGTGTAGGATTGATAGGTAGAAGTGAGATTACTGCATCAAAGGGAATGTGAGCTTCTCATTTTAATAGCGGTCAGCAAATTATTCTCCCTAGAAGATATTCCAGTATACATTTCCATGAAATTTTGAGAGTGTTGACTTCTTCAACCCCTCAGCTGAACAATGTATTGTGGAACTCTTTGATTACTTTCAATCTGATAGTTGAAAATATTTGTAGTTTTAATTTGAATTGCTCTTTTTGTTTAAAAATGTATTTACATTTTCTTCTGTGAACTGTTTTCTGTATATGAACTGTATATATACAATTTTTTTCCCTTTCAATTGACTTCTTCTGTCACCCTTCACCCTTACTGGTCTTTTTTACCCTTCTGGCTTTTTTTCAGCTGATTTGTAGGAGGTCTTTGTATGTTAAGAGACCTAGCTTTTAGTCAGTGGTGCCATAACATTTTTGAGCTGGAAATATTAACCTTACAAAATCTAATTCAGTACTATTATGTTCCAAATTTAAAGACTGATTTAAGGATGTCAAACGACTTGCCAATTTTAAAGTGCAGTCCAGGATTTTTGACTCCTCCTTTAACAGTTATTACACTGCACCATGCCAGCCCTAGAACAGAGTTAACCAATCCCTGTCCTTTCAAAATGTGTATGCAGTGGATTGTCAGGATTTTGTCCCCCTGGACATTCCCAGGACTCCTTGCTAATTCTCTTAGGAACCTGTCTGCCTTCCCAACTTAATTTGTATGCTCTGGATTCAGCCATTTGTCAAATGGCTTACACCCCAGGAGCAGAATGACATCTTGTCATCTCCCACAATTTCTCATTCTTGAGTCAGCCCTTCACCCTGGACCTATTGAGATCCTGTTAAATGAAGATCCCTGTGTTGGGCATGATAAGAGAATACAAAAGAAATTGAAAATTCATTCCCCTGCCTGATCAAACAATCCATTTGAGGAAACAAAGCAAACAGCAAATTTATTTCAAAATGAGTTCATAATTACTTGCTAATGCTCAAGGCAAACAAATCAACTGAGTGATTAAGTGGGTTTGTATTAATCAGAAAAAAATCCCTGCAAGTTTTTGCTTCAGATTTAGAAAGAAGTGATGTATCTGTAGTACAACAATATCAGCTACACAGATGGTATTTTCAAGTCCTTAGAGAGCAGCACAAACAGCATCTCTTTTCATCTGAATGGTGGCCCTTTTCCTTTTCTTCATTTTATACATGAATGAACTGTAGAATATCAGAACAAATGACTTGCTCAGACATCCCAGAAGGGGTCCAGGGCTTCTCTCGCCAAGATCTATATTCTACCACTACACCATACTGCTTCAGTTTAGTAGAAAAATGGACAGGAATGGGGAGGGGGTTCATGTGGAATGAATAAATAGCACAGCCATGGATTTTGCTTCTGTGAAGAGGCCCTGGAGTAACAAGAGAAGACTAGAATGTTGGAGGCAAACTGGATTTGAATCTGCCATGCTACTTACAAATTGTGATGTTGGCCAGTTTTGCTTTGAAATTTCACTTTCCCAAAGGCAAAATGGAGTTAAGAGTATCTACTCATTAGAGTCATTTGACAGACAGTAGATGTCCGATAATTGGTAGCTATTTTAGCAAATGGTAAACTAGAGTGATAATGTGAATTTTTTGCATATATTTTTTGCATATATTGGTTGAAGAAAACTGTGGTACAAAAGATATAAAATTACAGAAAATACAAAAATACAAAGAAACTTAAAATACAAAAAAGCTTAGAGTCCTAGGGAAGACTCCTCTGATTGGTCCCTCAGACTCAACTCTTCTTGCCCACTGTCCTAGAAGGAAGACTATTTTGAAGACACAAGGAATGCTTTCTAGGGGCAGAGTTGAGACTCTTCACTCATAACAAATGAGATCGTGTGTCTGCAAATTATCCTGCAAACTACTGAAACAAGTCTAGACTTGTGGTGAGGGTGGGTTTGACTTTGCCTTTGCCATTCTCCAGCTGTGAATTCTTAAATGAATCAGCTAACCTCCTTACTCTAGAGACACCTGTGAAGTGGGACTTGTAGTCCCTACCTCATGGGTCATACAAAGATCAAATTACATAATTTACTTATCCAACAGAGAATACCTACTGTGATGGTTAACTGTATGTATCAATTTGGAGGATGTTTTTGGATATTAACATTTAAAGCTGTGAACTCTGAGTAACGGCCTCCTATAATGTGCGTGAGTTGAAGGCCTGAATAGGACAAAAAGCCTGGATCCCCAAGAGGGAGTCCAGCAGGCTCGGACTTCGTATGACTGGCAGCTCTCCTGCTCTCTGTGGTTGACCCACACTGCAGATTTTGGACTTCCCAGTCCAAGAACCAACTTTTTATGATAAATCTCTTGCAAAGTAGCTGTGTGCTCTTGGTTCTATTTCTCTGGAGAATCCTTATCACCTCCTGTGAGTAGGACATTTCTAGGCCCTGGAGATATGGTGCTGAAAGACAGGGTCTCTAAGGGAACAAATATTCTTATGGGGAGAGAATCAGACAATAAATGGGCAGATAGAATAATATCAGGGAGTGATATGAGTAAAATAAAAGGGGATGCTGATAATGACTGGGTGGAAGTATATTTGGATCTGGAATCTGGATGAAGCATATTACAGACAGGGTTATGCAAAGGTTCTTAGAAATGAATTCAGTGTTCTTAGATAGAGAGGAAGTCAGTGTGCCTGGGAACAGAGCAGGTGAGAGAGAGTGGTAGGTGAGGTAAGAAATGTTGCAAGGGCTGTATCAAGTAGGTCTGATAGTCATGTGGTAAAGGATTCCGATTTTATTCTAAGTGCAAAGGAAAGCTGTTAAAGAGTTTTGTGCCAGAATGTGATATGGTCTCTCCTCTCTCTCTATCTAGATAGATGGATGAGAGAAAGAGAGATACGTACAGACACGTAGATATTTTAAATAGAAGTCAAAATAACATAACACAAAAACAACCACTTTCAGGGTCAGAGAGGTGGCTTAGAAGTAGAGCACTTGCCTGGCATGCATGAGGACCCAGGTTCAGCCCCCAGCACCACATACACAACTAAGTGGAGGAACAACAAAAACCAGACGAAAAAAGTGAAATTAATCTCTCTCACACACACTCTCTGTATAATAAAAAGAAATGTTTAAAGTAAACACTTTCAACATTTCAGTGACACTTGGTATACTTACATTGTCATGTAATCACTACCAATTTATATATATATATATATATATACATATATATATATATATTAAATGATCACTCCAATTGTCATATGAAAAATAGATAGTGGGGGTGATGGTCTAAATGCTTACATGCCCCCCTCCAAATGTCTATATTAAAATCCTAACCCCTAGTGCGATGGTATGAGGAGGTGGACCTCTGGGACAAGATTAGGTCAAGGAACCCACTTGAACGGGATTAGAATTGCCTTGCTTTTCCACCACATGAGCATCCAGAAAAGTCTCCACTTGAAACATATTTGGAGGCTGATGTTGCATCCAGGTAAGAGAGGTTTGTAGCTATAACAGTAGCAGAAAAGATGAGAGGTGGACAGATTCACAGGACACCCTTTTCAGGAAGAGTCAACAGGGCTTTCGAATAGATTTAGAGTAGTACGTGAAGGAAAATGTAATATATATGAAAGCACTTTGTAAACTTCATTAACTATAAAATGCTGCATCATTATTATGCCTAGGACTCTATGATTGTTAAAGAGAAAGAGCTGATTGCCTGGCCTCTCAAGGTCCCTCTGAGTCCTGACACTCTTCGATACTTGAAAGATGGGTAAGCTGCCTTTGACACAAAGGGGAAGATTTCTTTGAAGATTTTCCTGCTCCTTGCAGGGCCCGAGTGCTTCTAGAGGCCAGTCTGGGGCATTATCCAACCACATGCTTGGTGAGAAGAGGCAAAACCTGGCTTTCTCCAGCCAGCCAGGCTACGTCATGGCCTGGAGGGGAGCATGGGAACTGCAGGCCCGGGTTCAGCATCTCAGACATTACATTCTTCAGAAGGAAGTGCCCTGACGCCGGGGCTCTCAGACCTCAGTGATGTCCAGTAAAAACACACTGGGTGGCGAGGCCTTGGGCCAGAGAAGGGAGAGCACTTCCAGCACTGCATCTCTGTGCAGGAGTGTGGCTATCGCTGCGCATGCCCCCAAAGCCATAGCACTTTCCTTGGAATCCTCATGCGCTGATGTCTGAGGTCCAGTGCACAGTGAGGCTCAGCCTCAGACTCTGTCAGCTTCCCAGAGCATGTTCATGTGGCAAAGATCTTCAAAAAAGATCCTCTTGGGGCTGAAGCAGTGGCTCAGAGGTTGGAGCACTTGCCTGGCATGCACAAGGACCCAGGTTCATACTCCAGCACCACATACACAATTAACTGTCTGAGAAACAAAGGCCAGATGGAAAAATAAATGAAATTTATTCTCTTTCTCTTTTTCTCTCTCCTCAACAAATAAATACATAAAAACAAAAAATAAAAAAGAAAGATCTTCTCCAAAAGACAGGTTGTTTCTTCTCTCTCTCTCTCCCTCCCTTTATGCTTTGAAGATCATACTGTGAATCAAAATCTATTTAGTTTATAATCTTTGCAGCCTCCTCTGGAAAAAGTGACTTCGTTTTCCCACAAGATTTAGTTTTAGATAGATAGGCCTCAAGTGGGCTGGGAACCTTCTTCCTTAACAGAGAGTTTTTCACTTCACAAATAAAGTAGCTGAATTAACTGTTTAAAGGTGCCTGAGTAAAAATGTCAATGCTGTTATAACTTCTAAAATGGTCCTTCTTCCATAATCTTTATCCTTTGACACCATTACAACTGTGGTTCTCATGGTGTGGCCCCCAGACTAACAACATTACCATCTGCATCACCTGGAAAATGTTAGCTATGAATTCTAGGACTCCACCACTGATTGAGAAACTCTAGGAGTGTGCCCCAGGAATGTGTATGTGCATGTACTGTGTGCTTGTGTTGTACCGGGGAGTAAACTCTGGGGTACCTTGCACTGAGCTACATCCCCATACATTTTTATTTTTTATTTTGAGACAGAGTTTCACTGAATTGCTTAAGGACTCACTAAGTTACTAAGGCTGGCCTTGAACTTGTGATCCTCTGCCTCCACTCCTGAGTTATTGGGATTATAGGTGTGTACCACTGCACCCAGCCTAGGAATATGTGTTTGACGCAGGCTCATGGTTGAGAACCACAGCCTTAGAGAAACAGAGGCATATAGAACATAGGAAGTCTCAGTAGGATGGTAAGTGTTCATTGGATCATATAACAAAAGAAAGTAAGGCCCAGAGAGACAAGGAGACTTGTCCTGAAAGACATAGAGGACAGGTAACTTCTGGTGTCTCTGGGTCCTCCCTTTCTTCCCACAGGGAAACTCAGATTTTTCTTTTGAATTATTATCTTTCCCAGTTCTTGCTGCTCACAAGCCTGTTAAGTTTTAACAGTTTACTCTATCTGGTTTATACAGTAACATCTATATGACTCTGTGCAAGATGCTAAAGAGATGTCAAAGAGGGTGTGCTTTTGATTGTGTTCTTGGTGACAGAAAACTGAATGCCAAGGGTTTACTTTGTGTGTGTGCAGAGATCTATCCACAGAGGGTGGTGAGAAGGAGGAACCAGCCACCCATATTGTGATACCGTGGCTTTAGCTAACTCTTCAGGGAGCTCTGCAGCTGAGATGAGCTTTTGGAATTACTCCCAACTGGGCGAAGGGACCTGATCTTTGCATCCCTGCATTAATCAGTCCTTGGCTATGGGCCAACCTTATAGCCTTAGAGGGCCCCTAATCAGGGGTCAGAGAGTTCTCTGCCAAGGCCACTGCCTACGAAGGGACACAGCTGTGAGCCATCAGTAGCTGGGGGCTGGATACATCATCCCTGCAGTGCGGATCTGGACAGAATACAAAAGTATTCACTATGGAAAGCATTCTCAATTAGGGAGGGAGGCTGAAAAATCCACCTGTCGAAAGTCAAACAAACGAACAACAACAACAACAAAAATCCCCAAATCAGATCCTAAAAAATCATTGCTGGTAAGACTGGAGTTTTTACTAACTCTATTAATACTCCCAAATCTAGATGGGGACCGTGGTATGTGCCAAAGCCTTCTAACTGATGTGCTAAGGTCCACAGATGGGCAACAGTGAGTCCCAGACATATGGGAATTTTTGCTTCCTTCGAACTTTGAGGTTGCAGAACAACCCAGAATGGCTGAGTCCATCTGTCAGTTTTTTCAAATATTGTTGCATGGGTGCATGATGAATAGAATGTTGGGAAGCACTAACTTATGAAAAAAACAGTTGTCATCCACTCAGTTGTGCCCTATTACCTCTGAGGCAACGTGGGCATCACTGAGGGAGATGGTCTTCATGAATTTACACAGAGCTGGTTGCTTCTCAAGCACTGTGCCAGGATCTAATCCTAAGAAGCAATGATTTTTATCCAAAAAATGTCTGCAGAGTGCAGAAGGGTAATTTGTCCTGATATTGTAGCAGGATGACATCATCCTCAGAACAAGAAAGCTCTTGAAACGGTGCTGGGCTTTTGTCTATCTGGGAACATCTCCTTTATGTTCAAGCATCCCAGGTGGGATCCTGAGGCAAGCTCTGAGAAAAGCTGAGCACCAGCAATCCCACCTGACACTCCTCACTGATAACTCTGGACCACATTTATCAGGTAGGATATCGTCTAGAGAATCAGCTCCACATGGCCTGCTCATCTCTAAGGAACTGATAGATTTAAGTTCCCAGCTCTGCAAAACTAAGGGCAAACCCACGGATTGTGATGATTTCATATGGAGGCCCCAGGAAGTTCTATTTTGTCACAGGGTGCAGAAGAGCTCTTTGTCTAGACCTGGGCAGGATGGAACGGAGTTTGATGACAAACATCTAATCGGTGACTCTGAGGGAATGTCTCCGTGCCGTAAATATCTAGGTACTGTGCTCTGTAATCTCTAGTCCTGGAGGCACACTCAGGGAGACACTAGAACACTCTCCGATGATCAGTTGGGCCGGGGAAATAACTGTTCTAATCTAAGGCAGTGAAGACAAAAGCTGCTGCAACGGAGCCTGTCTTGGCAGCTTGGCCCCAGAGTTGCCCCAGGATTAGATCTGGGAGGGGTTCAGGCTGGTTTTGCCTTCCCAGTATGCTAGGGGAAACATGGTCCTCTTCGTTCCCTTTCTCAAGAGAAAGGGAAGAGGTGAGAGTGGCCTGAAAACCCAGCACCTGTGTCAGAGGATGCCTGCTACGTGGCAGGAGACCTCCGCCTGCACCCACCACACAGGTGTAGTCTCTAATGCTGTGACAGGCTCGTGGACCTCCTCCTGGGTGACACCATGGAGGTTTCTCTGCAGAGCAGGTCTGTGTGAGTCCGAACCGTGTTTCACCTGCACTGCTGGACCAAGGGCACCGAGCTGAGGGCAAAAGAGGTGGAGAGGAGAGGGCCAAACCTGACCGCTGAAGTTCAGTTCAGCCTGAACATCTGTCTCCAAGGAAGCTTTGCTGCTGTTCTCTGGGATTGTTCTGGCCACTTCAGAGAAAGAGGTGTTGTCTCTGTTTAAAGTCAGCCAGAGCCCACTCCCTCGTGCTTTCCAGCAGCCAGCTGAACTTTGGCATCTCCTTCTCATTATGCTTTAGCATTCTGCCAATCAGCTCCACCCTAGCCCGTGAAGACAGAGAAGCTACTGCCAAAGGCTTCATCTCTCCTAACCACAGCCCCCAAAGCATCCAAGGCCGCCAGCTTTTGGGTCCCACCAAATCCACAGGCCTCCCTGCAACATTGCCAGTGGGTTGCTGCCACTGACTTTGGCGCTGAATCAATCACAAGCTGTTACTCTCATCTTTCTGTCTCCATGTTCTCCTCTTTAAGGACAGGGATCATGACCTCATCGTTTCTCCATGCCCCATGGCACCTCGTGTAGTGCTGGTTACAAAGTAAGGTATCAGAAAATGTCTGGTAAATAAGCAAGCACATGCACAAACAAATGAACATGTTTATGAAGATTTATGGAAGACCTGTTACCACCAAGTGAGCCAGGCTGCTGAGTTAGACTATTTAATCCCCATGGTAGGAAGTGGGAGGTGGGGTACCAATACCCTAACTCTTGGCAAATCCTTGGCCTACCCACACAACAATGAACACTACAATGAAATACAGAAGGCAGAAGGGTACTCTCAGAAAAAGAAAAGAGGTCCTTTAAGGGCTGCTAGAGGGAATGGTGAGCACAGGAAGATGGGTTGGGCCCCTTCCCCATCCTGCTGCTATGGCTATGACGCATGTGGACTTCAGCAAAGTTTTCATGGATAGGCTTGGGCTCTTTGATCTTTCCAACATCTACCTGTCAGAGCCTCATTTCTCTCCCACACACCCACTGTCTTTCTCAGTCATTTTGAAGTCACCATCCAACCCTCAGCATGTGCCTTCCCAAGCTTGGGGCAGAGACAGTCATGCTAAGACAATAGGTGAGGCAGTCAGCTACTCCTGACAATAGGTGAGAAGGCCTCTCCACCTGGAGGCAGCTCCTGGATCCTGCTGTCCTCTCCACAGGAGGTGCTAAGTCTTCTTCTCTGAAATCATGTGCCAGTCAGGTGCCTCTGACTTCCAGATCATGGGTACCATTGACAGAGGACTCTCATCAACTGCCCCAGGAGCACTTCTCCCACTCGGGGAACAACTCAATACCTTTGTCAACAAAGCTTTTAACATTAGCCCTGCAAGTCTCCATCCAAATGGAATAGGGGTGTATAATGAGAGTAATAAAAATATGGCAGAAAAATCTATTGCAGGATAATTATTTACACACATTCTTGTTCTGGATGCTTCCAAGGATAGCAAAGGTGCTCTTTTCTGTGGGCTGACCAGGTATAAGGCAAACCTAGCTTCTAAAACCAACAAATCCTACAACTCCCGGTGGTATATACAGAATAGTTTTTTCTTGCTAATGTCGATTCCAATCAGATGGCCTCCTGTGTGATAATTCATGAACCAGTGGCACCCAAGGTGTCTCATAGCATTTTGCTTTTAGCTAATAGACAATAAGAATGTGTTGAAGACAAACTCACTTCTTAATCATTTTGACCTGGAAATGACACACATCATTTCTGCTCACCGCCCAGTAACGGAGACCAGTCTAAATTGCCCATGTGGCTATACCCAGGTGCAAGAGAACTTGAGAAACGCAGCTGTTGGCCAGAGAGCCCCTTCAAGAATTTCTCTTTATACCACATATCTCAGGAAAGCATCTAGCTGTCTCTGACGCAGGAAATGATGATTGGCAGCAGCAAACTGAAGCTGAGGGAACAGGCTACCTTACCCTGCATGAGAACAGATGTGGAGCTAAGGTGGTGTTCAGACTACAAAAGCCCTGAGAGAAGGGGAGGGCAGGAGCAGGAGAGCCACCTTAGGTGGAGTAAGTTGGAGCAGCTGCGGAGAGTATGGGTCTCTAGAAAGAGAGTCAGAAGAAATCTTGCTAAGTGTTGTACAGTGTGTTTCTCCTTTATCAAGAGTCGGGGAAGGTTTTGGGGTTATTGAGTTAGAAGGGTTAAAAAACAATAGATAGTGGTAATGGCTGCAGATCTTTGTTAAACTACTAAAAACTACTGACATGATCATTTTTTAAAGGATGAATTTTTATATGAATTATGTGTCGATTAAAAACTATATGACAAAAAACAATAGCTGCCACTTCTTAAGTACTTCTTTGCACTTAACCACGTTTCATCAATCTCTAATCCTTACTTTAACCTGAAAAGCATGCATTAATGTCTCTGAGGTTAAATGGCCCAATATCACACTCGTGGTAGAGACAGAATTTGCACCCAGGTCTGCCTGGCACTGAAGTTGACTGCATTCTTTCAACTGTCCCTCACTGCTTTCTAATACAACTCCACTGACTTTTTGAGGTGTTCGTAAAAGTGCCAAGTATTATGCCAAGGTGCCTTATCATTGATTGAGGTCCATCACCTCTTTCAAAGTTGGATTCAAAGATTCTTTCTCTATGAAGTTTATACCCACTGATTGTACTGCATGAACTCAGACAACAATCAATGGCGTTCACCTTCATCCCTTAACCAGAAAGTTGGCTGCTTAATTATACCAGTACTACCCACAGTGCACTCATTGCACAGGTCTAGTCTGAGATGACTTTTATAAGTTCATGCAAAGGAAGAAAAAAAATGCTGAGTGTAAGTATTTAGAAACTTTTATGGCAATTTGATATTGCTATGACATTCACTTGTATAATCAGTGGGCTCATAGCTTATCTTTTTTATTTCTCTCTTCTCATAATTCATTTTTATTATATTTTACAAAAGAACCAGTCTGTCATGGATTAGCATTTTTTAAATGATCCTGTATCACAAATAGTTTGAGAAGCACTGACCTAGACCAGAGGTCAGTATATTATGATCTATGTACCAAGTCCAATGCACCACCTAAATTTTGTAAGCAGAATTGTATGAATATACCATTCATTTATATGTTGTCTATGGTGCTTTCGTGCTACAATGGCAGCTCTGAAAAGTTGTGTCAGAGACCATATAGCCCGTAAATCTGAAAATATTTATTATGTAGACCTTTAAAAAAATGGCTGATCCCAAATCTAGACCACTGGTTTTCAACAATGATTATACATTAGGAACCTCTGGGAAATATTCCAAAATTACTGCTGGTTGACTTCCATCCCTGGAGATTCTGATTTCACTGGTCTGGGGTACAGAGTGTGCAGGTAATTTTAATGTGCAGCAAAGTTTCAGGACTGCTGATTAGATCAGTAATATTCAGCTCTGGCTAGGGATCAGAATCACTGTGAATGCCAGGGACCCACCCTACCCCTACTGAATCAGAATTCTGACGCATGGGGGCCAGGTGTGCTTGAGTGTCTTTTGAGCAAATCCCCCAAAAGTAATTGAGATGCTTAAAGGGGGTTGATTGAGAACCATTGCTCCAGACTCAAGAGCAATGATTTTCAAAGCTGTAAGATATATCAAAATTATCTGAAGAAGATGCTAAGAATACACATTCCCCAGCTGTACCTTGGGTGAGCCTAACTCAGTGGGTCTGAGAGGGATGTGACCAAGGGCTGTGTATTTTGAGCAAGGCTCCCAAGTGCTTCTGGAGTAGGGGTCATGCTTGGACCACACTCTAAGAAACACTGCCCTCAGTGCAACAAGCACTTGGTTTCTGTGCGGCCTCCCACAGAATGACTTAGACTCTGTGACTCATCTTTTCCCTGTGAAAAACAAGGAGAACAAGCCCTCCTAAGTTGTACTTTTCTAGAATTGCCCAAGTTCTGAATGTGCTGAAGCGTGTGAAGGTGCTCGTTAAAGTGGAGAATAATGCATATAGAGAAGCATAGTTACTTTCCTTGAGAGATAAATGGCTGATAATAATATATCTTGTTCTATCTCCAGACAGATTGACATTTATTCCAAGGGAATCTCCAGGGGTAGAATTCATGCAGCAAGAATAGGCTCAGAGGAGGAAATCTGAGTTTTTATAGGACTTTATCTGCATCCTTTAATTCATGACAGTGCGATAATAATTAACAGGAGAAGAAGAAAAAAAAGAAATAGTTATTATTTTAATCAATTCACACAGATTAATTCAATTAATTCTCACATCAGTCTTTTAAGTCACATTATCAATATACTCATTTTATTTATTTATTTATTTATTTATTTAAAGAGGGGACAGCTAGAGAGAAAGAGAGAAGCTATTTTATTTAGTTTTTCACATGGCTTTCATCGCTCTGAGGCTTCGTTGTGTACGTGGTGCTGGTGTTTAAACTCGAGTGCTTGTGCATGCCAGGCAAGCGCTGTAACACTGAACCACCACTCCAGCCCAATATGCTCATTTTAAAGATGAGGAAGCTACAGATGACATGGGGTTAAATAATTTATCTAAATCACAGAGAGTAGTATGTATCTGTGCAGGGACTTAGGCTCCAAGTCATTAGACACTAGAGCCAACCTCCTTAAGCACCTGCACTGAATCTGTGTAAAAACCACTTTGATCACTACCTTAGTCCATTTGGTCTGCTAGGCAAAAATATCTTAAACTGGGGCTGGAGCCATGGCTTGGCAGTTATGGTGCTTGTCTGGCATGTGTGAGGTTGCAGGTTGGAGCCCTAGCACCACGTACACAATGAAGTGTTGGAGCAGAGAACCCTACATGAAAAACTAAATAAAATTGATTCTCTCTCTCTCTCTCTCTCTCTCTGTCTCTCTCACTGTCCCTCTCTGTTAAAAAAAACACCTTAGACTGTGTAACTTCTAAACAATAGAAATTTATTTCACATACTTCAGAAGGCTGAGCGGTCCAAGATCAAAACATCAGCAGAATGAGTGCCCTGACCCGTTCTCTAGTTCATGGATGGCCCCTCCTCCTCACTCACTGGTCCTCACAAAATGGAAAGGGCAAGACCATTCTGGGAGGTCTCTTTTTATAAGGGCACTAATTCCCTCCTGATTTAATCACCTCCCAAAGGCACCATATCCTAACACCATCCCACTGAGGTTAGAATTTCAACATATGAATTTTGGGGAAAAGCATTTATACCACAGCAAGCAGGAAAGGGAAGAGAACGATTCCCAAACACCATGCAGTCAGCCACCTTTGTGCTTCCTTCTGGGCAGTATTTGCTCAGAATTCTTAACTGTAGAGCCGCATGCCCTGTACCTCCTTTCACCCCAAGGTGTAGGCTCTGCATGATACAAATATCCGTGGAAGGACTTCCTTTGTCATCGAGCTGGTTGCCATATCTGAAGTCATCCTGTGACCTCACCATTCATTGGGATCTGTCAGCAGCAAACAGATGAGAATCCTCAGGGTAGAGAAAGAAGCAGAAACTCGAGAGAGAGAGAAAAAAAAATAGCAAGTATTTCCTCCCACCCAACAGGGAGAACATGACAATCCTAGGAACTCATTACTCCTAGTGATTGTCTCTACAACAGTGGAGATCGGGTGGGATTGGGCAACGGGATCTGCCCTATGATTCCTCTGAGCGTACCATATATTTGATTGAGCTAGTTGAAAGTAATTTTGCAGTTTTGTTGGGGGGGGGAATTCAAGAACTGAAGTGGCGTGGAGAATGGGCCAGTCTTTAGTTCCGATGATCATTGAGACTAGTTGAAGATTGTTGGCCCAGTTGTAGCTGCCCGAGAGACAACTTTGTCCCAGAGCAGTGGTTTTTGTTGTTGTTTTGTGTTTTTTTATTTTCCAGTTCAAGTTCCAGGAAAAGGGGGTTGCTAGAGCAGAGCTCCCCAGGAACCTATGGTCACAACCATCCCTATCCTACTTCTCCCCATTCCCCTTCTCTGTCCCATCCTCTCAGGTCCAAGGGACCCAGAGAAACCTTCCTCAGCATTCTTCCTAGTAGTCCCTCTTCCTGCTCCTCTCATTCCCCTGACCAGTCCCTGATTCTTTTGCTCCTTTCAGCAGAATGGCCTTAAGAGCAGAGCCAGGCCAGGGCTGTTGACCTGCTGCCCTCCTACTCAGCCACCCTCACACTGTTCCCCAGAGGAGCCCAGGACCCTCTGTTAACCCTTCACAATGCAGAAGTACCATTTCAGTAAGGAGAGCCTTTTGTTGGTCTAACCCAGGAGTCAGCAAGCTATGGCCTAATAAAATTTTATTGAAACACAACCATATTTCCTTACAGGACTGCCCATGGCTGCTTTCACACTACAATGGCAGAGCTGAGTAGCTGTGATAAAGTCCTTATGGCCTGCAAAAAGCTTAAAATATTCACTCTCTGGCTATTTACAGAAAAAAGGAATTTTTTTTTCTGACCTCTAACCTAGAATAGCCCAGGTCAAAAATGGAGCAGGTCAAAACTCCCATGGTGATTAGAAGTTGCTGAGTCTTTGAAAGACATTAGTGAGTACTGTACAGCAAAGAACTCAGTAACAAGAAGACATAGTTGCTTTCTTTTTTTTCTGATTTTTTTATTGGTCAATTATAATTGTACATAATGGTGGATTTTTTATTATGTAATTATGCATGCACTCAATATAACAATATAATTTGGCCAATATCACTGCGAGCACTTCCCTGCTCCCTCCTCACCTCTCACCCCCGATCCCTTTCCTCTACCTACCTCCCTTTGTTTTCTTGAGATCCCCAAACCCCCAGCTTTTTCCTCTCTAGTGTCCACATATGAGAGAAAGCATATGACCCTTGACTTTCTGAGTTTCACTTATTTTGCTTAACACAATGTTCTCAAGTTCCATCCATTTTCCTCCAAATGACATAATTTCATTCTTTATAGCTGAATTAAACTCTACTATGTATATATATCACATTTTCTTTATCCCTTCATCCATTAATGGACACCTAGGCTGTTTCCACAGTTTGGCTATTGTGATTTGTGCTGCTGTACGCATGGGTATGCATGTATCACTGTAGTAAGATGACTTTAATTATTCAGGATAAATCTGAGGAGTGGGATAGCTGGGTCATAGGGTGTTTCCATTCCTAGTCATTTGAGGAACCTCCTTACTGATTTCCATAGTGGTTCTACTTATTTAAAAACCCACCAACACAGTTGCTTTCTTGCACCCACAAAGTAACAGTCGCCCTTGTAGTGACAAGAGCATTGCTGCTCTAGGGGAGAGCAAGGGGAAAGAGAGAGCAAAGGCTGGAACCCGTATCTGCTGGTTGGAGCAGTTCAATAATTCCATGACAAAGTCCTTCCATTCTCTCGCCATTCTGCTCAGGGAGAGGCTCTTGGTACCCCAGTAACAGAAACAAAAATACAATGGAAGCTGATCAGTAATCCATTTATACAAATCTCTGTAGCTTCTGAGTAATGTGGGTCGCGCCCACTGGTAGAAGGGCGAGGTTCCTGTAGCCCTTTGCAGATCAAGTCTAGAATGGTATTCAGGGCTTCGTTGGTTCCTTGTCCCTTTCATCTCACAACAACTACTTGGGCCATGAAGAGTCAACACTTCCACCCACAAATAATTGGCTGCATAGTGCTGAGGGCATTATCATTTTGGACTTAATAATTACATTAATTATAATGCAATACACGTACTACTAGTACTTTTGTCCTGCATATTGAAGCACAATATATTCCTTATTCTGTCAGGAATTGTGTGGTTTGCCTCATGTAAGAAAGTTTGGTGCCAGATTCCACCACTGCTTCTTCATTTCAGGTCCTCCCCGACCACAGTGCATAGCCCTGTGTTTGGTTGGATGCGGCCATGTATCTAGCAACAGAACGCAGGTAAACTGGGGCTCCTATCAGTCTGCTCTGCAAGCATATTTGAGACACTGCAGTATTCAGGTATCTCAGGAGCCCTCTTTCTTTGTGTGGAGGTGACATCAAGACTTAATAAAGTTCTTCACCATCTATACCACTTTGCATATTCAATTCTACTACTGTGATGTTCTCTGAGCCCCAGGATGGTTCTCTTCTTCATCCTTGACCTCAATGGGAGCTGTTATCTAAGTAAGGTCCCTGAGAGGAGCCTCACTACCCCTTTCTGATGATACCCTATCTTTAGAACATCCCTTCTCTTGATGCTGTTCCTCAGAATTCCAGCATCACTTACTGGTTCAAAAAATGTGTTGAGTAACTCCTATATGGACAGAGTAGACAAGATACAGGGCTGGCTTCAGAGGAAACTGCAGGCTAGGGGGGAGAGAGACGAGAACCATAACACAGGGCATAGTGGGAACCTAGACTTGGATGTGATGGTTCCGGAAGACTTCCCAGAGGAGAACTATCAAGATGCATTTTATAAGATGAGCAGGAGGAAAACAAAGATGAACAGGATTACTTTGTTATCTTGTGTGCAGGCATGAACATATACCACTTAATCCCATCATTACATACAACCATTATGCACCAATAAAAGATAAGGAAAAATCAGAACAGGATCCAGGAAAAGGGATCTTGGATAGGAGTGGAGTTTTATGCAAAGAATCCTTGTTTACATTGGCCAGGAGGCCTAAGAGAGAGTTGTGGGTTTGAAAAGAGCTATCCCTGTCTTCTTTAATTGATGGGGTGTGCAGCTGTACCTTTAGATCCCAGTCCTCTTGGCCTTGATTGACCTTCCCATCAGCTGGTGTCTGTCTACACTGATGAGTTTTGTTACAAGGTAGGGAAACCAATCTCAAAATGCCTCGCTGTCGCCTTTCTAGATGCTAGGGGTTACCACTGGCTCGTAGGAGTTCAGTACAGTGAGGTGGTGGTCAACACAAGCTGGAGGCCACAGTGCTGATAATGTTCACTAGGCTCTTCTGGCCTTGATACCACTCTTACACAATCATGATTAACAGCTGGTTGAGAATCGTGAATTTTATTTCTCCCTACAAAAGTTTTAACTGGGAGAAGCATGAAGATTGAGACCCCCTGTCCTAGTTCTCAGGAAGAGAAAACATCTAAAATAGTTAATCTGGGGTTTGTGCTTGGCTTTATGGCTTTCATGAGGTTTGTTCAACAGATGCCAGCAACATCTGGGACTGGGAGCATGTCTGGTCATATTGCAATAAAAGGAGACTCACTTGGCTGAGTTTCACTGCAGGAAGAGATCCAGGAGGCAGAGTGGTAGAGAGGGTGTGGAAGCATCAGAGGCAGGAGGTACGTGGTTTCCACCTAAGAGAGGAGTAGCCGCACCATCCAGTTAAGGCAGCACCCAGCAACCAGGGAGCCACCACCCAATGGCAAGTGCTTTTCCCTGTTCTCTGCCTTCACTCAGCCAATTCCTCTCTTCCGGCAGCCTCCCCACCGTTTCATTTCTGAGGCTTTTAGGACTCTTCTGCCCTAAATGTTCTTCAGCAATAGTCCATCCACACCAAGCCAGGTTGCTGACCCTAAACCTATTCCTCAAACCTGCTCCATTAACATGTTTCTGGCTACCAGTAAATCCAAAGAAAAGCCCGGGTGTGCAGAGCGACAAATGTGGGATAGAGTCATGTCGAAGTGGGATCAGTTTAAAACAATGGGATAAGGGTGATTTTTTTTCCTGCCATAAAAATTCCTTTACAGTTATTATGATCATGTTTTGTTAATAAAAGTAATGTCTTTTTTATTTCTTTTTCTTTCCTTCCAGATTTTTTAGTCTCAATATTGCCAATCTTTGATAAATTAGGTCAGGGTTATGAGCTAATTGCCCAGAAGCAACTGTCCTCTTAAGATGGATTCCTGGAGCCAGCTGATACCCAGATAAGGTATTTCTAATATTGGTCTCAGTAGCGTGGCCTGGCGTGGCTGAGCATTCTTGCAAGAGGTAGGTGTGGAATTCCTGAATCTTAACAGCTGGTAAAGATCTCAATGGCCCTGTGGTAAAATCTTCCACCCAGTGGTGGAATTCTCGCTGCAACACCCAGAACTGCGGGATCCCTTCCAGTTATGGGAACTCACCGCTGCAAGACGCAGGCTCCTCAGCCTTCGGATGTTTGCGCTGGTTAGAAAGTTTGCTGCTTTTCACTTACAGAAAATCTGCCTTCCTGAAGATTGCTTTTACAGAACCAAGTTAGTCCCCCTAAAGCCACTCTGAATAAGTCCAGTCCCTTTCCTAAGTGAGGGAGGAGGCAAGCTGTTTGTGCTTTCAAATGGCGCTGCTCTGGAGGTTCTTTTCCTGGTCTCAGTACAGGAAAGCGAGGGGAGGGATTGTCAGACCACAGGACAGATGTGCTCAGGAGCCAAGTTGTTCTTCAGAGTACTGGTGTCATTCATTCTGCACACCCACAGTGTGTGGCTTGTGTGTTTTCTTTCTTTTTAATGCCTTTTGAAGAAGAGACGCTTTTAACTTTAATCTTTACTTTTATGGTGACTGTGTTTTGTCTTAAGCTGTTTTTTCTTAACCCAAGATCAAAGAGACATTCTCCATATTTTATTTATTATTTTTAAAGTCTCATCTTTCACGTTTCATTTCAGAATACACCTAGAATTTATTTCATGTAGAGTGGGGATCCAATTCAACGTATTTCCATGTAAATAATCACTTTTCCCAGAATTATTTGTTGAATAATCCTTTCTTTCCCCCTAAATGATTTGTGAAATCAGCTATATCATGTATCAAATTTCCATATACACATAGGCTTATTTCTGTGTTCTCCATATTTATCTGGTAATCTATTTATCTATTTCCATAGCTTTATAAGTCCCCCTCACCCCAGTACTGGGGATTGAACCCAGGAGTGCTCTGCCACTGAGCAACAACCTCAGTCCTGTTTATGTTTTAGTTTCAGACAGGGTCTTGCGAATTTGCCGAGCCTAGCCTCAAACGTGCAATCCTCCCGCCTCAGTCCCAAAACCACTGTAATTAGCAGCTTAGTAGTCTTGATAACTAGTAAGACAAGGATCCATATACAATATTCTTATTTCTTATTCCTTTGATCTTACATACACATATTAGAATTAGCCTATGAGTTTCAAACCAGTTGGAAGTATGATTAAAACTGCCTGGAATCAATCAACTTGGAAATCTTTGACATATTTATGATGTTGAATCTTTCTATTTATTAGCTAAACAAATCTATTTATTTGTTTCCTTTCTTCCAATATAATCTTTAAAAGTCCTCACATAAGTCTCCCACATCTTTTAAAGTCTTAAATATCTCATTTTTATTGCTATTATAAATTATTTCCTATCTTAAAATCGTTTTGCTTCTTACTGGCACATTCACATACAACTACATCTATCATCTTGCTTTTATGGCCAACCAGGTTGCTAAGTTCTGGCATTGTTTCTAATTCTCCTGTTTGGATTTTTTGGTATATTCAAATTATTTTTATCTGGAATTATCCATTCCTATGCTTCTGGTTGGTTTTTGTTCGTACTAAGTGAATAAAATCACTTAGTAAGTGATTTGTGCTGGAATCTTTAGCCCAAGATTGAACAGAAGCCTTCATGGTGGACATATTCGTCTTCTTTCTAATTTTAATGCCTCTGACATTCCACATTAAGAACGAACGATGCCTGATATAAATTTTGAGATTAGGGTAAGAATCTTTCCTTTTATTCTGTAATCTATTAAGAATTTTTAGCATGAAGTGGGTGTAGAATTTTATAGAATCTCATGTTTTAAGAAAAAGTAGATTTATTGAGGTGTTATTTACGCACAGTAAGTATGTACTAGTCAGTGAATTTTAACAAATTCACACAGTTGATGTACCACTATTTTAATCATACATAGGTCATTTTCACCCTAAAAATTTCCTTACGCCCCTTTGCAGTCAATCCTTTTATGTTTCTTTTGATAAAATAAGAGACTTTGTTTGTGAATGTTTTATTTAAGATTTTTGTGTGTACCCTGTGAGTGGATTTGTACTGTCATTGCACTTCTTTTACTGCCCTTGTTGGATCTGTGTATTGAGATGATTCTGCCTCACAGGATACATTTGGGGATATTCCTTTTTCTTCTATTTCATTAAACTGCTTCTGCAAAATTAGAATACTTAATTTCTTTAAAATGTGGTAGAATTCACTTGTGCAAATCTAGACTATGTTGCTTTTGGCGGGGGAAGAGTTTTAAATATGCTTCAATTTATTTTGTAAGAATAGGATTGTTAAGGCTTTTTAGTTCTTCTAGAGTCAGTTTGAAGTTCTAAGAATTTGTCCATTTTGTCTCTATTTTCAAATTTTTTGGCATACATTTATTCATAATTTTTTTTCTTTTTAATCATCGCCATGTGTAATATTGTTCATTTGCATATTTTCTTTTTTATTGTTCATCAGTATTGGCAGGCATTAAGCAATTTTATTAGCATTTCCAATGACTGAACTTTTCAGTTTCTTGATCCTTCTTATTGTATATTTGTTTTCTATTTCATTGATTCCTATTTTTACCTTCATCATCTCTTTCCTTTCTTTCAGTGTATTCTCTTGTAAGATCATTACATTTTAAGGTTCTTCTTTTCCAAAGTAAACATTTATTATATAAATTACCTTCCAAGTTCTACTTTAGCTCTGTGTCATAAATTTTAATTGCATTGTTATTATTATTTAGATCTAAATAATTTAATATCCAATATAACTTTCTCTTTGATCTACAAGTTATTTACAAAGTTTTAAATATTTTTCCAATGTATAAGGATTTTTCATATTTTTGTTATTGACTTACATAATTGTGCTCTTGTCAAAAATGTGGTTTTATGTACCAAATTTTGAATTTGTTGCAGATTGTTTTACAAGAGTATAATCAATTTGAAGGAATGCTGGGAAGGTTATTCCCTAGTCTTGGGGAGCAAGTTCTATATATGATCTCTACATTAGATCAAGTTCGTTAATTGTGTTCAGATCATCTATGTTAACTTTGTTTGACATGCGTAACCTGTAATATTTGAGAGAGTTATATTAAAATTTACTTATATTTATCAATTTCATCTTTAAATTTTATCTTTTTAAAATATGTTGCTTTATATACCCCCTTTGTTTTACCATAAGTCCAATCTCAATATCTAATATCAATGCAGCTAGTGTCATTTGTCCTTAGGATTATACCACCTCTCCTGTCTGCAAAAGCTGCAGCTGACATTTTTCAGTGGATGGAGAGAACTCCCTTCTTTCCGGAGAGCTCAGCAATATCTCTAATAATGCAACCACCCAAGAACTAGTTATTTCATGTGAAAGGTATCTTGGACTATTAGTAGCAGACATAATTGCAGGAATAAATCTTTTAAATGATATTTTAACCATTTCAACACTGTTATTTACAGCATTTTCTTAAGGAGGGAATGAAATCCATAGCAGTCAATCTGTCTGTTTGCTGATAACAACGCTGACTGAATATGTGACAGTCTTGGGTTGCACAGGCTTTCTGTGGCCCACAGTATCATGCACTAATTACTTCTCCATCTCTAGTTAAAACCCTCACAAGTTACTTAAGACAACTGTTATGTCAGTTCTTCTCTGCTTCTTGTACCACTCTGAGCTCTCTTCCCCTGGATGATAGTCTCACCATCCACCTTATAAACCATAATGTTCCTTCATTCCTCTCCTAACGCTCTATGGTCTCTTTCTTTCCCAAGCTGACTCCTCCACTTGTGTTCTTTCCCATTCCTACTTTCTTCTGTCTATGCCCTCCTAGTTGTATCCCTTCTTTAAGCTGTCCCTTTCTAATGCTTCTTCCTCTGCATTCACAAACCTTCTCAGGTGATCTTAATCCTATAACTATCCAACTTTGACTTTCCTTTGCTCCTTCACATATCAGTATAGCAATGGTTTCTCATTTGTCTCAGACTCTGGGGGCCTTGACATTCCTTCTGGTGTCTTTAACCTTACCTACACCTTTGGAAAAGGCCCACTCATTCAATTTGCTTTCATTTCAACATCTGAGTGAAACTCTACCTTCTGCTAAGACCCTATCTCACAGAACAGCCGGGGACCTTGGATGCGTTACTTAACTACTCTGAACACCAGACTGTTAATCTATAAAATGCAAATAATTTTTGCAGGATTCTTGTCAAGGTTGTGTGAAAAGAGCCAAGTATAGCTCTAGCTCCATAAATTCTAATGATGATTCCTGTCTCTTAAAATCTATGTCCTACCTCCTCTACTGAAATTATTCTTTCAAAGGACACTCTTCATCGAATTCATTGACAGTGTACTTAGGGAAGAAGCTTAGGAAACTATTGAAAAAAATAGAAGTAAGACAAAATGAAGAGCTGAACTCAGGAAACAGTATTAGTGTTAAGCGTGCACTGGTCAGCTTCATCGGTACGGTAGCGCCCGCACAGCGGAGGCATCTCATGGGGACAGCCTGCTCTGACTGTGCCGACGAAGTGAGCTCATTCTTGCTTATCTCATCCGGGCCATCTGGAGTTGGTTTTTATTTTGTTTTGTTCTTTGAAAAACAGTTTTATTGAGGTATAACTGACATCTGGTAAACTACATATTTACATATATACAGTGTACAATTTTATGTTTTTGAAAAAATTTTAAGTGTGATAAAATACACATAGCATAAAACTTACCATCTTAACAATTTTTAAGTACAGCTCAATACTTAATGTGAGTGCAAAGTACACTCACATTTCTGTGCAACCAATCTCCAGAACTCTTTTCATCTTGCAAAACTAAAACTCTCTGCCTATCAAACAACAGCTTTCCATTTCTTCACATCACAGCTTGTGTCAAAATGTCCTTCCTTATTTAGACTGAATAACATTCCACTGGATGTATATACTACACTTTGTGTATTCATTAATCTGTTGGTGGACACTTGGGTTGCTCCTGGAAAGGGGTTGAGTTAGCACTTTTGTCCCACTCCTTATAACCTGAACTTTCCTGGTAAGACAGCATGTATCATCTAATAGATCCTTCCTGAGAGTTGACCAATATATTGCATGTTTCTCCTACTCTATTACTATGTCATTGCAAAGTCTTCCAGGTAAGCCAGTCCTCAATAATCTCAATTTTTCTTGTTAGAATGAATTTCAGTCTTCAGCATGATCTTGCTGGCTTCAGGAAGCCTCTCTGAGACCATTTTCACCTTAACTCTTGCTCTTCCACGCTGTTTTCTTTGAAGTCTGACAACAGCTTGGGGCTAGTGGATACCTCTCTGATTCAGGCTTTCTGAGTCAAGTTAGTCCCCCTTTCCAATGGGACTTGGCAGGCCCTGTGATATATGTAGAATAGGAATGCTATTTTCCTTGTAGCCAAAGTGATATATATGTTTTAGTATATTTCCATTTTTTTTTTTTAGAGAGAGAGGGACAGTGAGAGAGAGAGAAAGAGAATTAATCTTTCATTTAGTTTTTCATCTGATTTTCATTGCTCCAGCACTTAGTTGTGTATGTGGTGCTGGGGCTCAAACCCAGGTCCTTATGCACGTCAGGCAAGCGCCACAACCACAGCCACTGCTCCAGCCCCAGTATATTTCCTTTTAATTAATAGTGACTGGGAATATTTTCATGTCCCTCAACTAATCTTTCCCATCCAAAGTTACTATGACTCACTTGGGAAAGCAAACTAAAATTTTATGTTGCTCATAAATGTTTGAAAAGAAGCCACTTCATATTCCAGAGCAGGAAACCACAGGCTTGCCATGGGGATGGTCTATTTGAGGGCTGCTGGCTTTGAAATGAGTACAAATTCAGTTTAGTATCATGTGAGCATCATTTGCATGCTACTCAATG
Organism: Aplodontia rufa; assembly: GCA_004027875.1. Lineage (NCBI taxonomy): Eukaryota > Metazoa > Chordata > Mammalia > Rodentia > Aplodontiidae > Aplodontia > Aplodontia rufa. The sequence goes on from PVKS010000006.1 coordinate 249,298, forward strand.
AGCTCATCCCTGAGGACCCTGCTGACCACTCCTTGCTGGACTGATGGACCCATTAGTGTCACTTGATGACCTCAGACAAGCCAAGCTGGTTTTAATTGTTAAGTCCTCTTTTTCTTTTATGGCTTATGAATTCTACAAGAATCTAATTTCTATGATAATAGAAACTTGTAAAATGCCAAAGACAAAAGTACGTTTTCTATCTCATCGGTCTAATTTTGATTTGAGTACCTAGTAATTCTGAATTATGTAACCAATCAGGCAGTTGTCCTGCCATGAACCAGTCCCTTGAATCCTTGAGTGTGGGTGGAGGACAAAGGTTTCCTCCTTGGGTAGAGAAAGGACACAGATGTCTTGGAGGAGCAAGGAATTTTAATGGAGAGAAACAGAAAGAAGAATTGTGCAAATGCCCTCAAAGAGGACTCAGCTGAACAGGAAGATCTGGGAATTCCTGAAGCGACCACCATCGAGAAGCAAGGGCAAGAAGAGAAAAGCTCACAGCGAGATTTCTGAAAGGACTTGAACTAGAAACCTTTGAAAAGGTCAGAACTGATTTAACAGGGCCAAGACCTCAACCCAGAAAGGTCTGACATACAAAAAATGCAGTGAGGCTGCTTCGTCCACTGCTGCAGCTGACTTAGATGTCCCTGGTAACGCAGTCCTAACGATGTCCCAAAGACATAAAGTTACCTACGAATGTGCCATCTCCATATGATTCTCTTTCTTTTTTGTAACTATTATTTATTCTATTAAAAATATTGATTGTACATATTAAAGGGATTCAGCGTGACATTTCCATACGCACATACAATGTGCATTGATCATACCCAGCCACTCTTCTTGTACCCTCTTTCCCCACATCCTCCCTGCATCCCACCTATGCCCTTCCCAGTCTCTAGTAACTCTAATCTACTTTCAGGTGAGCTTGTTTTATAAGATTCCACGTAGAAGGAGATAATAAGGAGTATTTGTCTTTCTGTGTCTGGCATATTTCACTTGACATGATGTCCTTTGATCCATCCATTTTGCTGCAGGTGACAGGATTTCTGTTTTCTTTATATACCCCATGGTGTGTATATACCATCTTCCTTTATACATTCATCCGTTGATGGGTGCTACATTAGTTAGATTTCCATTGTTGTGACAAATACCTGAGACAACCTAAAAGTAGCAAAAAGCTTATTTTGGCTCATGGTTTCAGAGGTCTCTTTCAGTGCCTGGTTGCCTGGCCCTGTTGCTTTTGGGCCTGTGGTGAGGTGGTACAGCATGGTAGAAGCATGTGACAGAGAAACCTGTTTACCTTCTGGTATCCAGGAAGCAAAACCGGGGGGCACAGAAAAGTGTTACAACACCCACCTCAAGGGCATTCCCCAGTGACCTAACTTCCTTCCAGTAGGCCCCACCTCCTAAAATTTCCACCACCTTCCAATAGTACCACAGGCTGATATCTCCCTTGGGAGAAGATCCTAATTCTAATAAGCACCTAGGCTGATTCCACACCTCAGCTCTTGTGAATGGTGCCTCAGCAAATGTGGGCATGCAGGTATCTTTCCTATGCTGATTTCATTCTTTGGGTATATACTGAGGAGGGGGACACCTGAATCATATGATAGTTCTATTTTTAGTTTTTTGAGGATTTTCCATATTGTTCTCCATAGTGGTTATATGAATTTACATTCCCACCAAAAGTGAATAAGAGTTCCTTCTTCTCACATACTTGCAGCATTTGTTAATTTTTGTCTTTTTGATAATAGTCATTCTAACAGTGGTGAGATAGTATCTCCTAATAGCTTTTTTTTTAAAGAGAGAAGGACAGTGAGAGAGAGACAGAGACAGAGAATCAATTTTTATTGACTTTTTCACATGGCTTTTGTTGCTCTGACACTTAGTTGTGTATGTGGATGCTGGGGTTTGAACCTGTGTACTTGCACATGCCGGGCAAGCACTGTATCCACCGAGCCACCTCTCCAGTCCCTCCTAATAGCTTTGATTTGTATTTCTCAGATGACTAATAGTATTGGGAATTTTTCATATATTTATTGGCTATTCATATATCTTCTTTTGAAAAGTGTCTGTTCAGATCATTTGCCCATTTTTAAACTGGACTGTTTTTTATTATTAATTTTTTATTATTAATTTTTTAATATACTGGGGATTGAATCCAGCGGTGCTCTATCACTGAGCTATGTTCCAAGTCTCTTTTTGCTTTTTTCAAAAAATTTTGAGACAGGCTCTCCCAAAGTTGCTGAGAGTGGCCTCAAACTTGCGATCTTTTTGCCTCAGCCCGAAGTTGCTGGGATTACAGGCATGCACCACTGCACCCAACTTATTATTAATTTTTTGAGTTCTTTATATATACTGGATACTAACTTCCTGTCAGATTGATAGCTGACAAACATTTTCTCTCATTCTATAGATTGTCTCTTCACTCATTGTTTCCTTTGCTGTACAGATAGATGCTTTTTGGTTTGATGTAATCCTCTTTGTCAAATTTTGCTTATATTTCCTGTTCTTTTGGGGTCCCATGCAGAAAATCAATGCCTGTACCAAGTCTTGGATGCTTTCTTACATTAAGGCCCTCGGCTCACTTTGAGTTGAGAGGGTGAGAGATAGGGGTCAATATTCAGTCTTCTGCATGTGAATATTCAGTTTTCCCAGCTCCATTTGTTGAAGAGGCTGTCCTTTCTCCAACATATACTTTTAATTCCTTTATGGAGAATCAGTTGGCTGCAAAGGTATATGTTTATTTCAGGGATTCCTATTCTTTTCCACTTTAGTTTTCACAGAGTGTATCCTGGATTTCCTCCCGGCTTGTCTGATTTTCTCTTTCTCTCTTCAGAAGTCTTTTTCTTTTGCAAAGGACCTATTGATGAACTGGGTCCAGCCTTCTCAGTTCAATTCTTGGTTAAGTGTGTGTCTTAACCTCCCAGTTCCCAGTTTGACAAGAAAACCAGGAAACACAAAGAAAAACAAACAAAATATCCTATCTAGATGAGCTAACTGGTGAAAGAGAATAAGGTAAAGGGCTCCCCTCCATGACCCCAAAACTCTCAAACTTAAATATTGTCATACAGATCATTTTGCATGCAGAATACCTAGGTATAATAAATATATGCAGAAAGTTGCAGGACTGGTTGAGTAGAACACAAGCTCAAGGAGTATTCCGGTTGAGGGAGGCCATGGAACTACAGCTCTAAGTCTATTCCCAAGCTTGTCGTTCTTAGCTAAAAGTTCTGGAGCCACTGTCTGGACCCACTAGCCCATCCTTCCATAGACTACTTGATTCAGTAAACTGATCAGAGCATATTTTGATACTAGTGGTACTGAAACCTTATATGAACTTGTGGATTCTGACTCTTATCATTTAGTTTAATTAACTCTGTGGGTTTGAATCTAACCCTAAGGAACAAAAGTATTATCTATCATTGAAAAAATTGACAACCTTCAGTTTCGATCATTAGCTTGTCTGATGTTTTAACTGAGCTTTGCACAAGTTTACCTTAACAAATTGTAGTTCTTGGTTTACCAAGCTGGTATTTTATAAGGGAAGAAGAATCCATTTAGAATAATAATAATAAAGACTGTTTTCAGGGCACCATCAACTAGCGTCTTGAAAGCTGCAATAATTGTAATCACACAGCAACCGGAGTTGATTTTCTAAAACTTGAGCCTGGTTATGTCATTCCTCTTCTTAAAAATCATTCATTGTTTCCCACTGCCCTTGGGATGAAGTCCAAACCCCTTGACATGAGGCTGTAGAAGAGCAATTGGATCAGCTGAGCTAAATATCCCTTGTCCTGCATACAGGTTTCAAATGAATCAAGCACACTTCGGGCCACACAATTTAGAAGGAAAGGGGAGACTCACTTGTTGAGTGGTATTAATCCTGGAGAAGGGAGCGAGACTTCTTCATTTCCCTCTTGCTCCCCCACATTGCCAGGGCAGAATGCTTTCTAGAACTGGGCCTTCCCCTCCAGAGGAATTTGACTGCCGGTAGATTCTATGTTAGTGGCTCCTCCTACACGAAGGACCAGTGGCAGGATCTATAAATATCCATTTTAGGATAATTAGAGGACCAGCATTGAGTCAGGGCATAATCCAAATTGTGCAAATGTTACACCACCCAGCAAGAGCTTGGTTGGTGACAAGGCCTGAGACTTGGCAGCTGTTTCTACTGCGCTCTGGCTGGGCTGGGTCTTTCCTGGACCCTTTCCACTAATGCTGCAATCTTACAAGTGGGGTTTACCTAAGATTCGGCCAAGCCAATAGGGGTCTAATTAGGATGTGCTCAAATATTAGGAAGCCAGATAGCAGTTGCAAACATTTTTCTGACTAGGTATTATTGACCCATATAAAATCATCTCTCATTCGTTGTATATTTCAAAACATACTCATTTTCTGAACCTAAATGTGATCGGACTTACTTTATGATGCCTTTTCTATATTTTTTCTATTTTGCTTAAGTTAATTTTGCACCGCAACCAGAGTTCTGTAATTATTTAAAGCGGCTTTCAGATGCCCTTCATTCAGGCTACCTATGATAGAGAGTTCATGGACACATATCCTTTTTACTGGTCTCTGCAGACGATTGGACCCTTTACCTAACTATTGCCAGAAAATAACAACTACTTAAAATTAAGATCAATGTTTTGAGCAATTGCTGTCCAACTGTTAATTGATTCATTCTGTTAGAAGTATGCCGTTTATATGACAACAAAGAAAACATAATTAATTAATTACTTAAGCATACAATTTGCTACTATTTATTTTGTCCTGATGGCTTCACTGGAAAGTCATGTTATCCCCACTGGTCTTTTCATTAGAGTGGTTTAGAGATTTTTCTACATCCGTCTGTTAGCCAACTTTGTCAGAACAGATCTGGCTACTACTCCCCATCAAAGGCTTAACTTTATTTGCATAAAAGAAAATGACTTTCTAAAGTAGTGGCTATCAAATTTTAACCTATATCAGAATCATCTTAGTTAAACCACAGATTTCTGATCTCTACATTCAGTAGGTCTTGGGGAGAGGTCTCCAGAATTTGCATTTTTAACAAATTCTGGCTCCTCATCTGGTGACCAAAATTCACTTGGTAGACAACCCACACTACAATAGACATAAATTATCTTCTCCTTAGCTCTTCACGGAAGCCTAATTGGGAAATATGCTGTACAATAGCAAATCAGTTTTTCAGCATATACACAATGCTAGATTAGGGATCCCGAGCTCAAATGCACACAGAGGCAAGGAGATAACCCAAAGGAGCACAGGGTGGGAGGTGGGGAGATAGAAGAAGAGGAACGTGTAAATTCATACGTGTACACTGTGTAAACAGTAAGAGCTGTGGCCAAGTGGAGAGAATGCTGTGTTACAGCACGGGGGGACCAAGATCACAGACCCCAGGGTCAGTTCTATCACTTACTAGCTACACAACAAGGCTCGGCAAGTTTCCTAATTGCTCCATGCCTTGCTTTCCTCATCCATAAAATCTGGATAATAGAACCTTCTTTGTAGAGTTGGCATAAGTAAATTTAGAAGATAAGGGAATAAGTACTGTATGCAATAGCGAAAGGTTCTACAATACTATTTATAGTTATTAGTCAGCACTATTGAAAATATAGTACTCTTAGTAAATTGTTTAATCTTCATAATGACCTATGAAAGAAGCATAATTACTAGCCACACTTTATATGAATAAACTGAGAGGCAAAACCATTAGCTACAGGGCCAGGTTCACACAGCTGCAGGAGGTATGGCAGAGTGACAGACCCAGGCAGGCTGGCCCCAGAGTCCTGCCCTCACCCCCTTGTGCTACAGTGGGAAGCCTGGATTTGCCCTGTAAAGGAGTGTTGGCCACAGAACTCCAGCCAGTTAGTGTTGTGCAGAACATGAGTTCAGTTTTAGCTGCTCATTTTTCAATTATTAAGAGAAACTAGAAATCTGAATTTGTATCTGTGTGTATGGGGATGAAATCTGAGCTTTGACATGGCTTCATTTTTGAAATTACTGAGTGGATCAAAAAGAGCACATTTGGGTCCCTTTTGACCTGCAGGCCACAAGTGTGCAAATGCCACATAAGGCTCTGCGTCCACCTTGGAGGAGTGCAGAAGGTCATGTGAGGGCTGGCTATCCTGCAGGACATGGCTGGGGCAGAATCAGGTTTTCAACATGCTGGGTGTCTTGCCTGGTTCACAGCAAGGCAGTGTATTTCATGATATTTTGTCCCACCCTTCTCCTTCAGTCCCTCCTTTTCATGTCAGTAGCCTAGTAACCTCTTTCTTTCTCGTCTTGTTTTCTCAGACCAAGACTATAGAAATGCCTCACTTGCCTATATTGTCCCCAATTCTCCTCTGATGAAATGTTGATCCCACTGTTCCGTAAGATGAATAATTACTACAGTTTCTAAAAGAACAAGAGAGTCATGTCAGTTGCCATTAAACTCATTCTTTGTTACTTCTTAGCAATTTCTTTGGTTCTGGTCTCTTTTTATGTAAAATAAGCAGTCTCTCTAAATTTCTAATCCTTGAAATTTGAGTTCTAGATCATTTGATTACTTAATGCAAGGCACACCAGAAGTGGGACTTCAAAACCAGCTGAATCAATTCTCCAGCAAAAGAGCCGTCGAGGGCTTGAATCACAGCTCAGGTATCTAGTCTATCCAATCAGAGATGCTAAAGTTTGATACATGTCGTGATGACATCTCATTGATTGCCTAAAATAGATAGCGGCTACTTGTTCCAACTGGATCTTATTAGGGGTTGTTCTATTTTGTACTTGGTCAACCCTCAGGACAGCTTCCCTGGCTGAGTTTCCTACAGGGCCAAAACAGGTTTTTCCATGCAGTGGTCCTGAGCATAGAGTTGCAGTTAGCCCCATGGTGAGGGGTAAGAGGTCCTCTCCCAGAAAAGACACCAACAATCTACAGCCCCTGACCTGGAATCAGATCCTGAAGCAAATTTCTCAGCATATGCTGGACTAACTAGCTCTTTTTTCCTTATTCTTCATTTTTATGGTTAGAAATGGGCAGTTTTATTTATAAATTTCGACCTCACGCTTACAAGCAGAATTATTACCACATTTAGATGCTACATTTCAGTCTATGAAATATTTGCAGTGCTTTTCTGAATGTGATATGTTTATAGACACCAGTTTAAACATTCCATGCGGAAGAACAGTTAGGAAATTTGTGACTTGAACATGGTTTAACTCCTCAGGGCCAAATTTAATCTCTTCAATTGAAGAGCTCCAAGGCATTTCATGTTAAGAAAGGATCATTGCAGCTGAGAGAGAGAAAGGCTTTGAGGGAGCCAGGAGACTAGGAAAAGGAAGAAGGAAGCTGCTTTCATGATCTTAGAAAGACCTGGAAATATAAGTTTTGAAAATTCTAGGTGCTGTTGGCTTCCTTTGTATGATAGTTACCCTTCCACAGAAAATAGATTATGGGTCATTACTTTTCACAATTTATTATGACATCATTGAATTTAATACAAAGGTTTGGCACAAACCCATCAATTATTGAATCCCTAGGAGACACCTACATGTATCCTGAAGAAAACCTGCAATCTTTTTGTGATAGCCACAATCCAGATCTGACCCTTAGCTTTGCATGGTCCAGAATTCAAACTCTTTGGTCCTTCCCAGAGGTGATTGTGTTCAAGAAAATTATATAAATATATATTTTTATTATTTTAACAAGCAACTGATAACAACCAGATGCGAAAGGCTGTGAGAAAATATGAATATTCATTTTAGCTGCTCAGCATAATCTCTATTTTGTTGGAAAGTTTACATGAACAGCCAGATTGTCACCAGAGAGCTGCTTGGCCAGCACAGAATCTCAGCTAGGGCGTGAGTGGGGATCCTACTGCCTGCTGGATCCATCCTCATTGCCCCGGAGATGGAGGCTGGAGAGGCAACAAGCAGGAGCTTTGCCTGCTCCTTGTCTAGGTTCTGTGCTTTGTCTAGAGTCCGGTGACCCTTCTCACCTAGATTGCTAAACGCCACTGAGAGGGCAGCAATCTTCCTCTGCACGGTTATGCCTTTATTAGATTTCCCAGTTCTACTTTGTCTGTTTACATTGGGAGATGGTCAGTCCCTACAGGAACTTTGATGTCATGATTCCATTTTAATGCATTTATTTTACTGATTCACCCTTGTTAGGGGAATCAGGGGAATCAGCACCCCCCGCTGCTCCATTTTCATGCAGAAGGATTTCCATTAAGATAATTCTCTGACCTCCTCTTAAGAAGGAAAATTGACTTATCCTGAAGAGGGATTTGGGAAATGGTCCTAAGACAGGGTGACTTTGTCTCTTCAAAGACCCCTGTCCAGATCTGCAGGTTGGTAAAAAGATAATGTTTAGATTTTTTTTCTCCTCTTCTGTACAGCAAGGGCCCTGTCCCTAAGAGAGAAGATCTTGTGTCAGCGACCAGTTGCATAAATCTGTCTAATTCATAGGAAGAAAGGTGTAGTTATTAGCCCTATCTGTGGACACCTGACTACAGCCTCCTATGTGCGCCATAGGAATGTGCCAGCAAGCACAAGTTCTTATGATGGATTTTTTTTTTTTTAAACCAGGGCTTAAACCGACAAGTGCTTAACCACTGAGCAACATCCCCAGTCCTTTTTTATTTTTTTATTTTGAGATAGGATCTTGGTAAGTTGCTTAGGGCCTCACTAAGCGGCTGAGGCTGGCTTGAACTTATGATCCTTCTGCCTCAGCCTCCAGAGCCACTGGGAATACAGGCATGTGTGACCATGCCCAGCCTGATGACAGACCTTGGAGAGCTCCCCAGGCCCCCTTGATTACTGAAGCCCCAGCACCACTCGTTAGCACTCATACAGCACTGAGAACTCTGCTCTTGTTTTATTATCTTTGCTGTTTGTTGACCAGCAACAGAGCATCTTGATTTCAGCAAGGATGAAGAATTGTTTCAATATTAATGTTTTTCCTGTTCCCGTCTTGTCACCTTTATGACATCAAGATATATGAAACACCAAAGTTTTCCCTACAGAATCCTGAGGAGGACTAATTCCATTTTGATACTTTTGGCCCCTTCTCTGTTCTTTTTCCCTCATTCTGGCCACTGCCCACACACATTTCCCATGGGCCAACTATGCTCTGTTCCCATCCACCCAGGCTCTTGTTTGCATCCTTCTTCCTGGGCCTCCGGCCACTATGGAACTTTATTCCAGGTCTTCCCATTCCATTCTTTCTCACTTTCTTTCATCACTTTAAACCTCTTTCTGATGCTCCTCCACCATCTCTCTTTCTACCCCAACCCTCAAACCACATCCAGGACTCCCGAAAGTGGGAGTCAGAACCAGACCCCCCACCTCCAACCTGCCCCTTTAAATCAGTGTTCTTCTTATGATGTGCCATCTTTATGGTCAGACTCTGCACCTCTAAGCCAAGCAGACCACGTCTCATACCAGGTCTTTCTTCTGAATTCTTACGTAGTTCTTTGTCTTCACCAGAAGCTAATCTCATAGAAAAGATGAAAATGATTATTCCCAGCACTGAGCAGTTCTTAGATTTGGTTACCAAATTTATACACAAAGGACACAGATTATAATGTAAACACACTGCATCCTTAATGAAGCATTGTGTGCTCCTAATGAGGCGAAAAATGCAATCCAAGATTTTAATAGCTCAACAAATGGTGTTGAGAAAACTGAGTATTTCTATACAAAAGAATGAAGTTGGTACTTAGTTATACCACATATAAAAATTAACTCTAAACGCATCAAACACTGAAATGTAAGATGTAAAACGAGAAAACTCCCAGGACGAAAATACAGGGGAGGCTTGGCATGGTGGCACATGCCTGTAATCCCAGCAATTTGGGAGGCTGAGGCAAGAGGATCACAAATTCAAAGCCAGCCTCGGCAACTTAATGAGGCTCTAAGCAACTTAGCAAGACCCTGTCTCAAAATAAACAATGAAAAAGAGCTGGGAATGTGGTTCAATTGTTAAGCACCCCTGGTTACAATCTTTCGTTAAAAAAAAAAAAAAAGAGAGAGAGAGAAAAGAAAAGGAAAAAAGCATGGGGAGAGGACAAAACTTCATGATACTGATTTGCAATGATTTCTTGGATATGATATCAAAAGCATAGGCAACAAAATAAAAAATAAATTGGACTTCATTGAAATTTAAAATTTTTGAGCATTGAAAGATACTATCAAGAGAATGGGAGAAAATATTTCAAATCATATAAAATCATATATCTGATAAGGAATATATATATATATAGGAATATATATATATATATATATATATATATATATATATATATGGAACACCTGTATCTCAACAACAACCCAGTTGAAAAATGGACAACAGACTTATGTATTAGCCAGGGTTCTACACAGAAATAGAAAAAAACAGGATATGTACAGATGTAGAGAAAGGAAATTTATTGTGAGTGACTGGTTTGTGCTGCTATGGGAAGGAAGTCCCATCATCTGCTATCTGCAAGCTGGAGGTCCAAGACAGCTAATGGTGTAGTTCCAGTGGAACCGTAGGCCCTGACGCACAAGGAAGACGATGATGGAGACCTCTGTCCAAAGATTCCAGACCAGGAACACCGTTCTCTAAGGATCAGGGAATATGGCTGTCCCAGCTCACGCAGAGAGAGCAAATTCACCCTCCTCCACCTCTTTGTTCCCTTCGGGGGCTCACACAATTGGACGATTCCTACCCACCTGGGTGAGGATGACTTGTATTTGGACTACCAATTCAAATGATATTCTCTTCTGGAAGCATCCTCACGGACACATCCAGAAATAATGTTTTATGAGATAGTTTAACATCTCTAAGCTCAGTCGGTTGGCATAAAATTAATCATCACAGACTTGAATAGGCATTGCTTCAAACAAAATAAATACGGATGACCAATAATAGCACATGATAAGATGTTCAATATCCCTTATCACCAGGGAAATGCAAGTCAAAACTATCATCAGGAACCATGTGTTATTATCATTTTTAACTGAAAATGACAAGTGATCAGAGATGTGGAGAAATCAGAACCTTTGTTCATTGCTCGTATGTTGGAGTGTAAAACAGCAGCTTCTGTGGAACACATGTATGGTGTTTCCTTATGAAATTAAACAGAATTGCCATAGACCCCAGTAATTCCACTTCTGGGGATATACCCAGAATAACTGAAAGCAGGGACACCAAAAGCCTAAAGGTGGAAGCAACCCAAGTTTGTGTGAGAGGATGAATGATAAATGCAGTGTATACATACAACAAATTATTATTCAGGCTTTAACAAAAAGGAGATTCTGAAACATGCAACATCAAGGATCAGTCCTGAAGATAATTATGCCAAATGAAGTAAGCCAGATGCCAAAGAGAAAATAGTATAAAACTTCTGTCATGAGTACTCAGAATCATCAAGTTCATAGGGACAGAAAGTGGAATGGTGGTTTCCAGAGGCTGGTAGGAGGGGAGAATGGAGCCTTATTGCTTAATGTGCACGGTTTCAGTTTTGCCAGATGAAGAGCAGTGGAAGCGAGTGGAGGTTATAATTGCACGATTTGGGTGCTGGAGCCGTGGCTCAGTGGTTATAGCGCTTGCCGGGCATGCGTGAGGATGCGGGTTCAAACCCCAGCACCACGTATACAACCAAGTCTCGGAGCAGTGAAGGCCACATGAAAAACTAACTAAAAATCAATTCTCTTTCTTTCTCTCTCTCTCTCACTGTCCCTCTTTCTTTTAAAAAATAATAATAATTGCACAATATGAAGATACTTAATGCCACTGAATTGTGCACTTAAAAGTGTTTGAAACGGCAATCTTTCTGTTATGTGTATGGTACCACAATAGAATGTAGTCTACAGGGAATCAATTCATTTCCATATGTAGAAAAAAATCTTTGAGCACCGACTGAAATGACTATCATTCAATCCCCCAGCCCACAATCTGCCCTCAAGAAGCTTATGCTCCTTTGGGGAGAGAAAAGAATAAATAGGATAAAAACCCGAAATGTTTAATATGTTAAATGATGAGTGGAAGTGAAGAAAGGAAGTACAATGTAGAATTTTGTATGTGTTTGTACATGCATATGTATGTGTGTGCTAAATTTTAGAAAGGTTGGCCAGAGAAAGCCTCACTGCGAGGAGAGAAATGAGCAAGAGCTTGAAGAAAATGGGAGGGTGAGGGGCGAGCTCAGCTGGGGAAGGAAAGGGTTGAGCCAAAGGAAGAACTGAGTGCAAAAGCTGAGGCTGAAGCACACCTGGAGCCTTGAGGACAGCACAGAAGCCAGTGTGGTGGAAGCAGAGCGCGTACATAAAAGATGAACGGGAAAGAAGTCAGCTAGAGGAAGAGTGCGAGAGAGGGGGCTCAACCGAGTAAAATCTCAGATGAAAGTGTACGCATTACAGCTGACGCTACAGACGTAAAGAAGATCATTAGGAGCTACCATGAGCAACTCGACACCAACAAATTGGGAATCTAGAGGAATGGGTAAATGACTGTGTGCATACAAATTACCAAAATTGAATCCTGAAGAAACGCACAACCTCAGTGGACCAATAACGAGCAAAGACATTGGCTCAGCAATTAAAGTTCTTTAATCAAAGAGAAGCCCAGGGCCTGATAGCTTCACCGCAGGATTCCACCAAAAAGGTAAAGAAAAACTAATACCGGGGCTGGAGCAGTGACTCAGCTGTTACAGCGCTTGCCTGGCATGCGCTAGTACGCAGGTTCAAACCCCAGCACCACATACACAATAAAGGGTCTGAGCAACGGAAGCCACATGAAAAACTAAATAAAGTTGATTCTCTCTCTCTCTCTCTCTCTCTCTCACTCACTGTCCCTCTCTCTTTAAAAAAAATAGAAAAGAAAAACTAATACCAATGCTTCTCAAATTATTCAACAGAATTAAGGAGTGGTAAATCTTAATCCATTCTACAAAGCCAGCATTACTCTGATGCCAAAACTGTATAAGGACACAACCACAACAAAACTAGAAACCAAAATCACTCAATAAATGATTATCAAACCAAATCCCAGTCCAACAGTACATGAAAGAGATCACTCACTATGATCAAAGGGGATTCATCATTGGGATGCAAGGTTTATTCAACAAACACAAATCATTAAACATAATACACTACATTAACAGAATCAGACATAAAAACATATATGAGCACTTAAATACCCTTTTATGATAAAAATTCTCAACAAATTAGATGAGAATGCACAATAAAGGCCACATATGACAAAACCTATCACTCTGAATGGGGAAGAATTGAAAGCTTTTCCTCTAAGATCTGAAACAAGACAAGGATGCCCTGCTTTCACCACTTTTATTCAACATAGTACAGAGTACTGGGCATCCTAGCCAGAGCAATTAGGCAAGAGAAAGAAAGAAAGGGCACCCAAATTGAAAAGAAAGAAGTCAAACTGTCCTTGTTTATAGATGATGACAAGATCTTGTATTTAGAAAAGCCTAGAGACTCCACCAAAAAAATAAAAAAAAAACTGTTGGAACTAATGGGCACATTTAGAAAAGTTGTAAATAAAAAATCAATATGCAAGAATAAGCAGCTGTCTTAAATGCTAATTGTGAGCTATCTGAAAAAGGAATAAAGAGAACATCCTCCTATTTAGTAGGTACAAAAAATTTAGAAATAAATCTAACCAAAGAGGGGAAAGAACTCTACAATGAAAACTATAGAACATTGATGTGGGAAAGCAAAGAGGATACAAATAAACACAGGAAGGCTATCTTGTGTTTGTGGATTAAAGAATTAATAGTTAAAATGTCCACAATATGCAAAGTGATCTTCAAATTCAATGTCATCCCATCGAAATACCAATTCCAAAATAGCAATGACGCTGAAAAACTGTTTTTAGAAAGAGCAATATTCACATTAATGCCTGACCACAGACTGAACAGCTAAAACCATCCTGAACAAAAACAAGTAAACTGGAAGTATCATCCTACCAGACCTCAAAATATTGTGCAAAGCTATAGTAATCAAACCAGCCCAGTTTTGGCATAAAGGAAGATACACAAACCAATGAAACAGAATAGAGAGCACAAAAATAACCCCATACATTTATAGCCAACTGATTTTTGACAAAAGAGTCAAGGACAGAAAAGGAGTCTGGAGAAAGGACAGTCTCTCTAATAAATGATGCTGAAAAAAAATGTATATCTGAAAGCAGAAGAATGAAACTAGACCCTTAGTTCTCACCAGTTACAAATATCAACTCAAATTGGATTGAAAACTTAAATCTAAAACCCTAAAATATGAAACTACTAGAAGAAAATATAGGGAAAATGTCTCAGAACATTGGTATGGGCATTGATTATTTTAATAAGACCCCAAATGCACAGGAAACAAAGCCAAAAATGGAGAAGCTGGACTGCATACAACTAAAAACTTCTGTACAGCAAAGGAAACAGCAGAGCCAAGAGAAAATCTGTAGAATGGAAGAAAATAATTGCAAATTATACATCTGACAATGTGTCAGTATCCAGAGTATTTAAGGAACACAAACAACTCAATAGGAAAAAACGGAATAATCTAATAAAAAACTGGGTTAGAAATCTGAATAAACATTTCACAAAAGGATACATACAAATGGGCAATGGAGATTAAAAAAAAAAACTTCAGTATCATTGATCATTAGGGAAATGCAATTGTAAACCACAATGAGATTATTACCTCACCCCAGTGAGAATGGACGTTACCAAAAAGGCAAAAAATAACAAATGCTGATGAGGATGTGCAGAAAGAGAAACTGTTACACCCTGATGGTGGGAACGTTAATTAGCACAGCGATGAAGAACAGTGTGGAGGCTTCCCAAAAAGCTAAACACAGAATCACCAAATGATGCAGCGGTTCCACTATGGGGTACATACCCAAAGCAGATGGAATAAGCATGTCAAAGAGATATCTACACTCCCATGTTAATTGCAGCACTATGCACAATAGCCAGGATATGGAATCAACCTAAGTAAATGTCCATGAACATTTGGGTGGGTAAAGAAAATATGGTATATATGCAAAATGGAGCCATAAGAAAGCAAAAAAAAAAAAAAAACCTAACATTTGTAACAGCAAGGAACAAGGGAGGGGGGCGTATAGAAGAAGTTATATTAAGTAAAATAAGTCAGGCACAGAATGACATTGCATGATCTTAGAGGTGAAATATAAAAAAGTCAATCTCATAGAAGTGGAGACTACATTCATAGTTACCAGAGACCATGGAGAATAGGGAGAAATGGGGATGGGGGAGATCGGGAAGCATGTACAAAGTTATTGCTTAATAAGAGGAGTAAGTTCTAATGTTCTGTGGCACAGCACAGTGAATCTATTTGATAATAATGTATTATGTATTTCAGAATAGAAGAGATGAATTTGAATGTACTCATCTTAAAGATGATGAAAATTTAAGTTGCTGAATATGCAAATCACTACCCAAAGTATGCATGAATCAAAATATCATTGTACCTCCTAAATATATACAAATTTTATGTGTCAATAAATATTTTAATTAATTTTTAAAAATTGGAAATAAGGGGGCTGGAGCGGTGGCTCAGTGGTTTCAGCGCTTGCCTGGCAAGCATGAGGACCAGGGTTCAAACCCCAGCACCACATACACAACTAAGTGTTGGAGCAACTAAGGCCATGTGAAAAACTAAATGAAGTTGTTTCTCTCTTTCTCTGTCTCTCACTGTCCCTCTCTCTTTAAAAAAAAAAAATTGGAAATAAGACCTACTTCCTGCCTAGGATATCTGGTACAGGCTTCAGCTCCTAGGCTATGAACCTGACAGTGTGTAACTGCACTGAATATGGTAGCAAACTATAACACTACAGTGTTTGTGTATCTAAGCATGGAAAACACAGAGTAAAAATTTTAGGCAATTGAGAATTTTCAGTTCCATAATAAACTTACGGGACTATTACCATATATGCCATCATCCACTGCTGACAAATGTCATTATGGGGCATGTGACTCTTAATGGCAATTTGCATCTTTCCTGCCTTCATTGGACCTTATTTTTCTCACTTCTTCTTTGTCATTAATTCAGCAAAAAGAAACTTTTCTAGACATTGTCTCTGGTCTTCTCTTGTCTATAGTTCATTTTAACAGTGTTCATTTATTTGTGTGTGTGTGTTGGGTATTACTTCATGGTTATGTTTCAATAGAAAGTTGATAAGAGAGCATCAGGCCATAACCTCCGTCACCATGTCCTCCCCATAGCATGGCCAGCATCTTGAAAGCATTCTCTTTCTTGATCCCACTCCACCTTCAACCCACTGCACACAACATGGCAGAGAGCAGAGAGATGAACAATGCCTGAATCATCACCTGGGAAACTTAGTAAACAGCAATGCGTGCGTGTGCACACACACACACATACACACAGATGCTGTGAACTAAACTGTGCATTCTGTAAAGCTTTCCAAACGCAAACTGCATCAGACCCTAGTTAGCCCAAAACTAAGACTGTGGGGCCTGGAGAAGGTCTTTCAGTCCTGCAGACCTTATTAGACACATTGCTATTAAGCAGGGCATCACTTTCAGGTTGAAACTGGAAAGAGGGAAGCTACCAGCTACAAAGCACACAGTTGGGAAATCAAAATGTGCAAACTTGTTTGAAGTCACTGTGTCATAAGGAGAAGTAGAACATGGTCCTGAAGGCTCAGATGAAGGTCATTCTACTCAGAGGAAAAAAAAGTATCTTTGAATTCCTGCAGAAGACACAGAAGATATGACTCCTACGAAATAGAAGTGAAAAAGAAAAAGAAAAAATAGGCTAAAGTGAAGGCAGAGATTTAGGAGAGAAGTGGTCAAAAAAAAGAAAATTTTAAAATTCACGAAGAGAGTTCTACTTCTTATTGGGAAAAGATGGTTGGATCACTCCTGCTGTAACTGGAGCACATACCAAATTGGGGCGCGGGGAAATACTTTAAAGCCATTGAAGAGCTGTGGATACAGAGAAATCTAAGTGAACTGAATTTCAGAGAGAAACGAGCCTTTCTCAGATGAGCAAAGGTGGGCGCTGCTTCTGTAGTGGGGCATTCCCTCTTGCAGCGTGAGCCACGATGGGTAAAGGTACTTGGCTAGGCCAAGGATAAGCTTGCTGAGCTCTTGGCAGGGCGTAGGGGTCAGCATGGTAGACTGGAACCTGGAGGAACCCCAAAGGCCAAGCTAGGTCTTGCTGCCCACCAGTTGTTCTACACCGGGGCAGTGATGAAACAGGGCCAGAAGTGAAAAACCAAGAGAGACTTCATAGATTTGTAGGACTTAGATCTCAGCGCCCTGACTTTTAATACAAGAGGAACTGAAATGAATTAAAGTGGCAACCAGACACCAGCTCAATTCCTGATTAGGTAGAAGAGAGAATCTCTACCTGCCTGAAAAAAGCAAGGGCAAGACTTCTCTGGGGGCAATAGGATCTACTTTTGTCTCTACTGTTGGTCTCCATGTAGTTTCTAGCATAAAAATTAACAAAGAAGCAGAATGATATATACAACCGAGAGAACAAAGTTAAATAAAGCAAACTGTCTCACAAATGAACCAGATCTAATTATCAGGCATGTTTGTTAACATACTTTTGCAAGTATTATAAAATGAGGAGGAAGAGTTATACAAAATAGTGAAAAAGTGGTGAATTGTAAGATAAATAGAAACCCAAGAGGAATTAATATAAATTGTAGAACCGAAAAATATAGTATCTTCAATGAAGAATTCATTTTCTGGACTTAACAATGTCATGGGCAAATCAGATAAGAGTTAATGAAATCAAAGATAGGTTAATATAAATAAACAGAACTAAAGAAGACTGAAAAAAAGCATATAGAAAACAGAGTCTCACACACCAGTGAGATAACATCAAATGGTACAAAAAAATGCAATTAAAGTCATAGAGAGTGTGTGATTCACAGACAGAGTCAAAATGAGGCAGAAGGGATATTTGAAGAGAAAGTAGTTGAGAATTCTCCAAAACTGATGAAATTCATTAATACCTGGATATGAAAAACCACATTAAACCTTTAGTAGGACACATGCAAATGAATCCACATACAAACACCACATAATCAATCTTCTGCAAACCTAAATCTAAATAGAAAATATTAAAAGGAGCCAGAAACACACACACACACACACACACACACACAGACACATGCACGCACGCACACGCATGCTCACACACACCTGGTTCAGATGGCTTTATTAAAGAACTTCTCCAAATAATTAAGGGAGAAATAATACCAATTAGATACAAACTCTCTCAGAAAATAAGAAAGAATATTTCTGATGTCAGGTTATAAGACCCTTATGGAAAACCAGTTCAAAACATTCTAAGAAAATTACATAACCAGTAATCCCTCATTAGAGACGGAAAATGCTCTAAATATTTTTAGCAGAAATATATGAAAATAACATAAAGTGATAATGTGGAGTTTATCCCAGGAATTGCAAGGTTAGTGTAGCATTTGAAAACCACTCAATGCAATTCACTAAATTAATACAGCAAAGCAAATCCATATGTTTATTTCAATAGATTGAGAGGATACAATTGAAAAAAATTAACATCTACAATAAAAACTCTATCAGGGTAGGAACAACAAAGAACTTTCTATGTCTTTCTTTTTTTAAAGTTAGAGTGGGAGAGAGAGAGAATAAATTATTTAGTTTTTCATAACTCTGACATTAGTTGTGTACGTGGTGCTGGTGTTCGAACTCAGATCCTCATGCATAACAGACAAGTGCAATACCGCTGAGCCACTGCTCCAGCCCAACAGGGAACTTCCTAATTCTGATAAGGGTCATCTACCAGATCCTACAACTAAACACTGTACTTGCTGTATACAATGCTTCTCTTGTGAAGTCAGGAAAAAGGAAAGAATTCCACTCTCATCTCTTCTCTTCAACACAGTAGTATAGGTACTAGCCAGTTCTACAAGAGAAGAAGGAATTAGCACAAAGTTGGAAAGAAAGATCTAAAACTGTCTTTTTTTCCTAAATTTCATGATCATCCATGTACAAAAGCCTAAGGAATTTAAATAAAGCTGCTAGAACTAATGAGGCTAGCAATTTTACAACATACAGAGGTTAATTTATTCATTTATAATGACAGTTTTGTTATTATATACTATTAGTAAGAATAACAAATTAAGATAAAATACCATTGAAATAGCATCAAAGCCAGGTGTGGCAGTGCATGCCTGCAATCTGAGCGACTCGGAGGCTCAGGCAGGAGTATTGCCAATCTAAGGTCAGCCTCAGCAACTTAGCAAGGCCCTAAGCAACTTAGCAAGTAAAAACTTAAAAGGGCTTGGGATGTGGCTCAGTGGTTAAGTGCCCCTGGGTTCAATCCTCTGCACACACACAAAAAAATCAAGAATATGAAATACTCAAATAAATTTGACAAAATGTGCAGACTTGTGCACTTAAAATTATAAAACATTTAATTTTTTAAGAGAGAGGGATAGTGAGAGAGAGAGAGAAAGAGAATCAACTTTATTTAGTTTTTCACGTGGCTTTCGTTGTTCTGCAACTTAGTTGTGTCCGTGGTGCTGCGGTTCGAACTCGCATCCCCGCACATGCCAGGCAAGCGCAGTAACCACTGAGCCACCGCTCCAGCCCCAATAAAACATCTCTGAGCCAATTTAAAGTGTAAATGAAGAGATGTCCCAGGCTCATCAACTGGAAAACAACATCACGGAGATGTCACTTCTCCTGACTCAGTCAGTAAGATGTAACACCATCACATACAAAGTCCCTGAAGAACTTGAAAAAGTTAACAAACTCGTTCAAAAACATTCAACGCTCTGTTCCTTCCCACACGCACGCCAACGAGGACCACAAGTCTTACTGTTACTTTCCCCTTTCCCTTTTTGCTTCTGTGTCCTACTGTGTCAAATTATCCTCCTCCCCTAGATAGCATTTACCCTCTTTTCCACGGAACCGTAAGGTGATTTTAGGCAAACATGACTCCGTGTGATTATAAATGAAAGGGACCAAATGATCAGCTTCCAAAATACGTTCACCATGAAAAAGAGTTTGTAAAATATAGAATACGCTGCCCTGGGAGAGACTGAACTCAGCCCCTGGAAGCATTTGAGAGAGACTGGACAGTCTTCATTCCACACCTATTCACAGAACACCTACCACAAACCAGAACCTGGGAACACAATGACGAGTCAGATAGTCTCTGTGCTGACAAGCAGCGTGTTCAGGATCCTGGGGACTTGTGCAGAGTCGAGACTTGAACTGGGGAACTCAGAGTTCTCTTCTGACAGTCTACATTTTTATGATTCCAGGATAAGAGAGAAACAAATAAAATCCCCTTTGTCTCCTAATGAGGAAAATGTTCCTTTCGTGCCTTCTGGGGCTTGGCATTGGCAGACCAAGTACATTAGAATGAGGAGCGCCCACACCTATCAAAACACCCTTCCAGACTAAAGCAGACTAATTTGCCTGTCTCCCTCATTAATCAAATCGTTCTTGAATAAGGGAGCTCTTGTATGCCCCTGCCAGAGGGAAATATCAAACACATGCTTTCAGGTCATTCTTACTTCCAGGAAAGCTTGGAAGGGGCTCTGTTAGAAAACGCAAACCCACTTCCAGGAACATTCACCTTCTGGCTTTGTCCCCTTCCGCTGGCTCTGGACGCTACCTCAGGAATTCTCTGCTTCAGGAAAGTGAGGCAGCTGTGAGGCCACCCAAGCTCGACTTAGCAGATAGTTTGGTTTCTGGGAACTTTCTAGGCATATTCCTCCAAAGGCTACCACAGAAACAGGGACTGTGCCAGGTGAACAAGGAGTTCCTCCTAGACTGAGGGTTCATGCCAGCGGAGAGGCATCTGTCCCCACGAGCAGACTTGCTGACGTTGGGGTGAGGGAGGCAGTTGGCTTCTCTTCCCAGCTGTTTAGTTCTATTCTCCCAGCTTTGTTGGATATGATTTTCACTGTGTCTTCTCACAGACACCCCTCAGGATTTTCACTGTGTCTTCTCACAGACACCCCTCAGGATTTTCACTGTGTCTTCTCACAGACACCACTCAGGATTTTCACTGTGTCTTCTCACAGACACCACTCAGGATTTTCACTGTGTCTTCTCACAGACACCACTCAGGATTTTCACTGTGTTTTCTCACAGACACCACTCAGGCCTATGGCTGACGTCTGGGCTCAGCTCCAGTAGACTCTGGATACAGGCTTGGGGGACACCATCATCCCCACTAACTGCCTTGCCCAGAGTGGTTTCGTGTGGCCTCCGTGTCTTTGTTCACGCCTTTTCTTCTTCCTGGAGTGTTCCCTGCTTTCTCTCCTACAGAATGCCTACTTTCCACCCAGGGTTATGTCAAGTGCTCTTGCTTTCATGAAGCTGTTCTGTGTTTCAAGATATCTCTCATCTCATAGGGTGTTGAAGTGCTCACGTAGTAAATACTTTGTCTTTTATGATAGCAGTATGTGCATCCAGACTCTGTAAAAATTAGATTCCAAGTATGTATAGACAGCAATCATGTCTTTTTCTCTGGATCTCATCTTGCCCTGCATTTCCCCCCAACCATCCAGTGTGCACACATAGGAAGATTTAAAAAGCATGGGGAAATGGAGTTGGGAAAACAGTCCTTGTAACAATCAATGGTATCAGTCAGAGAACCTCTCCCAATCCAGGGGAAGATAAGATCTCTCCCATAGTCTCCCTGAAGTCTGCCATGGCCTTTTTGTTCAAATAATCTAAAGAATAAAAAAAAAGAAGAAGGAGAAGAAAGAAAAAAAAAACAGAAATTAAATTCAATCTAAGTAATGCCTAATTGTTCCCAAAGTGTTGGAAAACAGTCATTCCACCTAAAATGAATTTTCCAAGCCACAGGAGCTTACCCATTATAATCTAAAAAAAATTAAATGATTTACAAAGCACACTTTTCTAAAGCCATTTAGAGTATCTCTGGAAAAGTCCAAAAGAGATCAGTTGAATCCATGAAGGACAGAGAGATTAGATTAGGAGGTGGAGGGAAACAGACTTCTCACTATGCACTCTTTTTTACTTATGGATTTTGAACCATAAACATCTACTATGTATTGATTTAGATCGATCACACACTTCCTTACTCCTTTGATAGCTGGACCTAGCTTAGCTTTTCTTTCGAAATCAAAGTCATCACTGAAAGTGTTACTGTCTTACTCTTGAATAGCATGATTCCAACAGATATTAAAACTGCACACAGTTATTGGCTCCTACACTAAGTGGCTAAAAAACTGCTAAGCCTCCACAAATTTTGGGTCTGCATATCCTTTAGATTTTCTATCTGTTCCCTCTCAGGTATCACTTTTCATAGTTATGGGTGACTGCTCCTAGCAACCACCTCCTGCTTCTGATCCAGTCTTCTGTTCTGATGTGACTTGAAAGTCAAATGATCTCAGATGATAAATAGGATTCATTAAGTGGGGACAGGAAGAGAAATCCAGGAGTTTATTTTTAAAATGTTACCAATTGTGTGAGCAACAATTTTCCTAGAGTGGGTTAGGAGGAATGGCTTTCTAATATTCCACCAGACTGACTTCTCTCTGTCTCCAAATCCCATGGCGCCGAGTCTCTGATCACAGGTCTTTGTGCTACATTGGCCTGAGAGACACCAATGGCGACTAGCATGCTGCAAGAGAAAAAGCCTCTGCAAACTAGAGAGCTCTCCTCTTGCTCTCCCAAGAAGATGCAAAAAAGCTATTGGGACATCACTCAGGAACTCAAACGGGCAAAAGATCCGGGTCATTCAAGATTGGACTTCATGACATCTCTTTGACCTCTCTATGACTTTCCTGCTTATTTCTACTTTTTGGGTTTTAGTTTTTGTGCGTTTTCTTTTTTGCTACATATCTAATATTAGTGTCTTCTAGATAAGTAGAGTCCCTGCTAATAGCACCGCTACAATGATTTTTTTTCTCTTTTTATCTGAATGAGGTTAAAACTTTTATTTTAAAAATTCTGGATAATTAACTGGCACTGTGGATTGATAGCACCAAGTTCAGGCAAGCTGCTCCTCTGTGGATGCTTGAATCTGGCACCAAGAAGGTGGAGGTTTGAACATCATCATCTCGAGGTAAGGTATGGAGGATTTTGAAAAGTTATTGGAGAATTAAGAGGGGAGTTGAAAGGCAAGGGCAGATAGTACAAAAATAATATGCAGATTCAATGCAATCCCCATCAAAGTACCAATGACACTCTCCACAGAACTGCAAAAAAGGAAAAATTCCTAAAACTCATTTGGAAGAATAAATGACCCAGAATAGCCAAAGCAATTTTAAGCCAAAAAAGCAATGCTGAGGGCATCATAATACCTGATTTCAAATTATACCACAAAGATATAGTAACAAAAACTGCACGCTACTGGCATAAAATCAGACACAGAGATCAAAGGAAGGGAATAGATGACTCAGAGACAAGCCCACAGCTCTGTAGTCATGCGATCCGTGACGAAGGTGCCAAAGACGTACAATGAGAAAAGACAGCTTTGTAAGGAAATGGTGCTGGGAAAACTGTTGTCCATACGTAGAAGAATGAGAGTAGTCACTTACATCTCACCAAGCACAAAAATCAACTCAAGGTGGATCAAAGACCTCGGAATTAGACCAGAGACTATGCAACTCCGAGAGGAACACGTGGGCTCAACACTTCAGCTTTTAGGCACAGCAGTGACTTCCTCAATAGGACCTCGAAAGCTCGGGAAATAATGCCAAGAGTTCAGAAACGGGACAGCATCAAATTAAAAAGGTTTGCACAACAAAGGAAACAGTTAGGAATGTGGAGAGAGAAACCACACAACGGGAGCAATATCTTTGCTAGCTACTTTTCTGACAGACGATTAGTATCTAGAATATATAAAGAGCTCCAAAAACTTTACACCAAAAAAATCAAATAACCCAATTAATAAACGGGTAAATGAACTAAACCAACATTTATCAAAAGAAGAAATATAAATGGCCAACAAATACATGAAAAAATGTATTGGCCAAATTATATTGTTCTGTTGTGCGTAGGTACAAATATGTGACAACGGATCCCACCAATATGTACAACTATAATGCACCAATAAAAATGTGGGGAAAAAAGAAAAAATCAAGGGGAGAGTGTGAGAAGATGTCGTTGATATGGTGTTAATGGTGTTGACGTTCCAAGAGGGAAAGCAAAAGAAAGTTAATTGTGGAAATTACCGGCCTGTAAATGGGATAGTAATGGTAATAGAACAGATGCTAGCTGTGAAGAATTCGTCAACATCTGGAAAGGATAAAGACACAAAGGATTTATGGGAAGAAGGGAATTCAAGAGACTCTGTGGACAAGAAAAACAGAGCAAAGCCAGGTCTTTAGCGAAGGATTTGGAACCTGGGTAAAGGGTTATGTTCAGCTGCCACGCCGTTGCGACTCTCAAGCCAGCTCCGAATGCCTTGGAAGAGAAAGTGGTCACATGGACTGCACAGCGGGCTGGGAGGTCATAAATAAGGGATAATGACAGAAGAACCCAGAAATGGCTCCAGGGAGGGGAGTGGGGGCTGAGGGCACTTCCCTGGAGGGCAGGGTGCAGTCTGGTTTCATTTAACATCTTTGCTAATGATTTGAAAGCAGGAAAAAACAAATGTCGAGAAAGTGGGCCAAGCGAGGAGAGACAAGCACACACGTCACCGACCAGCAAGGTCACCCAGCAGGTCCCAGGGGATTGTGAAAGGGAGGTGGGAATAGCCTAGGTTGGAATCGCCGAGGAAAATGATCTTAAATGAAAAAATAATACCTCTTCAAGGGTGGGTGGGGAAGGAGTGGCTGCTGGAGGAACAGAGAAGGAAGTAAAGGTGGCCAAAAGCAGCCCTGGGGGATAAATAATGTTTACTAGCAGCATGGTCCTGAGGAAGCCAGCAGAACGGAAGTCCAGTATTGAGCTTTGCCAATGCGTGGCGCGGTCAACAGTGTGACGTGTAACTGGGCCACCCACTCGGGTGTCGAGGGGCAGGAAGCAGGTGTGCCAGTTGGACTTCTGAGGCCTATCGGGACACTCAAGTCCCTACAGCGCCATCTGCATTCCTGGGTCAGACTTCTAGAGTGTTTGATGTCCCATCACCTACACAGTGCCTGACACACCAGAGGTGCTCAGGGACTGGGGGACAAATGCAGAAAGCCCTGTGGAGGGGCTGGCGAAGCAGCTCAGTGGTGCAGTGCTTGCCTGGCATGCATGAGGACGTTTCCATCCCCAGCACCACACACACATGTTGGAAAATCAAAAAACCAGATGAAAAAAAAAACGAATAAAATTGATCCTGTCTCTCTTAGAAAAAAAGAAGAAGGAGAAGAAGAAGAAGAAGAAGAAGAGGAGGAGGAGGAGGAGGAGGGAAGGGGAAGGGTGGAAAACAGAAAGGGGAAGAGGCCACCCTGTGGGATTCTTAGCAAATCTACAATCATCCAGAGAAAATGGTGTGAGGATTTCAGCTAAGGGCCCTACCAGCTTTGAGAGCTGTGGAGTCTGTGATTGGAGGAGAAAGTCCCAGCCAGGAGCTCCTGGTATCTAAGCAAACTCACAACTGTCCAGCTTGCGCTCTGGGACCCGGGCCTGCCTCATTCCAGCCTGTGGAGATGGAACTGCGGTGCACACACAGCCCTCCTGCGACTGCCACTCACGTCCCTGGCCACCTTCAATCAGACGTTAACTTCTGTGTCCTGAACTCTATCCAGTACCCAGCCTGAAGTCGTAGCATTCTTTCTGTTTACTCAAAGGCCTAAGTCCCTTGTTCCAACATCACTGGAACAGAAAGGGCAAGAAAATGTGCAATGCTCAATCCTCCTACGCCTCCAAATCCACTATTTCTAGACGAGGGCTTCTCAAACTTTTGTGTGCAAGGGGGAACCTGCACTTCTACCAAGTTTCCAGGCAGTGTCGATGTTAGTCCGTGGAGCACACCTTTGTAAAGTGAAACTCCACAGCAACATTCAATAGCACTTTCTGCAAAGATGGAAATGTTCCTTATCTGCACTGCACAGTGCAGTAGCCACCACCCTCATGGGACTTGAACACAGCTGTGACTTGAGAACTAACTCTTTGTGAGCTGGGGATTTAGCTCAGTGATAGAGTGCTTGCCTAGCATGCGTGAATCCCTGGGTTTGATCCCCAGCATAGAGACAACTGTCTTTATTTTATTTTATCTTATTTTATTTTTATTTTTATTAATTTAAATTTAAGTAGCAGAGCTCTAGTGAAATTTATGTACCCACTAAGTATTCAGAATTATTGGTCTAGAAAGCAGATGGTTCCTCCCAATAAATGATCGATCATACAGTTGTCCAGGTTCTCCAACACTGTACATTCAAATGGACCAATAAGCAGTTTGGAAATAAGAGTTTATATGATAGCTACTGTTTATTACAAAATTATACTCCAATTACAGAGGTTTTTTTTAAGAGAGAGGGATAATGAGAGAGAGAGAGAAAGAGAGAATCAATTTTAATTAGTTTTTCATGTGACTTTTTGTTCCTCCAACACCTCGTTGTGTACGTGGTGCTGGGGTTTGAACTTGCGCATGCCAGGCAAGCACCATGACCATTGAGCCACCGCTCCAGTTCCAATTACAGAAATTTTTAAAAGAGAGATAAGACACTCCAAAGGAGAAATTAAGAGATTTGCCACATTTGAGTTTTGTTAAACCGTTTTATAGAAGTATAAGTGACATAGGATCAGCTGCATGAAGTATAAAATATCTTATCACTCTGATCAAGATAGCAAACACACAGAAGTTTCCTTGTGTGCTTGGTAATCCCTCCAACCCACCTTTCCCTGCTCCTCATCTATCAATGGACAACCATTGTTTTGCTTTCTATTATAATGTATTAGTTTCCATTTCCTATAATTTTTATAAATGGAAGCATACTATACGCAAGATTTTATTTGCCTGGCTTCTTAAATTTAGCATAAATAAGAGTCATCCATACTTTTGCATGCATTGATAGTTCATGCTTTTTTATTGCTGAGTAGTATTCCACACTTTATTTATATATGTACCTATTAATGGACATTGTAGTCATGTCCAGGTTTTTCTATTTTAAAAAATGCTGCCATTAGCATTTGTGTACATGTTTTTGCACAGACATGTGCTTTTATTTCTCTTGGATCAATATCGAGGCATGGATCAGATGAATGTTATATAGACATGTGTCTTTAAGAAACTAACAAAATGGGTTCCAAAATTGTTGTACCATTTTACATTCCAACTAGCAGTATGTGAGAGTTCCCGTTCTTCCACATTCCGACACTGCTGTGATGAGACCATTAAACCTTGACTATTCTGATAAGAGAGCAATGATATCTCACTGTAGTTTTATGCTCAAATTCATATTCTGCTCAAGTCTTTGGCCCATTGCTTGTTACCATTGAGATTCAAAGGTCCTTCATACATGCTGAATCAAGGACTTTCCAGATATGAGATATTGTAGATACTTTCCCCCAGTCTGTGGTTTATCTTTTCAGCCTCTGAAATGTGGCTTTTGAAGAGCAAATTTTTTACTTTCAGTGAAGCCAAATTAATCAAATTTTTTCTTTTTGTTTAGCATTTAGTTTAAGAAATCTTTGCTTAACCAAGATCACAAAAGTATAACCCTATGTTTTGTTAACTCTTGTACACAGTGTTAGGCATGAATTAATGTTCACTTTTTGGCGTACACATATCCATCTATTCCAAATTTTGTTGAAAAGATTTTTCTTTCTCTACTGAATTCTTTTCCGTCTTTGATGACACGCAATTAACCATATGCATGTAAGTATATATCTAGACTCCATTCCTTTCCTTGATCATTTATTCCAACACCAACATCATACTGTCTTGATTACCATAAATTTTATAATAAGACTAGAAGCCAGGTAGTGCTAGTCTTCCAACTTTGTTTGTTTTCAAAGATGTGTTAAAAACCATTCCAGTATATTTGCATTTCCAGATGAGTCTTGGAATCGATCTCATCAATTTTTACTAAAAATTGGGTTTGCTTTGAATCTGGATTTATTTGGAGGGAAACTGGCATCTTAACAATGTTAAATCTTCTATTCTTGTATTTCACAAGCACAGCATCTCTGCATTTATTTAGATCTTAATTTCTCTCAGCAATGATTTTCAGCTTTCAGCTTATACATCATGTCAGAGTCATCCTTAAGTATTTAATAGTTCTTTTTATTATAAGCAAGTCGTTTTTAAAAAAATTTTTAAAGAGAGAGGGACAGTGAAAGAGAGAGAGAGAAGCCATTTTTATTTAGTTTTTCACATGGATTTCGTTGCTCTGAGACTCTTGTGTGCATGGTGCTGGGGTTTGAACTCGTGTACGCGCTCACGCCTGGCAAGTGCCTTAACCGCCGAGCCACCGCTCCAGCCCCGGTTTTTAAAATTTTACCTGTTAATTTCTGGTATTCAGAAATATAATTGATTGTTTTTATTAAGCTTGCATCTTACATCCTTGATAAACATGAATTTATTCCACCAGAGAGTATACAATGACAACCATGTAATCTGTAAATACAGAAAGTTCTACTTCTTTCTAATCTGGATATATTTTATTTCTGTTTTTCATGCTTTTTGCATTGCTTGAAACCTACAAAACAACACTGGATAGAATTAATGTTTAATTCTATCAAAATGTTTAATAGAATTTCTGCAGTAAAGCCATCTTGGCCTTGAGTTTTTAATGAAAGGGTTTTTAACTACAAATTCACTTTTTTCAGTAGATATAAAACTGTTCAAGTCATCAGCATTTTTTTTCCTTTATTTTTTTATTTTTTGGGACCAGGGATTGAACCCAGAGGCACTTAACCACTGAGCCACACCCCAGCCCCTTTTTATTTTGACACAGGGTCTCGCCAGCTTGCCGAGGCTGGCTTTGTACTTGTCGTCCTCCTGCCTCAGCCTCCTGAGTTGCACCACCGTGCCCAGCCATTTACTTACTTATTTTTGTTAGTAATTTCTGTCTTCAAGAGTTCTTGATTGGTCTAGCTATAATTTTACCACTTCTATTGAGTCATTTTCTTCCTTAGACTTGATCACTATGAACACTACCAGCATTTTCATTTAAAAAATACAGAAAACTTTGAACCTATTTGAGCATCAGTTAGACTAAACTGGTACTTTCCCACGGTCTTTCCCACCCTACCCCTTCCAGCCTGGACACAGTCCCTCACATTTTCCCTGAAGGCAGCTGTAGCAACTCAGACAGGATTTAACCTTTCACTAGCAGCACCTTCTGCAGATCTTTCAGTGATAACTCTCTAGCAAAACCATTAAATAGCATGGCTCCCATCACAGGGGTGACCAAATAGATCCTATCAGTGTGGCCCAGGAAACTGCCTAGGAACCTGATGGAAGCCGCACCCAAAGTCACTCCATGCAATAGACCTGCCAATCTCAGGTCCAACTGCAGGCACTAAATCAACCCTGTGTCCCTGCTCCTCGCCCGGTCTAGTACAGTTTGCAGATAGTCTAGTCCACCCAGGGACCAGTCCAGCTGTCCAACAAGAGCACTCCTGTGGGTACAGGGGCCACACTTCGACATGTCCCTGGTGACAGGCCTTCTACCCATAGATCTGACTGTGGGCCTGGCAACAGCTGAGACTTGGCTCTAGCCTTACTCAACCATGGTCCCAGAGGAAGACCCATCAGTCCAGGGCCCCAACAGGAAAATGTCTTTAACATACCAACACCAATCTGTAAAGACTAAAAGAGGGCTATGCTCCTTCAAATTCATAGACACCAACGCAAAGTTACACAGATCCTGAAGAGCAAGACAGACATGACAACCCAACGGACATTCCATAAATGAAGAATGCAAAAATGAACTGAAAAACAGCAGACAGTTTCAACATCAGACTTGGTTATAGAGAAGAAGAAATCAGTGACTTAAGACCAGTCATTTTGGGGCTGGAGAGGGGGCTTGGCGGTTACAGCAGTTGCCTGGCATGCGCGAGTACACAGGTTCAAACCCCAGCACCACGGACACAACTAAGTATCAGAGCAACGAAAGCCATGTGAAAAACTCAATAAAAATTGATTCTCTCTCTCTCTCTCTCTCTCTCTCTCCTTCCTTCTCTCTAAAAACAAACAAACAAAAAAAAAACCCCAAAACAAGAACAACAAAAAAGCAGTCAACTGACATTTTCCAGTTAGAGGAACTAAAAGGAAAGAAGTGGAGAAAGTACATGTGATGTATGTGACACCGTCAAGAGAGGCAGCATATACATTAAGAGTTCCAGAAGGTTCAGATAATGAGAAAGCGACTGAAAGTTTTAAAACGAATGACGGAAAACTCTAGACATATGTGGAAGGAAATAAACACCCAGGACCATGACACCAAAGAAACTTAAACAGACCGAATGTCAAGAGATTTTCACTCAGCTGCACATTACAATTATACTGTCAAAAGTTAAAGACGGGCTGGAGTGGTGGCTCAGTGGTTCCGGCACTTGCCTGGCATGCGCAAGGACAAGGGATCGAACCCCAGCACCATGTACACACCTGAGTGTCGAGCAATGAAAGCCATGTGAAAAATTCAATAAAATTATTCTCTCTCTCCCTCCCTCTCTCTCTCTCTGTCTCTGTCTCTCTCTCTCTCTCTCTCGCTCGCTGTCCCTCTCTCTTTAAAAAAGAAAAAGTCAAAAACAAAGAGAATTTTGAAAGCAAAATGAGAAAACTGATTCCTGCAATGTAAGGGAAACAGCATGAAACTTACCAACAGATTTTTTTTCAGTGGAAAATTTGCTGATCAGGAAAGACTGGGATGATATATTCAAAGTGCTAAAAGAAAAAAAAATCCTGTCAATGAAGAATAAATAAATAAATGTCTTCAGAAAAGTTTTCTTTCAAAAGTGAAGGAGTGGGGCTGGAGTGGCGGCTCAGCAGTTAGAGCGCTTGCCTTGCATGCCCAAGGACCCGGGTTCCAATAGCAGCAGCACAAACACAACAGCACAAATAAGTGCTGAAGAAAAAAACCAGATAAAAAAATAAATAAGATTTATTCTCTCTTTCCCTATCTCTCTCTGTTAAAAAGATAAGTGAAGGAGTGATCGAGACATCCCCAGATTCTATAGTTTGAATAGGGGTTGAGTGTGCCCCACAGATCCACATGTTAATAGTTAATCCCCATGGTGAGCTATTAAATGTGTGGGAAAACAATCCGATTATGGTGTTTAAAGACTGAATCTTTAGAGGTGATTCTGATAAGATAAGGTCAACATTGTGGAAACCCATGATTGAATATTAACAGCTATATAAGAGAGAGAAAGAGCAGAGACAGAAATACACACATGCAAGGTGATGTCCTAAACCTCTTGAGGACTTTACCAGCAAAAAGACCATCATCAGGTGTGGCACCTTGATCCTGGAAGAGAATGGTGAACCAAAATATACCTCTTTTGTTTATAGCATTACTCAGTCTCAAGAGTTTTGTTATAGTAACAAAACACTGACTAATGCACAAGACAAACAAAAGCTAAGAGCATTCATCACCACTAGATCTGCCTTATAAGAAATGTGAAAGGCAGGTCTTCAAGTTAAAATGAAAAGTCTCTAATCAACATAAAAGTATACCATTTACTAGTAAAAGTAGGTATATAGTCAAATTCAAAATATTCTCATACTGTAATGATGGTATGTAAATTGCTTTTAACTCTAGTATAAAAGTGAAATGATAAAGTATTAAAATGACTATATCATGTGACCCAGCAACCCTGTTTCTAGTTATATATCAAGGAGATGAGATCGTATTTTGAAAAGATCTATGTATGCCCATGTTTATTGCAGCATTAGTCACAATAGCCAAGCTATGGTAACACAAATATTTATTGATGGATAAATGGATACAAGTGTCATGCACAGACACAACGACACACACACACAGGAATATTATTCTGCCTTAAATAAGAAGGAAATCCTGCCATTTGGAACAACATGGAGGAACCAGGACCTTATTCTAAGTGAAATCAGCCAGATACAGAAAGACAAATACTGAATTGGCCTCACATGTGGAATCTAAGAGTCAAACTCATAGAAGGGTCCAGGGCTGGAGAAATGGGGCTGAAAGCCACAAGCTTTCAGTTATGCAGGGTAAATTTGTTCTGGAGATCAAATGTATAACATGGTGACTGCAGTTATTAACACTGCATCATATACTTGAAATTTGCTGAAAGTAGATCTTCGGTGTTTTTAAGCGCCGCCCAAATGGTAACTGTATTAGGTGATAGAAATGTTAATTAGCTTGATTGTGCTAAACATTTCAAAATGTATATTTTCATGAAGTATCTTCCATGGGCCAGGACTATAACATCTTCCTTCCTTTCCAATTTACAAGAGTTGTTTTGCAGGCAGTGAGATTATTTAGGAGAAAGCATTGTGTTAAATAAAAGCATATGCATAGAATACAAAAGCATATTTCTTGTGCTTCTCTCTCCCTTCTGAGCAAGAAAAATCCTCCAAACTTTGAAGACCTGGCTCAGAGACCTTTCCCTCATCTTCCCTCTGTGTTCTCAGAGCACCCTTTTCATGACTCCAATCAGGTTCCCTCACTGTCTCCCGGCCAGGAGATGAGCAGGCCATGGCTGGCTTCTATCATTGCGCCTGGCACACAGGAGACAAAGTGAGTGTTTGCAAATGGGGATGATGAGGCCTGAGAAAACGGGATGAAGAAGTCATACATTCCTTCCCCAGCTGATTTTTTTCCCTTAGGCTGGCGCTCTTGCCACCTGCCGTTGCTGGCTGGCCTCTACCCCATGTCCATCCACTTAAAACAGAGTAAACAGCAGGAGCAACAGAGTTGCTCTGCAAGTGGGGCCTGAGTCAGTGCTTCTCCTCCTTGAGAACATCTCCCCTGATCCCTGCCTAAGGTCGAGCACAGTGACTGTTGTGCCTCTTGACTCTTTTCAGGACCACTGGAGGGTTGTGCTCCCAGCCTCGCTTAATATGCTGAGAGACTTGGAGAACTGGAGGCCTCGGTGCGGAGGAACGGTGAAGCGGAGGAGCGGACAGATTCTCTGAGCCTCGCTGCCTGGCCCCTGCGTCAGAAGTGGGGTAGGGTGGGGAGAGGAGGAGCAGCTGCTGCCTGCCTCGCTGAGCCCAGATGGTGGGTCCGTGGGAAACATTTAATTGTCCACAGAGAAAGGACATCTCTTGTTGGCCGAAGATGCGGGCTGATCAGGAGCAGCCCCCAGCCTCTCTTCCCTTCCTCCTTCCTGCTGCGAATTCAACTTGATGCATACAAGGAGAGGTTCCAGAGCTCTGATCCACAGCCACAGTGCCCAAGCTCAAGTCAGGGACGTGCACAAACAACTCAGGGAATTTTTTTATTTGGGAGGTAGGGAGGGAAGTTCCCATGTGAACCCACTTGGCCAGGGCCTGAACTATTGCCTAACCCATCTCTTCCTGCTCCCAGACAGAATTTTCTTTGTGCCAGAAGCCTTCATGTTGGGGATGCTTGAGAAAGGAAAGCAGGGAGTGGGCAGGGGTGTGGCAGTGGTGTGGCAGTGGTGCATACAAACAGCTCAGCTTTTGGGAGACAAATATTTCAGAATGTCAGTGAAATAATTTAGGACTCTGCCATTTTATGGGATGCCTCTATCATATAATAGCTTCATGACCTCAGGAAGGTCAAATAACCATTGGGACCCTCAGTTTTCTCCTCTACAAAATGAAGACAAAGAGACCTACCTGGTAGGATGTTATGCAATCAGGTCTGAAATACCTGCTCACTCAGGGCTAAATATATGGCAGTTCTTTTCTCTCTCAGGCTAATGAGATACTAAGGACAAAGGCTAGGATCAACCTTATATTCCTCCTATGTCCAAAATTATTGTTGTCTAATGCATGGATTTTCCACCTCCCCCTTAACTCTCTATTCCAGTTTTCCTTTGACTGTGCCTTATTGCTCCTGGGATTTTTATTGTAAAGTCTTTAAAATCCGTTCTGCACTAGCTGCTAGGCATAAAAAAATGTGTATTTGTGTATGATATATTTTCAAAAATACACAATATATGCAAGCACCATGCAGCATGCCCACACACAGACAGTGACATGTGAGGTTTACACAGGATGAGGTTTCAACCGCACTGAGTTTCGTAACACCAGATGGGCTTCCGAAACACATTGCATGTAAATTTTCAGCTTGATCAGAGAATTATATTTGAATGCACTTTTTTGGACATCCAACAACTGACAGGTGTTTTTAGAAGTTTCCATCCCTGTGCCTGGGACTCGAGTTACTCCCCTTTGCCTGGAGCCATGGGCAGAAGGGAGATGGCTGGAAAGTCCTCTTCCCTTCTCTCTTGCCATGGTGACTATCCAGTGCCTCAAGTGAACAGTCTCTATCCACCCCCAGAACATCTCCAGTCATCTTTTCTCGTTGCTGAAAGACAGCTTGTAGGGCTGGACCCATGGGAATATAGTGGGAAGAATATATCCTTTTCTTTTCTCTGTAACTCAGCTACTTACCCCACATTTCTTTTCTCTGAAAGTGCGCCCATCCCTCAAAGCCTGTGGTGAGAATTTTAAACATGCTCCAGAGGCAGCCAGCAGATTGGGTGTCCTTTGACTTTTTCTATCAGCCCATCAGAGCCAGCTTGTCACGGGGAGCAACCACAATCATGCCAGACCCGGTTGGAAGCCACAGGAGCGAGGCGCTATTCCAGTCCCGGCTTCATACACCAAATGCTACTGGAGAAGCCACCTGTCTACTGCCCTGTGTCCATGGTTTCCTGCTATGTGTCAGTGGGGAGACCCAGATGACTCTGGACTCTCCAGAGAAACGTGGGAACTGAACGTGGCCACTAGGTGGCGGTAAGCAGAAGGACACAAAACTGGAGCCCCCGCAAGGGCTGCAGGGTATTTTGGGCCCAAAGATGCAGAAGTGTAATCTAAGGAGAAAGCTACCAACTTTGCTCACTCAGTTTGTCCCAACACATCTGTGGAACACCAGCGTTTGGTCATCCTTTAAGAGTTAGCTCAAGAATGTCTCCTGCAGAGCTGCTCCCGTACATCCTCTCTCCCCCAGGTCTCAGGCAACGCTGGTCCTCCTCACCTTTTCCTCCCACCCTCCTGCATCCGCACCCGGACCAAAATGCCTGCCACCAAGAGCACCATCACTCCCCCTCTGTTTCCCTGGGAGGTTCTGGAGAGCAGAGACCAAGTTTCCTTCACCTGCTTTCCTGATGCCCAAACAGGGACTGCACTGCGCCTGCTGAGGTCTGTTTGGCTTCTGGGTTGTTTTTTAATGAATTGATTCATGAAAAGATTTTGGGAAAAGCAAATTAATTCAATTATTTATCTTATTTTTTAAGTAAATCAGTATTAAAGATTTATGCCTTTGTTGATTCTGATCAGTAACATTATTTTGGTGGAGTTCTAAGCATCTTTCAGCAGTGGAACTCTTGGCCCAAACAAAAACCCTATGACTACTCACATATAAAAAGAGATGAAAACAGAGCTAGTTGATTTGAAACTGGAGGGGGAGGCCTGGACCTTAGTTTTCCTCTACCTCTGCACCCCTCCTTGGTCAGGGAACTCCTGCTTGGAAACAGTGAGTCTTTAAACATAGCTTTAAAAGCATTAGCTTGGATGCTATATTGGCTCCTCTGTATCTCCAGTTCCTAGAACAGGTGAATGACTGGGGGGAGTCTGAGCTCCTTGGGGTAGGAACAGCACTCCTGCCATCAGGCAGCCAGGAGCAGAGAATGCACAGTGGACATCTGATCCCTTTGAATGGCCTTGCGTCCAGTTAAAATGACAGTGCTCAAAGCCACACACTGCTGTAGAAGTTGGAGAGAAGTGGCCTTTCCTGACTTTGTCCTGCAGGAAACATGGGAAGGGGGCTGAGGAGAAGGCTGGCCTGACCATCACCTGTATCTATGCTGTAGAGCTCCAGCGTTCAATCACTGGATTTCTGGATCAGAGCCAGCTGGGTGGCCAAGTAGTCAACAGCTCCTTCTTCAGTACTAGATATTTCTTTTTTTTAATTTATTAAGGAGTTGAGTTATTGCACAATCATAAATGCATATAAAATAACAATGTGATATGCATTTGTTCTTAAACCAGAATTACTCCTGCATCACCCATACCCCAGTCTCGTGATTCTTCTATATTTCACCTGTACAAAAGATATAAATGTTTAGATTGTGAATTTTCCAGAATTAAATGATAGCATAAGTATTATTTAGATTCTCAGGGTGGTAAGGAGTATTCTACATTGTTGATTCTCTCCCTAGATCCCTCCCTCTTCCTTTTCCCAGGCCTTTCCCCGCCACACACACACATATCTATGGTTCTGGTAGATAATGTGTTGCTAGGCCTTTGTTGGATCTAATATATGAGTTTCACAACCCTTCACCTAAGTCTGGGTTTAGCTCCATCCTCCACAAATGAAGGAAAACATTTGACCTTTGACTCTCTGGGTTTGGTTAACTTTGCTCAGCATGATTTCTTCCATAGTCCTCCATTTATCCTCAAAGGCTGCAATATTGTTGTTTCTAATCGCTGAATAGAATTCCATTGTACGTATGTGCCACAGTTTTTGGGTCCATTCACCCAGTGAAGGGCATCTGGGTTGGTTCCATAATTTAGCTATTGTAAATTGAGCTGCTATGAACATAAAGTTTGCTGTGTTGCTGTAATCTGCTGATTTTAACTCCTCTGGGAAAATACCCAGAAGAAGGATAGCTAGATCGTATGGTATGGTGAATCCATCCCTAATTTTTTGAGGATTCTCCACACTGCTTTCCAGAGCAACTGTACCAGTCTGTAGTTTTACCCACAGTGTGCTACTGTGCCTATTTCTCCACAGTCCCTCCAGCATCTGTTATTGTTTATATTTTTCATCTTTGCCAATGTGACTGGAGTAAGGTGAAATCTTGACGTAGTTTTGATTTGCATTTCTCTGATTTACTAGTGATTTAAAACACTTTCTCATGTATTCATTGACTAGCTCAGTTTCCTCTGTCGAGAAGTTTCTATTCAGCTCTTTGGCCCATTTATTGATTGGATTGTCTGTGTTTTGGGTATTCAGTTTTTTGAGTACTTTGTAATTTTTGAGTATTAGTGCCCTGTCAGAGGAATCACATGGCATGATGATCTCCCATTCTGTACGTTGTCTCTTGACAATTTTGACCAATTCCTTGGCTGAGCAAAAGCTTTTTAGCTTAATGTCATCTCACTCATTGATTTTTTTATCTTAATTCTTTCACTTTAGTATTCTTATTGAGAAAGTCTTTGCCTACTCCAAAATGCTGGAGTGTTGATCCTAACTTTTCTTCTAGCAGTTGGCAGCTGGTTTAATTCCTAGTTCCTTCATCCATTTTGATTTGATTGTTGTGCAAGGTGAGAGGTAAGGATCTAATTTCAACTTCTTACACATGGCTGTCCAGTTTGTCCAGCACCATTTGTTGAACAGGCTGTCTCTCCTCCATGTTATATTTCAGTCCCCTTTGTTGTCAAAGTTCAAATGTTTAAAGATTTGTGGGTTTGTCTCTATTCTATTCCTTTGTTCTTCATTCCTATTTTGATACCAGTACCATGTTGTTTTTGTTACTACAGCTCTATAGTATAATTTTAGATCTGGTATTGCAATTCCACCCATTTCATCTTTCTTTTTTAGTAATGTTTTGGCTATTCTGGGTTTCTTGTTGTTCCAAATGAATTTGAGAATTGATTTTTCTGTATCTGTAAAGAATGACATTGGAATCTTGATGGGAATTACATTGAATCTGTATAGTGCTTTTGGCAGAATGGCCATTTTAATTATATTAATTCTGCCTAACCAAGAGCATGGAAAATCTTTCCAACTTATAATGTCTTCTTCAATTTCTTTCTTCAATGTTTGATAGTTTTTGTTGTAGAGGTCTTTTATTTTCCTTGTTAGATTAATTCCAAAGTATGCTACTCTTTTTGAGGATATTGTGAATGGGACCAATTTCCTGATTTCTTCTTCTGCCCTATCATCGTTAGTGTATAGGAAAGCTATTGATTTATGGGTGTTGATCTTGCAGCCTGCCACTTTGCTAAATCTTTTATAGGTTCAAGCAGTTTTTGGTGGAATTTTTTGGATCTTCCAGATATGGGATCATGTTGTCAGCAAAAAGGGATAGTTTGACTTCCTCCCTTCCTCTTCTTATCCCTTTGATTTCCTTCTTTGCCTGATTGTTCTGGCTAGAGTCTCAGGAACTATATTGAATAAAAGTGGTGAGAGTGGACAGCCTTGTCTTATTCCTGAGTTTAATGGAAATGCTTTCAGCTTTTCTCCGTTTAGTGTTATACTAGCTGAGGGTTTGTCATATATGGCCTTTACATAGCTATAAGTTCCTTTGATCCCTATCTTTTCTAGAGTTTTGAGCATAAATGGGTGCTGGATTTTATCGAAGGCTTTTTCTGATCAATTGAGATGATCATATGGTTTTTGTCCTCACAACTGGATATTTCTGGACATTGATGTAGCATCAACTTATCTGAATGTTCCCTGGGATAGCATACAATAATATGAGTGCTGAAAGATCAATACATCACCGTCATGCTGAGAATCTTAGAGTCCGAGGTACCATTGTGCTCAGCTAGGCTGATTCAAGGAAGCATCCTTCCTGTAGCTTCTCTGACAGGGAGCTCATTCCTTCGAGAGGCGGGGTGGCCACTGCCAGCCTTTACTTTCAACCTCCACCTCTCGGATGGCTCCTCCCCTCACCATGTAAGTGTGCTCAAGTCTCCCTATGTCCTGAAAAAGTGTCCTTGTCTCCCTCAGTGTCTCTTTCCTTCACAGTCGAACCCCTTGAGGGAGCACCTTATGTTCTGCTGTGACTTCCTTACCTCCCTCTATCCCCCTCTGCCCACTGCTCTCCAGTTTATGTCCCCACTACTCCACTGACACTGCTCTCGACTAGATCAAAACTGCCTCTGGATTGCAAAGCCCAATACTTAGCCGCGATGGGCTTCTAATCAGAAACTCTCACCTCCCTTGATTTGTCATGACAGCTCTCTGTTGGTTTGCTGCTTCCTTCTTTGGCTACCTCATCTAAACTCCCTTCTTGGTTTAATCTTTGGACATTTCTCCATCTTCTTTCCATGTTATCCCACCTACTGTTTTCTAGTAGCACTATCTACCAGTAGTGGATAAATATTACTAGTACTATCTTTTATGTTATCATTAGAAATAGCACTGGGCCCTTTCAGTGATCTCCTGCACCCAACCCATAGCAAAATCATCTCCATCCTCCCTCCTCAAACCACCACATCCATCCTTCTATATCCTGACACCACGCCCTGATTTATGCTTCGTCTATCTTCTGTTTCTGCCACACCTTCAGCACTGATCCATGCAATACCACAGATCTAAAATATAAATCAGAGTGTGCTGTTGCCCGCATTTGCCATTCTCTGTGGTGCCCACCACTTACAGAATAGCATGCAGCTGATTAGCAAGGTTCTTAGACCAAGCTGTCCCTATACAAGGCCAACACCTGGCCCACTCTCTACCTCTCCAACCTCATCTTCTTTCATTCTTGAATTTGAATTCAGTTTTAGAGAAATGTGAAATTCCTTCAGATTTCCACTACGAGCTCTTTCGCACATTCTTTT
Organism: Aplodontia rufa; assembly: GCA_004027875.1. Classification (NCBI taxonomy): domain Eukaryota; kingdom Metazoa; phylum Chordata; class Mammalia; order Rodentia; family Aplodontiidae; genus Aplodontia; species Aplodontia rufa. Next base: position 288,886 of record PVKS010000006.1, read on the forward strand.
ATTTCTGAATGGGAACTCCTTTTTACCTGGTAACTTCCATGCAGTTTCTGATACTCAGCTCAGACCTGGCTTGGTGGTGCACACCGTGACTGTAGCAACTTGGGAGGCTGAGACAGGAGGATCACAAGTTCAAGGCCAGTCTGGGCAACTCAAAATAAAAAAATAAAGAAGACTGGAGATGTAACTCAGTGGTAGAGCACTCCTGGGTTTAATCCCCAGTACTGGAAAGGAAGAAAGAAAGAAGGGAGGGAGGAAGGGAAGGAAGAGAAAAGAACCCACCTCGGCTCAGCTCATATTCTATTTGGGAGCTGTCCCTGACCCTTCCCAATCTGACTAGGTACTTCCCAGAAGCTTTCCATGACAATCTGTGCATGTTTCTATCTTAGCAGAAATGAAACTATGTTGAAATCACACACTTGATGGTCACCCTCATTAATGATCTTTTGTGAGTTGGTGGACTCCTTTAGGACAAGGGTTTGTTTTATTTTGTTTTGCTTTTTGGGTACTGGGTCTTGAACCCAGGGGCACTTAACCACTGAGCCACATCCCCAGCCCTTTTTATGTTTTATTTTGAGATAGGTTCTTGCTAAGTTGCTTATGGCCTTGCCACGGTACTGAGGATGGCTTTGAAGTCATGATCTTCCTGCCTCAGCCTCCCGAGTAGGGATTTTAGGCATGTGCCACTGCACCTGGCTGGACAAGGGCATTTAAAAAATTTTTTCTATGTCCCCATATGTAGCATAGAGGGAAGTAAATGCTTAATAATGCTTGGAGCAAAGTTGTGCCACCAACACCACTCCTATTATTTTCATCTTAAGGAGTCTAATTGGTGGTTGAAGAATTATATTTCGAAAATCACCACCATTTGGAGTACTACCTGATAAACACTGACTACCTGTTCTTTGTGATTCAAATTTGGGAAACTGACATAGCCATTTTCTCTCAAAGTTCCTCCAACTTTTTCACAGCGCCAAACCTGTACCTCTTTGATGGTGAAAATGCAGACCAATGTATTATTGACTCTGCTAATGCCTTCACATTCAACACAACAAAAATGCCAGTAAAATAGGATAAGCGTTCATCTGATGGTCTTCTAGAAGAATAAGATGCCCTGCAGCAAGTTGGGAGCACTGTCTCCCAACCACATCTGATGCCCCATCTTCTGAGCTGACCTCAGAAATGGTAAACTAGGTCCATCATCCCTCCAAGATAGATGCAGCACACCTCCCATTATCCCTCTCCCCTTTCTCCCTTCTTTGTTATTGAATTAATGTTCCATTCCTGTGTTGATGGCCTGCTAACACATGCTGCTTTTTGAAGGCTGTCCTGGGGCGTGACATCTGGGTACCACACAGCCCTGCCCACCCATCTTGTTCTTGCTACCTGAGGTAGAGAATTGGTAACTATCAGGGAAACTCTACAGGTCTACTCCTTCACTTCACTAAAGAGAAAAACAGGCCTACAGAATAAAACAACTCATCTAACATGAGTAATACTGACAGCTAACATTGTGCAAATACTATGTATGCTATGCACTTCACATATATTACTTTATTAGTCCTTCTAGCAGCCCTGTGGGGGAACTATTGTTAGTATTTCCAGTTTGCAGACGAAAAATGAGACTTGGGAGATGAATTTGTGTGCCCAAAGTCACATATCAAGAAGGAAGCAAAGCAAGGATTCCAACAATGGCAGCTTGACTCAAGAGCCATTTCATCAGGACTGGAGTGGTGGCTCAGGGGTTATGATGCCTGCCCAGCATGCACAAGTACAGGGGTTCAAATCCCAGCACCCATGTACACAACTGGGTGTCAGAGCAACGAAAGCCATGTAAAAAACTCAATAAAAATTGATTCTCTCTCCTTCTCTCTCTCTCATTGTCCTTCTTTCTTAAAAATAAAAAAGAGCCATTTCATCTAGCCACCAAGTTCTGCTGCCCAACACAACAAAGCTACTTATTCCTTCACTGCTTTAAAGTATGTTTTGCCTTCATTTACGATTGTTCCTCAGTTGGCAATACGTAGAGACGTTGGCCAAGTGGCTGATGTGCTGAATGGTCCATAAACTGAAGTTGTACAGGGGAAACCCTATTTTAAACATTAAGAATTTTTGTGTAATTCACATTATCTGTATCATGAGTTTGGGTTTTCATATATTGACATTCCTAGCACAAGACCCACCTGTTTGGGAAAAAAGGAGTCCAATAGATAGGCAATACTATTTAATTAAGTGGAATTCTCCCATGACTGCAAAGTTAAATTAAAAAGGGACTGATTAAGGAAAGTACTATCAGTCCTTTCAGTGCAAACTCTTTGTTTGCCTGAGCCAAACAGTTGCATTTCTAAACAGAAGTCAAACACCTGTTGCTTCAGAAAGGAAAATTTCAGACCTGGCTTTGTAGAGCTATTATTGATAAGGGCTAACCATGAAAAGCTTCCGAAACCTGACATCTGGATCCCAACGCTCCCCTTCCCCTCCGCTCACTTTCTTTATCTGTACTTGTGCCTTAGCTGGAAACGTAGCTTGGGGTCTATTCCAGGTTTGTTCCCCCTTCATTTCTGAATGGGACACTGATTTGGGTATGGTTTCTGTAGAGGAGGAAAGGGGGGAAAGCTCCTCTGCTTCCCCCTCTCCTGAGGTCTGGCCAAGGGCCCCACAGTGGTATTCTGTCAACCCTGTATCCCTGGTGGGCAGTGATTGATTAGTGGAAAACTTTTTGCATAGACCAGTTAATGTTCAACCTCAGCTCAGACGCTGCTGCCCAGCTGACTCCATTTTCTTCAAGGGCCACCTTGACCATGCTCTGGTAGCATCTGGGGGAAGGTATTTGGGTGCATATTCCTGCTTTGAGAACAAACCTTATGATGTACAAATCTCAGCTTAGCACTCTCCTGCCCATAGATGGCGCCCCATCACCTGTAGCTCTCCCAATACCAGGTTTACTGAGTCAGAAGCCAGACCAGGAAGCTGTATTTTTTAACAAGCTTTCTAGGTAAGATAATCAACCATCCAAGTTACCTGGACTGAGGTGCTCCCCAGGGTTTTGGACTTATGGTTTTAAAAATTGGAGTGGTCTTGGGTAAATCAGGATAAATTGGTCAGCTGATTTCTGGGCAATCCTGATTGACAGCAGAGGGCTTGCAGACTGCATGCCATAGCCATCCACCCAGCTGCCTGATTTTGAAAATACAATTTTTTTGGAACATATGTATGCTCATTGATTTACATTTGTGCTCTGGCTACTTTTGTACTACAGTGGGAGAGTTGAACAGTTGCAACAGAGAACATATGGCTAAAGAAACCTAAAACATATTTTTTTTTGGCCTCTTCACATAAAATAAAATAAAATCCAATAATTCAAACTCTTCATCATGAGCCAGCTGCTTTACTCTTCAACTTAATCTTTCTTTTTCCTGCCTCACTCTGATGGTTCAAAGTATACTTGACTATTTATGGCTCAAAAAAAAATCCAAATGCTTTTACTTTTTTTTTTTCTTTTCACATGCTGCTTCCTCTACCCATAATGCCCTCCTCCCCTCTCTGTTTGGCTAAATTGTTTTAGCCCAATAAGACACTACTCTGGCAGACCTTTCTCTAGGAAGTCTTCCTTGACTCTGCCCCGACCCCATAGCCAGGTCTACATACGGGTGGAGCCCCTGTGCATATCTCCATCTTTCCATTCACCACACTGCACCAAAACCCTTCATCTATCTGTGATTTCTCCCTTCAGGCTGTGAGATCTTTCTGGAAAAAAACACTGGCATATTTACCTTTACCTATCCCCTCTGACTCCTAGCATGAAAGAAGCCCAGAAAATAGTTGTTATAAAACAAAGATAAAAGCTTGTCCAGGAGATTTATTTGTTCATGCGTCTTAGCTAGAAGCTTAGATTGTGGGTCCTGTCCAGGATTCACGCCCTTCTCGCTTCTGGAAAAGGCATTGGCTTGGGTGTGGCTGCTCTAGATAAGCAGCGAGGCTCCCTTAGCCTGGTCAGCTTTCATGGGGGTGCAGGGGCAGGGGCTGTGGTTAATGTTCTGTTCCCTCCAAAATGGAAATATATGTGGGTATTGACCAGGAAAAATGGCTTTTTTTTTTTTAGCCTATTTTTTCTAGGTCACAGTAAGCGTTGGAAAAATATGCAGGTTGGGGGACTTCTTTTTCTGAGAATATTTCTGTTTTCTTGGAAAACTTAATGAGAAATGCGGGAATCCCCTTTCTCTCCTGTACTTTATCCATCACATTCCCCCATCCCCAGAACTTGTCTCCAAAGAGACCAGATGTGACATTTTTTTTTTTTTTTTTAGTAAGCTGAGTTCGACTGTGTTTTATGGCTCTAATCTAATATTTTGGCTTTAAATTAGCAATGGCATCTGAAAAGGACTTGAAGTCATGCACATTTTTCCAAAACTTTGTTTTTGCTTTTAAGAGGCTTTTCTTATGTGTGTCTGTTGCTTTTAAATTTCTAGAAATTTTACCTCTCCTGATAAATGATTCTATTTGCAGAGTTAAGGAAAAAATTCCAAGTTCAGTTCAGTTCAGAATGCTGGACCTACGTGTCCATGATATTCCAAGGGAAAGCAAGAAGGCCCCTTGAGAAGCAGCTCTGCCAGTGGGCAGACAGAAAGCCTAGAAAACTATTGGGAAGTCAGGCCTGGTCTGGGCCCTGCTCTGAGGCAAGAGCTTCTGGGAGTTATCACACAGATCTATCTGATGGCACCAGAAAGAGAGATTCCAGCATGAGGTGGATTTGTGGCTTTGACCTCACTTTCCTCTGAGAACTAGGTTTGGCATAACTAGGTCGGCTAAAGTTCAGGCTGCTGACTGTGCCCTCTAGGACCTTTTGTTCCCATAGCTCCCATGAGGCACATTTCTCTCTTTCTCTCTTTCCATATGGCACAAAGCTGAGATGAAGAGAGAACCTACATTAGAAAGATCGTGACATTGGAGTTATGGCCTAACATGTCCCAGATGTCAAATCCAGTGCAAGCTTTTAACCTTCCCAAGTCTTTGATCTGTCTTCTAAAAAATGGGCATAATCATAGCTTATACAGCAAAAGGTCAAAGATTAAATCAAATCACATATGGAAGAGTCTGGAGGGCCTGACACAGATCAGATGCCCTAAGATAGATCCGGGGTGGATGATGCCGAGCTCTGAGCAGTCTTCCAGAGGCTCTGTCTGGGGGAAGCTCTGCCCTGCTCCAGAGGGCATCATTAGCTAGAAGGTCAAGGACACTGGGCTCCACTTCATACCACATGCTTCTCTCAGACTCCCTGAAACCCAGCACTAGACATCTGTGACTTTCCTGGCCCAGCTTGAAAACATAAATTAAGGAGACCCTCAAAATCACTGATGGGACTGGGTCTAGACCAACCTGAGGGCTATTTCCTCTGGACCTTCTCCTCTGTCTTCATTTCGTCCCCCAATTCATGCTTTGGGAGGATCTCATCTGCCCCCAAGGCTTATAATGTTCCCTCTTACTAAGGCTTTCCTAATCAGATCTCCAACCCAGTCCTCTTTTCTAAGGCAGACCCTCTACTTGCTGGAAAGCCCGAATACATATGCCATGAGTACCTAAACTTAACTCACATTCTTCCTCCCCCACTTTGGCTCCTCTTCCCATGTTCCTGATACAAGTCAATGATATCATCCCCCACCCTCTTGGCAAAGCCAGGAAGTCTAGAGTCATCCTGCACCTCCTCCCTTTCTGGCCCCCTTCATATCTAGTCAACCACAGTCATTGATTTGTTCATGAATTTGACAAATATTTACGAAGTGCTTGGTGTGTGTAAAGCACTACAGCGTGTGCTGGATTGAAAGCAGTGTGCAAAATAAAGATGATCTCCATCCGTGAGGAGACCACCACTAAAGAAATAAACTTCCAAATGTATACATACTCACACACACTGGCTAGTGTCATGAAGGAAAAACACAGGACATTTTAAGGAGTTTACAAGAAGGAACCAATTTAGATGAGAATGTCAAAGAACACAGTCTGTTAAGTCAGAAATCTTTTGATTACAAATAACAGAAAACACATTTGAACAAGTTTCAGCAAAAAGGAGAAATTTATTGAAAAGCCATTGGGATGGCTCACAGAAGCAAGGAAAAGGCTGGGCTTTAAGAAGGCTTCGTGGATGGGCGATGAGATCCAGAGGCTGGCGCACTATCAGGGCTCTGCCTCTCTTTGTTCTTCATCTCTGTAAGTTGGCTTCATTCTTTCCTACTTCAGAGATGTTCTCTCCACATATCAGAGAACATGACTCACACGTTCTGTGTAGCATCCTGGCCCAAAGACAAGAGGGTCCGTCTTCCTCTCCACTTCCTGATGAGACAGTCTGAGGACAGGACCTAGACTGATCAGAGGAATGGGATACTGTGAAACTGGCCCAGCCTGGGGCTGCCTGTCCCTGTAGCCAGTAAGGGCAGTTGCCTCAGAAGGAAGGGTAGGGTGAGGGGTGGAATAAGAGTTCTTTAAGGAAAATGACATTTAAAGTGACAGAAGGCCTAGAAGACAAACAGCATTTAGCCAGGTAGTAAGTGGGGACAGTGCATTCTATGTAGAAGAAACACCATTCGTTCCTTCATTCATCTAGCAAACATCACATTAATCCATTTCATGAAATGCAGCAAACGTGGTGACTACTCGTTCAGGACTGGACCTGGGTATGTAACTGGGAATAAGAAGTCACCGTTCCTGACCCGATGGATTTAATAAGCACAAAGTTTAGATTCCAGGATGTATTTCACACTCACTTTGGTCCTCGTGTGTTCCCCATTGAACTGGATCATGTTACTACTTAGTGTAAGACCCTTCAGTGCCACTGTACTAAGAGCAAAATCCAGATCCTCAGCACTGAAGGGTCTTACACTAAGTAGTGACATGATCCAGTTCAATCAGGAGCACACGAGGACCAAAGTGAGCGTGAGATACATCCTGGAATCTGAATAAACAATACTTGGTAATGGGTTGGAGATGGGAGATGAAAGAGAGGAAGGAAATGACTCCTAGATGTAGGTTCAAGAAACTGAGTGTTTGAAGTTTGTACCTGCCGAGGTGGGAAGATTACAGAGGATGACACTTGGGGAGGGAAGATGAAGAGTTTAGTTTTGAATATGTGAAGTCCCTGAGACATTGATGGCAACATGTTACGATGGCAAGTGTGTGTACGTGTCCTCAAACAGTCATCATACAGTGGCCTGCACCAGGGTAACCTCAACTAAGAAGAGTGCCGAATGAAAGGAAGACCCAGGATGGAGTCCTGGGAAGCATCAATATTCAGAGGATAGATGGGTGTTAAGAAAATGATACCTGCCAGGAAGCAGTGAGACCACAGAAGGAGAGGCTGATACTAGGGAGCCAAAGGAAGAGAATATTTCAGTAATAGAGGCAATAGATGATGTCACTGCAACAGAAGTCCAGCAAAACTTCCGCTTCCAATATCATTTGAATTTTGCAACACAGAGGTCATTGGTAGCCTTTGTAAGAGTCGTTTCGGTGGAGTTGTTTACAGAGGTGGAATGGGGCCTTTTAAATTTAGGGAAAAAATTTTAAAAAATAAAAAAAAATCAGGAATAATACACAGATGCCTGCTAATACTGTATCATTTCACTATCATATTTCAGGTCCTAACCAGTGAAACAAGGCAATAAAAATACATAGAAGGTGTAAGAATTTTAAAGGAATGAAAAAATTGGTCATGACTTGAAGATGACACAGTTGTCTACTTATAAAATTGACACTTATTTTCTAATTACTGGAATATTTAACAGGTTAGCCAGATATAAGAACACTGTATGAAAGTCTATCACGGGGCTGGAGTGGCGGCTCAGTGGTTATGGCGCCTGCCTGGCATTCGCAGGGACCCAGGTTCAAGCCCCAGCACCACACACACAGCAAAGTGTTGGAGCAATGAAGGCCATGTGAAAAACTGAATAAAGTTGATTCTCTCTTTCTCTCTCTCACTGTCTCTCTCTCTCTCTCTCTCTTTAGAAAAAAATCTATCACATTTCCCTACTTCGTCCAAATAATGATTCTTTAAGCGTTAATACTTATAATGGTAGCAACTACAACAATCAGAAACAGAAGCACCCAAACATGTAGGAAAAAATAAATAAAACTTTACTAAAATGACAATAAAGAAAATCCAAATGAGCGAATAGACATTTCATGTTAATAATGAAAAACTCAGTATCAGAAAGTTGTCCATTTCCCTAAGGAAAATCCACCCTAAAAGGAGATTTTAAAAATAACAAAATATATACAGATACCAGTGTAAATATTAGATGTGGTAAAACAAAATAGATATTCCTTAAAACTCCATACGATCACAACTAACTTTATTATTATGTACTGTTCCCACTGTCTAGACTTCTCTTCTACCTTATTTATTTGACAAACTTCTGTTCATCCTTTATAATATGGACAGACCTGATCTCTTCTGCTTTATCCAACCAATACAAACAGAATCACTCATTCTTTCTAATGGGCTGCTCCTAAATCGTGTACTAACGGCTCAGGACACTGTGCTTTCTACATGTGTGTATGTTTGCCTAAAGCTAGGCATTCATCAGGCAAGTTGATGTTTTGGAAAATAATCAATCAGAAAAGAAGACTGGCTATGAAATTTCCTAAAGGCCTGAGCTAGTTTCAAAAAATATCTTTCAAAGAGAGGTCTCAGAGCTAACCCAGGACAGTGGGAGGATCAAGAACATATCACTTACTCTGCTAGGTCTTGCCCACCATCCTGACCTGGCCCATAGGAAACTCTGGAAATAGCCGAAGAATCTGAGTGTCTGAGTGTTGGCCACCAGGGTGCAGCATACTTGGGGGGGGGGAGTCACAGGACTTTCTGTATCCTATGACTTCTCCCCCAAAGCCTCTGACCAGGTGCTTCAGTGCCCCTTTCAAACCAGGTAGAGTATGCGGAGAATGAGCATGTTCTTCCCTTTCCCCACAAGCTCTCTGACCTTACCTCCTTCATTCACAGAACAAAGGAGAGTTTGGGCTGGCAGGAAATTTAGAACCAGAGTCCCAAGAAACAACATCAAATCATCGTTAATCAGAAATGCCGGAAACAAATCTCTGAGGTAGTAATATTAAGCAATGAGGGAACATGGTGTATTTGACCAAAAAATATTAATTTCTGGGTTGGTTTTCATCAAGTTTTACGACACTGTATTCACTAGAGGCTTTGTAGTACTGACACTGCTTTCACATAATGTGTTGGCTAATTTTGGTTGTCGACAAGATTGAGTGATACCTAGAACATTGATAAAGCATACTTTTGGGTGTTTCTGAAATGTATTTCTAGGGTCAGAAGATTGAATGGGGAAGCCTCATCCCGACTGTGCAGCCCTGTCCGCTAGGCTGGGGAACCCGATGGATCAAAAAAGTGGAAGGGTGGAAGCTGCGCTGCACACCAACCCTTCTTAACCAGATACATTTTATGCTGCTGCTAGTGCACGTGGACATAAGATTGTAGATTATTTAGCCTCCAAATGAAGACTTGAACCAGTGGCCCTCCAGGGGGCGTTCAGGACTCCGATCTTAGACCTCTCTTTTATTCTGAGACTTCCAGCTCCTTGACCTGAGAAGCTACCAGTTTCCTGACTCTCCACTCTGCAGATGGCCCCTGTGGGACCATTCAGCCTCTGACTGTGTGAGCCAATCTAATAAATCTCCTCTTATAATTATATATATTCTATTGGTTGTATCTCTCTGGAGAACCCTGACTAATACATGTAATAATCTTGACTTTCACATTTGAGGTTATTTCATAATCTCCTTGTGGACAGAGACATAATTTATAAAATTATGCATTTATTATACAGAGCTCTACATATAATAGGGTCCATTAAGCATACATTGATGGATCAAAGAGTGAAACAGAAAATACTCGTATATCTAAAATCCTCATGTTTAAGAAAGGGGAAGGATTCTCCCAGGAATTCCCAGTAGCATTTGCTGGAATCATAACTTAAATGTATAAGGAAGATTAAATGTTTTCCCTTAAATGATCCTAATGAGTTTCTGCATTGGTTCCCAGGGCTGGAAGAGAACTGACGCTGAGATGCTGAGCAGAGTTACTCCTCAGGGGGCCACCAAGATCTGTATTTTAAATGCAAATATTCTCTGACCATCTGCATGGGCCAAGTTATTGTTCAGGTCATTGGAGGGAAACTACGTATAAAAGTCTTCAAAGAATCACACAAACTATTGGGGAAAGAAATATGCACAAAAATAAAACCAGAAAGGGATAGAGTGTGTTAGTCTGGTTCGTTTTCTTATAACAGAATAACCAAGACTGGGTAACGTATATAGAACAGAGATTTATTTCTTACAATGCTGGAGGCTGGGGAGTCCAATATCAAAATACTGGCCTTGGGCAAGAGCTTTCTTATTGCATCATCTGGAGAATGAGAGAGGGAGAGACAGGTAGAAGGCAAAAGGTCTAACTCAGTCCCAAGTCCTATAATAATTGGCATTAGTCCTGCCCTCATGAGTTAATACTTCCTGTTAGGCCTCATCCCCAACATTGGTGCACTGGGGATTATGTTTCAAACACATGCTTTTTGGGGTATGGTGAAGACATTCAAATTATAAGAGAGAGTAAATTGAATACGCCAAACAAAGGCTCAGCGTATAACTCCCAGTCCTGAGTTTCTTTCTTTCTTTTTCTTTCTTTCTTTTTTTTTTTTTTTTAGGAGAGAGGGACAGTGAGAGAGAGAAAAAGAATCAAAAAAATTTTTTTAATTTAGTTTTTCATGTGGCTTTCACTGCTCCAACAATTCACCATGTAGGTGATGCTGGGGTTCAAATTTGCATATTCATGCATGCCAAGCAAGCGCTGTAACTGCTGAGCCACCGCTCTAGTTCCCCAGTCCTGAGTTTAAAAGTGGCCCCTGTCTAAAGAAGAAGAGCTTAACAAAACGGGACAGAGCAGATCAGAAGGCCCTGTATGAATGGTGGGATTTTTCCCCTTAAATATTAAGCAAATACACGGTCATGGCTAAAATATTAAGAGAAGGCTCATAATGAAAAGCAACATAGTGCCCACTTCTACTGACTCTTTCTAGGAATAATCACTTAGCTCTTTTATTCTGAATATATAATCTGCTTCTATCACAATTACTCACTTTACAAATTCAGATTAATACCCTTCACTTCCTGTTTTCCTTGGTGAAATTAAGACTCTAACTCCATGTTTGGGCTCCAAGGGAGTTTTGGATCCTCCAGGGGAATGAAGTCAGTATTTCCAGTTCCTCAATTAGGTTTCTTATATAAATTTTCATGACTTTGGTTCTTTTTTCATTCACTACAGACCGCTTTTCAACTACCCACTGTTACGAATTGAATTATATCCCCACCAAATGATATGTTGACGCTTATCTCCTATCATGAGCATCTTTGGATATAAGGCCTGTAAAGAGGTAACTGTCATAAAGATAGGAACCTGGGGCTGGAGCAGTGGCTCAGTGGTTACGGTGCTTGCCTGGCATGCGTGAGGACACGGGTTCAAACCCCAGCACCACTTACACAACGAAGTCTCGGAGCAACGAAGGCCACGTGAAAAACTAAATAAAAATTGTTTCTCTCTCTCTCACTGACCCTCTCTCTTTAAAATAAATAAATGAATGTAGGAACCTAATGCATCAGGACTGATGTCCTTATAGGGAGAGGAAGGGTCTCCAAGGATGTGCCTGCTCAGAAGAGAGTTCCTGTGCAAACATGGTGAGGAACACCAGCAAGCCAGAGGGAGAGAACTGAGGAGAGAGCAAACCTGCAGACACCTGCATCTTAGACCTCCAGCTTCCAAAACCTTAAAAATATAAACATCTCTTCTTAAAGCACCTCAGTCTGTGGCCGTTTGCTTTGGCAGCCCTGGAGGATTTATGTGCCTGCTTTGCAATACTGGGATAATTTATTTTGCATTATAATTCTTCTATAGCTTCTTTTATGTTCCACGGTTGCCCTTTTCTCAATTTGATCTTGATCTTTTGAACTGGTTGCAATATACTTTCAAACAACTGAGAGCACAAATTTAAACTTCTTTAAAGTTTATTTTCTCCAGCTTATTTTTGCTAAAACCTTTGTTTTTTTTTTTTTGTTTTTTTTTTTCAAAGAGAGAGGGACAGTCAGAGAGACAGAGAAAGAGAGAAACAACTTTATTGAGTTTTTCACATGGCCTTCGTTGCTCCAACACTCAGTTCTGTACGTGGTGCTGGGGTTTGAACCCGGGTCCTCGTGCTTGCCAGGCAAGCGCTGAACCCACTGAGCCACCGCTCCAGCCCAAACCTTTGTTTTTTATTTTCCCCCCATCTCTCTCTCTCTCTTTTTTTTTTTTTTTTCCCGGAGGACTTCCTCAAGCATCTGAGGACCCTTTATTTTACCTAAGAGAAGTTACTATTAAAATTTGGGAAATTTCCTCCCCATTTTCCTTATCTGTGTGATTTTATATATAAAATGATATAAAACATTGAGATAAACATCTCAGGTCTTAAATTTTACAGGTGTCACTGGCACACTCGAAACCTCTCAGACTCTAAGTCTTCTCTTTGCTTTCATTCATGAAAGACGACTGGACCAAATGCTGCTTGTATTAAACCTGCCTAAAAATACGTGAATATAACCAGAAAAGAAAACTACACAAAAGTATCCATTTTTAAATGCTTATAAAATCTCTAAACAAAATTAAAGCAGATTAACTCAGTAGTACAGACAGGATTTGTAATGTCTAAACTTCATGAAAACGGAAAAAGTAATATTCACTCAGTAAAACCTGTAACTTTTAATTTTGATTGTTTCCTGGGTTAGCAATATCCGTCATGATATTCTCTTGGGATGCCGTGCAGTGGCAGAGAGCTGCGGCTCCCCATCAGCCATACAGTCATGAGGATAACAACTGATTCTCTGCAGTGTGCTGTGTTGCTAAACTGTGACCCTAAGTGTGTTAGACGCATTATCTGGTAAATGCACTATGTACAATTTTTTCAACCAATGACGGGTTTATCGGAATGTAACCCTATCATAAGTCATGGTTTACTAGACATGGTAATTCCACTTTTGAGATCAGCTCTGATGGAGACGTACAATGAGAGTAATGTTGTTTTCAAGCATGCTAACAATATATCCATTCTGTAGTCCATGAATTAAGAAGTGATTTTTACTTTCAGATCTTATTATTTAACAGATACATTTCATATAGCTCCTATAGATTGTGATCCCTCTGATGGATCTGAGCAAAGTAAATTGAAAACCTTCTGGAAAGGATTCACATTATTTTTTTTTTTTTAAAAGAGAGAGGGACAGTGAGAGAGAGAGAGAGAGAGAGAGACAGAACCAATTTTATTTGGTTTTTCATGTGGCTTTTGTTGCTTTGAGACTTCTTTGTGTATGTGGCGCTGGGCTTTGAACTCATGTACTCATGCCTGCCAGGCAAGCACTGTAACTGCTGAGCCACTGCTCCAGCCCAGGATTCACATTCTTAATGTCATTAAGAACATTTTTGACTCATGGAAGGAGATCAAAATATCAATACTAACGGGATTTGGAACAAGTCAATTCCAGCCTTCCTGGATATCTTGGAGGGGTTCAAGACTTCAATGCGAGAGGTAATTGCAGGCGGGAAGGACAAGAGAACTAGGATTAGAAGTGGAGCCTGGAGAGGGAACTGTATCCCTGCAATCTCACAATCAAAATTTTCGTAGATGATGAGTTCCTTGTTATGGATGAACAAAGGAAGTGATTTCCTGAGACGGAAGCTACTCCTGGTGAAGGAGCAGTGGGAATTGTTGAAATGATAAGAAAGGTTTAGCATATCGCATCCTCTTAGTGAACAAAGCAACAGCAGGGTTCGAGAGGATTGACTTCAATTATGAAAGGAATTCTACTAGGGAAAAGGCCATCCAGGAGCATCACATGCTGCAAAGAAATAGCTCATGAAAGGAAGAGTCAAATGAAGCAAACTCATTTAAGAAATTGGCAAAACTCTCCACGAGAAAAAAGTCATGACTCACTGAAGGCTCAGATGATTGTTAACAATTTTTAGCAATTAAGTATTTTAAAATCAAGGTACAGTGCTGCACATTATGTACAAGGAAACTGAAAAAAAATTGTGTGACTTGCTGTATTGGCATATTTGCTTTATTGCATATTCTAGAACCAATCTCACAATGTCTCTGAGGATGCTTGTATTATTAAAATATCAGTTCTTCTCAAATTTATCTATAGATTTAACATCATCAAAATCAAAATCCTATTAGACTTTAGGCTTTGTCTGGTAAAAAGTTAATAAGCATAAAATTTATATGAAAGTACAAAGAACCTAGGATGATTCAAATGATTTTGAGACAATAAGAAAAAAGTTGGAAGGCTTACATTCCTAAATTGAAGATTTATTGTAAAGCCATAGTCATCAAGACAATTTGGTACTGACATGAAGATGTACAGTTAGATCAATGGAACCCAGCAGAGAATCCAGAAACAGATCTTTATACAGTCAGACCTCCATATCCACAGGTTCTCTCCACAGACTTGGACAAGGGATTGGGCATTCAAAGATTTTGGTATCCAGAACCTATTCCCTGCAGATATGAAGGAACAACTTATATTATTCTTAATTGACTTATAACAAATATGCCAAGACAATTAGAGAAAGGATATCCCCCTAACAAATGGGGCTGAAACAATCTGTTATTTAACAACCACACAGAACTTCAATCCATATCTCATGCCATGTTCAAAATTAACTCAAAAATTAGTTCAAGAACTGAATTATCTAAAAGACCTAAAGCAAAGCTAAATCTATTCAACTTCCAGAAGAAAAGCTTTGTGACATTGGATTAGACAAAGATTTCTTAGATACAACACTGAAGCAAGTCCAGTTGGTAAGCTAACTCCGTCTGGTCTAGCCATTCCATTCCTAGGTGTTTACCCTAGAGAAGGTCTACACCAAGACCTTCAGACAAATATTCTTAGCAGATTTATTTGTAAGAACCTTTAGAACCCCCAAAGTGGAAATAAAGATGGTATATTCCTAAAATGGAATACTCTTCAACCATAAAAAGGAATGAACCATGATAATTCAACAACATGAAAGAACCTGGAAATAATTACTCCAAGTGAAAGATGCCTTACAAAACAGTGTATATGAAACCCAGCAGAGAATCAGGAAATAGATCCGTATTGTATGGTTGCATTCAAATTTAATTCTAGCAAATGCAAAGTCACCTATAGTTTCAGAAAGCAGGTGAACAGCCATTTGGAACGTGAGAGGCAGGGTGGATGAGAGGGAGGGATTACGAAGGAGGAGGAGAAAAATGTGTGCATGTGAATCCTTTTCTTGATTGTGGACAGTATCATGGGGGAATACATATGTTAAAACTCATCAGATAGGGGGCTGGAGCGGTGGCTTGGCGGTTACGGTGCTTGCCTGACATGTGCGAGTACACAAGTTCAAACCCCAGCACCACGTACACAACGAAGTGTCCAAGGAATGAAAATTACATGAAAAACTAAATAAAAAATTGCTTCTCTCTCTCACTGTCCCCTCTTTCTTAAAAAAAAAAAAAAAGTTCATCAGATAGGAACGTCTAATTGTTCATTATATCTTTACAAACTAAAAAAAATATAGATAGATTTATAATGTTTTCAATTATAGGAAACAGCAAAGAGATTGAAAATATTGCTGACAAACTCCTGGCCTCTGTCGACACTAACTTTTTAAAAGAAGAGTAATTTTTTAAAAAGCAAGGTTGGCTTTAACAGACAGTACAAAATGAAAAGTGAGGGTGGAAAGCTGCTCCCATCTCTTCCCCTTTGCTTTGGGGATCCCTGTCCTCAAGGGCAGTCGCCGGGAGCTACTCTAGTGCTCGGCTAGGTATGGTGCCCAATGTCTCTACTGCCAGGAAATGCTATCAAATGAAAACAAATCAAACATCCTTGGATAGCTTTTTAAAGAGGTCTGAGTCATCCAAATCTCATCCAAACATCTTTTAATGTTCTAAATAGTCCAACAAAATAACTATTCACTAGACTTTGGAATAAAGATGATTCCAGCAGGTATATTAATTTCAGGTCTACTGGGCAAAATAAAGCTGCATCCGTAGGATAATTTTACATGATATTATTTGATATTAGGCAACCCACCCTCTGTTATCAATGAGTACAGAATATTTGAATTTATTTTATGGGTATCAACTCAGAGTTGCATCATCTCATATGAACAAAGAATTTTGGAATTCTTTGCCTCAAAGAAAGATATGGTGACTCAGATGGGCTTAGGCTGAAAGCAAGATAGGAAGAAGGAGAAGGAAGCTTGAGCCAGGATGGTGTGTGAGCCTTGCCTATGTACAGTGGCCGTCCTCTGAGAGGGAGGCAGGGAAGTTCAGCCTTTCCAGTGAAGGTGCAATCCCCAAGACTTGCTCCCATAGCAGAGTGCTCATGCGAATTCATTCACGGGAAGGGCCTGGCACTCAGGCCTCCTGGTAGAAGTGGAAGCCCAGGGTAGAGGAATGGAGGAACTCTCCACTGATTGTTTTCTGGATGCCCACATCTCGCATTGCAAAGCAAGCAGCTATAATGAGGCAGCTATTGTACCTCTGCTTTTATTAGTCAGAAAACTACAGCTCAGAGACAAGGAGCTAACTTTGGATAACTCAGGTCTACCTGACTTTAATTAAATAGGCCTTGCTCTAGGGGCTCAGTTGGGGGGCTGACTGGCTACAAAAGAGACAGGCAGAGAGATGAAGAGGTCCAGCAATCAGGTCAGGGGAACATAATGGTGGCTTTGAAGAAACCATGACCATATATGCAGATACTGTCAGGCCCGGCACCGTGACTGGGCCAGGGGCTTACTTGGAAGAAGATGGAAAAAGAACCAGGGCAAGCAGGGTGAGGTTGATGGAAAAGGCCTTCAGGCTCTTCACTTTGCAAATAGAGGAATGCAGATCAGCACAGATGAAGAAGCTTGCCTTGTCCATCACATTAAAGAACTGAGACCCTGAACTTGGCCTCCTCACTCCCATCTGGCGAACAACCCAAAATGGCATGCTGAATAAACAGGAGGCGTTGCTACCAAGAGTGTCACGTAGAAGGGCTTGTAATAGGAGCCCTACTGACAGAATGAATGGCTAATCATGTTTCTTTTTTTTTTTTTTTGGTCCTTATCAATGGTCCGTGTGTTGATCTGTCCTTGGCAAGAACATAAAGCCCTTTTTTCTCTTGTGGAAAACTTGAGCAACTTTGCCATAAGTCAGTGGTTTCCATGAACACTTGGAGCCGAAGAGTAAGGCCTACCTTTACCTGTCCCCTGGACCTTCCACTGTGAGGGTTGGTTTTTTGCAACCTACTTACTGCTCAGCATTAATCCAAGTCTTTTCTGCCCTCGGACTGGAGCATTCTCCCCAGTTCAAGCTGAGAAGACATCAAAGCCATGGAAAAATAGTGGAATCTTCCTACTCTGGTCAGATCACAGCAAATTTTACAGGTGGCGCTCTTCCTTGCCTCCATTTAAGTCACTTTTGCTTAGCACCTGAATAAAGACAGGATTGCCTTCCGGCCCTGGCCTTGTATTCCAGACCTGGCAGAAATGCACAGCACCCTCAAAGGAGACTGGTAAGAGTTATGAGTGGACCATTTACAGGGCAAGGTCATGGGAAATACCCAGGGACTAGCGGCAGGAAGGATAATTAACTTCCGCAGGCCTGAAAGGGGAAAAAGAGGGAAGAAGGACTTATGAGTTAGTGCCAGGGAATAGTGCTGCCTGACAGGAAGTGCGGCTGTGGAGGAGCACAACAGGGCCGGAACTGCTAGGGAAGAAATGGGGGCATTGAACACACTGTCCTCTTCTTCTGTTCTTCCATCTGCTGCTGGTGTCTCCAAAGGAGCCCAAAGGGAAACCAGAGAGCAAAGGTACCTGGGGACTGCAGGTCATTAAGATCAGCCTCCCAGAGCACAGCAGGGTGAGAGAGAATGAGAAAGGATCTAGAAGGGGGATCCTAGGCAGCTTTGCCCACTGTGTCCTGGCCACAGCCCCAGGCTGCACAACACAGGGAGACTCTTTGCCTGCTTGAGGAAGAAGAGGGAGGTAGATGCCAATTATCACTTGGGAACCCAAAGTCTATCCCTCCACAGTGAGGCCCAGTGCTGGGTAGAATCTCAGAGGCTCTGACCACAGGCTGGTGACTATGGAGGAGATACCTGGGCCTGCCCCAGGTGTGGGCTGAGGCTTGCAGGCACAGAGTACCCTTTTTAGGCACCCTGTCAGTCCATCTGGAGAACTCCAACTGCAGATGTGTGACAAAGTGTGGCTTGGGGTACCCTCTAGTGCTCAAACAGTGATAACATACCAACCTCAGCCTTGCAGCAAACCTGGACCGAGAGCCCCATCTACTGCTGGAAAAGTGGCTGTGACCGTGGTTCAGAGAAAATGAGCCACCTGCTTAGAATTTCTGGAAGGACAGGCACAAAGTCAGATTGCAAAGGCTAAAATCAATACTTAATCTTTTGGTGCACGGATGTTATCATACGCCAACAATCATCAGGAACTTTTAGAGAACCACACAGACAAAATAAGGTTCCAGAAACTGACCATAAAGCCATTGAAATGTACAAACTCTCCGGCACAGAATTTAAAATAACTTTTAAGAAAACTATATGAATTTCAGGAAATCATGGGGAAACAATTCAACTTAATCAGGAAAACTTAACAGGGATATTGAAGTATTTTTAAAAATGAAGTGTTTTCGTTCCTTCTTTCTAATGTCCGTTCGTATGCTGGAGAATATAGCGTGAATGATACTGATTCCTGTGACCTATTCAAGTTTCCTTAATCACTTAGTCCATGGGCAGCTTTGTAAATGCTTCACATGCCCTCAAAGCCAATGTTTCTACCAAAAAACCACAGAGGTGTACAGGCTCTGACCTTTTCTATCGTTTTCTGAAAGGAACATGTTAAAATCTCCAAGTATCCATGTCCTTCTGCAGTTCAAACCACGGCTGCTTTTTATCTTCTTTTTCTTGAGGGCAAATTCTCTATGCTCTGCAGTTCTGAGGTTTGCAGCATCTTGCCCCCTCTTTTGACACTCATATCCTCACTTGCTCCATTCCAGCCACACTCATCATCCTCAGCTCCTGGAGTCTAAGGTCCTTCTCACCCCAGCCCAGCACCCACAGTTTCTGCACTGGATAGATCAGGTCCAGCCTCATTGCATAGCTGTTTCCTCTCATTGTCCAGAATTCAGTTAAAATGCCACTTCAGGGGCTGGAGCGGTGGCTCAGCGGTTTTGGTGCTTGCCTGGCAAGCACGAGGACCCAGGTTCAAACCCCAGCACCATGTACACAACTAAGGCCATGTGAAAAACTAAATGAAGTTGTTTCTCTCTGTCTCTCTCACTGTCCCTCTCTCTTTAAAAATAAATAAATAAATAAATAAAATGCCACTTCAGAGAGACCTTCCAGGATCAACCATTGTCTATCATATGACCTAATTTTTCTTCATTATATTTATTACACATTCGTTATTTTATTTGGGTTTTTAAATTATCTATATCTACCCCAGAATGCAAGCTCCTTAAGAGCAGGCATTTCCATCTGTTTTGCCCACTGCCAGACACCATGACCAAGAACGATATTTGGCGCATAACAGGTGCTCAACAAAAATTGCCAAATTAATGGCTGGCTGAATGAGTTAGTAAAAGGGGAAGGATCACTCAACATTAACAAGCTAGGAAGAATGCTAGGTGGTATTTTTACATTATCTCCTTTTCTGGAAAAGTTGGGGATGCTTCCACAAAGATGAGCATCAGCAGGAGGCAGAATCTCTTGGAGCATTAGGAAGCCTCTAAGTAGCAGCCTGGGTCCCCCACATCTGCAGATGGGAGTGGGTCCTCATGGATGCAGTGGCAGAAGAGGAGGAAAGAGCTGAAAGACACCGGCCAGGACACCGCACAAGTGGGTGCTTGGAGTGGAGCGTCAGATGGGAGATTGAAGAACCCTGAACGGGGATGTCATAACCTTCCTCTTCCTCACGAATAGCGAAAGCAGGCCACTGTGAGAGGTGGAGCAGGGCTCAATACTTGGCATCCCCTTTGCCTTCGGAGGACTCTTAGTGGGGAGAGTGCAGCCTGGAGGCATGCTGTCTGTGGAGGCTGGAGGTCAGACAGCGAGAGCGGGTAAGAGTACAGAGGCCAGGAGACCCAGGTTGGACAACTAGATCCATTTGTTCTCAAGAGGGTGCCCACTTGCTTACAAGGCCTGCATTTTCCCTTATCTCTCTAAGCCTGTGTTCTTAACCGTAAAACAGGGAAAGCTACACCCAGCAACCTATTCCCGGGGTGCTTGTGGGTCCCAAAGGAAAGAATGGGTGTGCAAAAAACCAAAAGTGCTGCCAAACAGTAGCATGCTTGAAACACGGATTAGCTTCAGGCATTCAGTTTAAGGGGTTCTATTCAGATTTTATATACTGTATGGTGAAAATACAAGCCTGATTATGGAGCTTTGGGGATTTTATGGATTCGAGGCCATCTGCTTCCTTCCTGCTGGCCTTCAGTTTGGTTCTGCTCAACCGTGCTGAGTAAGGTTCTCTTTGAATGATTATCATGTTTGAAGGATTTTTTATTTAATGAAGTGTAAGCTGAACTGTGATCTGGCTGCTAATGTTTCCAATTTCTTTCCAATTACTATGAGAATTTTATAAGTGCTTTTACTTTTAATAGTATTTCCTCTTTACATCAGTAAGAGTGGCCCAATATCTGATTTCAAGACTTGTGTTCAACTATGTCTTAGAGAGACAGACAGAGAGAGTTTTTATGAAAGTAAGAGACTGACTGAGTCTTTCTGGAACTCCTATGAGTAAGTGAGAAATTCCTTTTAGATCAGATTGATTCCAAGAAAATTCTCAGGTTCTGCAGGAGAAAAGGATGACATCGAATAACCAATAACCGTTTGTGCTGCTTCTCAGCATGAATGCATTTACAAGTTTGTTTGCTTTGATATTTTGGTGTGTGATAAAGTTATCATTAATATGAGTGATCCCTGAGGCAGGAGCCCCTAATTTATAAACAATCCCTGCATAAGAATGGGTGTCACAGCATCTGGCATTGCTTCGGCAATGCTTCACATTGCTCCGGAAAATTCTGAACTCAAGGAATGGCTGGAAACACCTTGCTTTTCTATTAGCTCCACACATAGTCAGACCTTTCCCCCAATTCTTGAAACTTATGCCATATAGACACAGTGAATTTTTTTTTTAAAGAGAGAAGGACAGTGAGAGAGAGACAGAGAATCAACTTTTATTGAGTTTTTCACATGGCTTTTGTTGCTCCGACACTTAGTTGTGGGTGCTGGGGTTTGAACCTGCATACTTGTGCATGCCGGGCAAGCGCCATAACCACCGAGCCACCGCACCAGCCCAACATAGTGAATTTTAAAAACGGTTTTAATTTCCCTCTTCTTCTTGATTACCAAAAAGCTCAATGCTGGGGCTGGAGCTGTGGCTCAGAGGTTGGGGCACACACTTGGCATGCACAAGGTCCCGGGTTCGAACCCCAACACCACGTACGCAACTAAATGTCAGAAAAATGAAGGCCAGATGAAAAACTAAATAAAGTTGTTCTCTCCTTCTTTCTAAAAAAAAAAAAAAGCTCAGTGCTAACCGCACACTGCGCACCCTAGGACTTTGCGGTGCAAGCTTCCTCACTGCTCCATGTTACTCTCCTTCCCTTATCTTCTCCTTGCCTTGCTTGAATTTCCTTACCTATCTCTCATTTCTTTTTGGTGGTCTTCCCTTCTCCCATATACTCCGCTCTGCTGCAGCACGTCTTTCCATGTGTAACAGGACAACCGGTGGGTAGAATAAACTCAGGTGCATCATTACTGTGTCACCTCGGCAAATTGCTTTGCTTCTTGTCTGTAAACATCTGTAGAGGATCCCATGGTACCGATTTAAAGTGCTCAGGCTAGCGCCTGTCTCCACTAAGTGTTTGCCAATCCCTTGCCCTAACAATGCCGAGACAGGCTAATGCAATCTACACGCGGGGGCATTCTTCTTTAAGAAAGCAAGGCTGTGCTGGGGTGTCCATCTGAGGAGGTGGCAGGGGCTGAAATCCAGCCTGCATACTTCACCTCCCCAAGCTAGGGTCACACCCACCCAGAGAAAGGAGTGACAGAAAAACAGCTCCTGACCCCATTCCCCTCTCCCATCTCCTTGTGAACCGAACATTCTCGAAGGACAAGAACCAACAATATTGAGCAAGATCTTCCATTTGGAAGCCGTTTAATCTAGTGTTGAAAGAAATGCAATCCAAAGAAGTGCAATCTGGAGTCAACTTGGATCCAAACGGAGAGTTCCTGAAAGACACG